>JASVEL010003791.1:0-86953 GCA_032618575.1 Nicotiana noctiflora | reverse complement strand
GAGCGCCGCAGACCGGCAGGGGGAGCACCATTATCATGGCCAGAGTTCCCTACTAAGCTCTTGGAGAAGTGTGTGCCTCGATCTCAAAGAGAGGAGATGCGTAGGTAGTTTGAGAGTCTCCGCCAGGGAGACATGTCAGTGTTAGAGTATAAGATTAGATTTACAGAGTTGTCTAGATATGCACCGTGGTTGGTTCCTACCGACAGAGAGAGGATTGGACGCTTTGTGGACGGCCTTATCTATCACATCCGTATTCTAATGACCCGAGAGAGGGTTTTGAGCCGTACTTTTGAGGATGCTTTGGATATCGCTCGCGACATAGAGACAGATCATCGTAGGGAGCAAGATGAGTGGGAGGCCAAGAGGCCTCGAGGATCAGCTAGTTCTAGTAGCACTCAGACCAGAGGCCAGGGTCAGTAGAGCCGAGGTCGCTCTTTCAGGTCTTCACAGTCATGCCGCCCAGATCTCCGTAGGTGGTCTTCTATCCAGGGTTATCAGGGTTCGCAACAGAGCTAGCCATCTCTCAGCGCTATGCCAGCTCAGAGTTCATCACAGGCCCCATCTGTCCAGGGCTCTTCTCGGCCTAGTTCATCAGCTAGACACTCCAGTGCTAGGGGTCCTCATCAGTCTTAGCCCCCAGCACCTGGGAGTGGCTTCGAGTGCGGAGAGTTTGGGCACATCCGTAGAGAGTGTCCCCATCTTGTCTCTAGGTCATATCAGTAGAGGGGGAAGCCCTCATCATCGGGTCCTTCTACTTCAGTACCCACCCTACTAGCTAGGGGTGAGGGTCAGTTAGCTAGGGGTCGCCCTCGAGGAGGAGGTCGATCAGGCGGTCAGGCTAGATGTTATGCTCTTCAGGGCCGATCTAAGGTTGTTACTTCTGATGCTGTCATTACAGGTATTATCTCAGTCTGCCACAGAGATGCCTCAGTATTGTTCGATCCTAGTTCTACTTATTCTTATGTATCTACTTATTTTGCTCCTCATTTGGGCACGACCCGAGGGTGTCTTGCGTTGCCAGTTCATGTATCTACCCCGGTGGGGGATACTATTGTTGTGGACCATGTATACCGGTCTTGTCTGGTCACTGTTGGGGGTCTGGAGACCCGAGTGGACCTATTGCTTCTCAGCATGATTGATTTTGATGTTATGTTGGGCATGGATTGTCTATCTCTATGTCATGCTATTCTGGACTGTCATGCCAAGACAGTCACTTTGGCTATGCCGGGCATTCAGAGGATTGAGTGGCGAGGCACGATGAATTATGTACCCATCAGGGTAATATCTTTTCTCAAGGCCCAACGAATGGTTGGGAAGGGATGTCTTTCTTATTTGGCATTTGTGTGGGAGGTCGGAGTTGAGACTCCCAGTATTTATTTTGTTCCCATTGTGCGGGACATTCCTGATGTATTTCCCTCAGACCTGCTGGGCATGCCGCTGGACAGGGACATTGATTTCGGGATCGATTTGGTGCCAGGCACTCAGCCTATTTCTATTCTTCCATATCGTATGGCACCAGTTGAGCTGAAGGAATTGGAGCAGCTCCAAGAACTCCTAGATAAGGGGTTCATTCGGCCAAGTGTGTCACCGTGGGTGCACTGCTCTTGTTTGTTAAGAAGAAGGACGGCTCTTTGAGGATGTGTATTGACTACAGGCAGCTGAACAAGGTAACAACGAAGAATAAGTATCATCTGCCTCGCATTGATGATTTATTTGATCAGCTCCAAGGAGCTAGGTATTCTCGAAAATTGATCTTCGTTCAGGCTACCACCAGTTGAAGATTAGAGAGTCTGATATTATGAAGACAGCCTTCAGGACGAGGTATGGGCACTATGAGTTTCTTGTGATATCTTTTAGGCTAACCAATGCCCCATCCGTGTTCATGCACCTGATGAATAGTGTATTCCGGCCATATTCTGACTCCTTTGTGATTGTGTTCATAGATGATATCCTGGTGTACTCTCGTAGCCAGGATGAGCATGCTCAGCATCTTAGAGTGGTATTGCAGAAGTGCGGGAGGAGAAGTTGTATGCCAAGTTCTCTAAGTGTGAGTTCTGGCTTGAGTCCGTGGCATTCATAGGACACGTGGTGTCCCGTGATGGTATTCAAGTGGATCCGAGGAAGGTAGAGGCAGTGCAGAGTTGGCCCAGACTGACCTCAGTTACTGAGATTCGTAGCTTCCTGGGATTGGCAAGGTATTATTGCCGATTCGCTCAGGGATTATCTTTTATTGCTTCACCCTTGACTAGATTGCCTCAGAAGGGTGCTCCTTTCGTATGGTCTGAGGAGTGCGAGGAGAGATTTTAGAAGCTCAAGACATCACTGACCACAGCTCCAGTCTTGATACTATCGTCAACTTCAGATCCTTATATTGTGTATTGTGATGCCTCCGAAGTTGGCATTGGATGTGTATTGACGCATGAGGGTAGAGTCATTGCTTATGCTTCTCGACAATTAAAGCCCCATGAGAAGAACTACCCTGTTTATGATTTGGAGCTAGCAGGCATAGTTTACGCTCTAATAATTTGGAGACATTACCTGTATGGTGTCTCTTATGAGGTGTATAGAGATCCTCATAGTCTTCAGCATTTATTCAGACAGAAGGACCTTAATTTGAGGTAGCGAAGGTGGATGGAGTTGCTTAAGGATTATGACATCACTATATTGTATCATCCAGGGAAGGCCAATGTTGTGGCCGATGCTTTGAGCTGGAAGGCAATCAGTATGGGCAGCCTAGCTTATATTCCAGTTTGGGAGAGGCCATTTGCTTATAACGTTCAGGCCCTAGCCAATCGGCTAGTGAGGTTGGATATTAGAGCCGAGCCGAGTGTTGGCTTGTGTTGTTTCTCGGTCTTCTTTATATGATCGCATCGGGGAGCGACAGTATGATGACCCACATTTGCTTGTCCTTAAGGACATAATTCTACACAATGATGCTAGAGATGTGACTATTGATAGTGATGGCGTTCTAAGGATGCAGGGTCATATCTGTGTGCCCAATGTAGATGACCTTCAAGAGTTGATACTAGAGGAGTCTCACAGCTCGCGGTACTCCATTCATCAAGGTGCCGCGAAGATGTACCAAGACTTGAGACAGCATTACTGGTGGAGAAGGATGAAGATGGATATTGTTAGGCATGTAGCCAAGTGCCTCAATTGCCAGCAGGTCAAGTATGAGCATCAGAGACCAGGCGGTATTCTTTAGCGTATGGTTATTCCTGAGTGGAAGTGGGAGAGGATTACCATGGATTTTGTTACTGGGCTCCCTCGAACATCGAGGAAGTTCAATTTAGTGTGGGTGATTGTTGATCGACTGACCAAATCAGCATATTTCATCCCAATATGTACTACTTACTCATCGGAGCGGCTAGCAGTGACCTTTATTCGGGAGATTGTCAGGTTGCATGGAGTCCCAGTGTCTATCATATCTGACAGAGGTACTCAGTTCACTTCTCAGTTCTAGAGAGCATTTCAGTGGGAGCTGGGTACGCGGGTTGAGTTGAGCACCGCATTTCATCCTCAGATAGACGGACAGTCTAAGCGCACTATTTAAATACTAGAGGATATGTTGCGGGCATGTGTGATTGATTTGGTGGTTCGTGGGATGAGTTCTTGCCATTTACTGAGTTTGCCTACAACAACAGTTACCAGTCGAGTATTCAGATGGCCTCGTACGAGGCGTTGTATGGCAGATGGCGTAGATCTCCCGTGGGATGGTTTGAGCCTAGTGAGGATAGATTGATAGGGACTGAGTTAGTTCAGGACGCTCTGGATAGAGTGAAGTTGATTATGGAGAGGCTTCGCACAGCACAGTCTCGCCAGAAGAGTTATGCGGATTGTAGGGTTCGAGAGTTGTCTTTCATGGTTGGTGATAGGGTATTGCTGAAGGTTTCACCCATGAAGGGTGTCATGTGATTCGGGAAGAAGAGGAAGTTGAGCCCCAGGTATATTGGTCCTTTTGAGATACTCAGGAGGGTTGGAGAGGTGGCATATGAGCTAGCCTTGCCACCCAGTTTCTCTAGTGTTCATCCAGTATTCCATGTGTCTATGCTCTGGAAGTATATCGGGGATCCTTCTCATGTGCTGGACTTCGGTACCATTCAGCTTGATGGTGATCTAACTTATGATGTGGAGCCAGTGGCTATTCTGGGTAGACAGGTTCGAAAGTTGAGGTCCAAGGACATTGCTTCAATCAAGGTGCAGTGGAGAGGCCGGTCCATGAAGGAGGGTACTTGGGAGGTCGAGCAGGAGATGCGGAGCAGATATTCTCACCTCTTTGAATCTCCAAGTATGTTTCTTAACCCGCTCGAGGACGAGCGTTTTCTTATGTTAGGGAGAATGTGATAACCCGGCCTGTCATCATGTGAGTTATCACCCTGTTATCCCCGTTATATGCTTGTTAATGTTACAATATGCATGTTTGGTGAGTTTGAGTCAATCCGGGTCGAGTTCGGTTGGAACAAATAGTCTCTTAGAAGAAAGAATAGTTGAGAAAGGTCAGCTGGATGTTGACTTGTGAGTTAGAGAGCTCGGAATCGAATTTTGATGATTTGGTCAGCTCCGAGAGGTCATTTATGAGCTAGGAGAGCGATCGGAAGTGAATTTGGAGGTCCGGTGCAGTTCTAGGCTTGAATTGGCTAAAGTTGAATTTTGGTGTTATTCGAACGGTAGGTGAGATTTTGATCTGGGAGACGGAATGGAATTCCGACAGTTGCAGTAGCTCCGTCAGGTGATATTGGATGTGCCTGCAAAATTTCAGGTCATTCGGAGGTCGTTTGGTCGGGGTTTTGACCGAATGTTGGTTACGGAAGTTTAAATGAAAACTTAGGTTTGAATTTGCTTGGATTTGATGTTTTCCGTGTTTAAGGGCGTGTTTTTAGGATTGGAACAAGTTTGTATCGTGTTATGGAGTATGTTGGTGGTTTTCGCTAGGGGTCCCGGGGGCCTCGGGATGAATTCGAGGGTCCAAACGGACCATTTTAAGCCAAAATGAGCATCTGATCTGCTGCAATTATTGCAGACGAATTTTGTTCATTGCGATCACAGGCCCGGCCACGCGATCGCATAGTGTATATGAGTGAGGCTAGAAATTTGTTCTTCGCGATCGCAGGAAGAGTGATGCGATCGCGTAAGGTTGAGAGGTTGTGAATCGCGATCGCGGGGGTATTGATGCGATCGCGTAGGGTCAAGTGAGAGTGCAGTGCGATCGCGTTCGTTTCATTGCGATTGCGTAGGGACGCTGAGTTGGTCACTGCGATCGCATCCAGGTCCACGCAATCGCGTAGAGGAAAAAGCTGGTCGCCCAGGAGTTATGCATCGCGATCGCGAGCCAAGGGTTGCGATCACATATAGTAAAAGTGTCTAGCAGTGAATTTAAGTCCAGAACAGTCCAGTCGCGGGTTTTCATTCATAAAACACCATTATTAGGTCCTACAGAGAGAAACTGACGCAAAATTGCTAGCATTTCATTGGTTTTTCATCAGAGGTAAGTTTTATGGTTCAATTATGTGTTTTTATCTTAGAATCCTCCTCTATTTCACTGAAATTGGATGAATTAATGGGGGAATTTAGTCCTAAGCCAGGGTTATGGTAAAATGTTGATTTGAATGGGCAAACGAGTCCGATTTTGGAACACTTTATATGTATGGACTCGTGTTGAGATAAAGGTTCCGAAAATATAACTTTCATAATTTTTCGAGAAGCGTACCAAAAGTCGAATTTTATCAACTTTGTGGGTTTTGGTGCAAATTAAGTTATTTCGAATGGGTTGTGTCTAATTAGCCTATATTGATGTATTCTCATTGATTTTGAGCAGATTCGACATCCGAGGTGATTGAATTGCGAGGCAAGCGCAAGGCGGACTAAGGCTTCTACCGGATCGAAGTGAGTGGTGGTAGTAAATAATGTATTGATGGTTCGAAACCCCGTACTTGCACTATACAATGCTATGATGTTGTAGTGCTAGGTAACCCCTATATCATGTTGAAAACTTACACTCAGCTGTAGTATTAGTTGTATAGCATATCGTGGGCCAGTACTAGATGTGTACTGCGAGATAGACTACCTAGGATAAAAATTCCCTGATTTAGCTGAGTGGACCTAAAAGGTCAAGTCTATACTGACTGGATAGGGTCGAGGACCCATTATGAGGTACTATATGTGCAGCACTATATGAATTGGATTGGACTGCATGCCGCAGTGATGTATATGTGGATCGGACTGCACGCCGCAGTAATATACAAGTGGGATGGACTGCACGCCGCAGTATCATTGCGCTTGGGCTGTAGGAGCCCCTTCGGAGTCTGAGTCTGCACACATTCTCAGTGGGTGCTGGAGTATATTATGGGATCGGGCTACACGGTGCAGTAGTGTAATTATATATGTACATATATATATTGGATCGGACTGCACGCCGCAGTAATATATGTGTGGATCGGGCTACACGCTGCAGCAACATAGCGCTTGGGCCGAGGCAGCCCCTCCGAAGTCTGTATACACCCCAGTGAGCGTCGTTGACATTAAATAGAGCGGGCTGCACGCCACAGCGGTATATGCATTGGAGCGGGCTGCACGCCGCAGCATTATACTTATTCATATATATATACCTATATATATATCGCAGCGGGCTACGCACCGCCGCATTATAGACATACGTATGCTTATATACATACATTGGATCGGCTATATGCTGTAGCGGTACTATTGAGGACTAGGTCATTGTGGGACCTTGGGGAGATAGATGCGGACTAGAGATGGGGGTATTCACTGTAGAGATGACTTACCTATGAGGTTACCCTTAGAACTGTTTAGTGATAGTACAGGTGTTCTTATTTTCAGTTATTGTTTATTATTATTACTCATTGAGTTGAAATATACTCACCTCACTCCCCTGCACTTTTTGTGCAGATTCACAGGTGCCTGAGAGCAGTTGAGCGGTCGCAGCTGCTTATTCCTTTCTATCCCGCGGAAACTACGAGATAGCTGCCGACGTCCGCAGAACTTGTTTTCTCCTTCTTTATCATTTTGTTGTCTTCATTTTGCCTAGACATGTTTGTATAGGATATTTTATTTGTAGAGGCTCAGAATTGTGACACCACAATTTGGTTGGGACCGTATTTTATATGCTTCTACTTCCACGTTTATCGTTTTGATATAAAAACATGCTATTTAGATCTAATTGATCATCTGTAATTAATAATTGGCTGGTTTAGTGGATAACATGGTCGGGCTTGCCTAGCAATGTGTTGGGCGCCATCACAATTGGGGTTTGGGTCGTGATAATAAGGCTCAATAGTAGTTAGTTTGTTAGAAGTTGGTTATTGAAGCTCCACTGTAGAAACAAGCTATAAGAACAACGATACACTGTACAAGGAGTTATAGTTGAATAATAAAATTTCCTTCTCTTCTTCTCTAGCTTGATCAATTGTATAGAAGTGTTTTGTTCAGGGATTATTCTTCTTCTTAATCTCTTAGAATCACTTCCAATTCCAACCTCCATTGTTGAAATACACAACATCAAATTTCTCTATTTCGTACTTTGTTGAAGACGATGAAAACAACTTAACCTTAAATTATATGTAGAAACCCGAATCTTGCTCTAATATCAATTGATAGGCTAAAATGGCTCAACGATACTATAAACATGTGTGATATTATCTTCTCTGGGCCAAGCCCGCATGGTTTTCTCCAAAAGGCCTCACGCCATTAAGATATTCCTACATCTTATATACAGACTTCCAATCTTTTCAGCTACTAAAGTGGAACTTTGTGCGGACACCCAATAAGTTGTTTAGTGGATGGTTCTATTTTTATTTCTTTTGCAACTGATGAATTTTTCACGTCATAAAGGTCCTTTTGGAGCAAGCTGAAATTCTTATGAGAAAACATTAAACCACGATCTACAATTTTATAAGTTATTGAAAACGTTAGAGCATAGCAAACTGAAAATAATATGAGTATACATTAGACCCAAGCTAAATGTTATTCGGAAGGAATAATTTCTCAATAACTATATTTTCGCAACTTTTTAAAATATGAATAAATATAAGTAATAGCTTAAAAGAGGAAATTTACATAAATCAGCCTAGATCACAAGTACGGGACTTGGGCTTCCTAGATATGGATGGTTTGTATGGTTATGTGTTGTTTTGGCACGAAATTACACCCAATAACTTTTAAAATGGATAGTTTTAATTTGTTGACCCCCGTTTATCCAATGGTCAAACCGTTAATATCAAAAGTTAAAAGTGTTGCTCATGAGCAAAACGAGGGACAACACCGATTAAACTTGAAATTCTACCCATAAATAAGCAGGGTCAAAAAATAAGGATCACCCACTTCCAAGGCCATTATTGTAAATCACCCTATCTTGTTCGACCGGTCTCTATAAGAAAAAATTATCATCTGTGATGACCCAAACGGTCATCACTTGTTTTAAATCAATATGACTCCAAGGCCTTGCAAATCTCATTTAGAAATACCTCGATTTGCATGCTCAGTCCGGGCATGTAGCCGGATAGCTTAAATGAGAAATTGTGTAAAAAATGATAAGTTTTGACTATAAAATGAATTAATTTGACCTTGGTCAACATTTTGGAAAAACAGACCCGCACCCACAATTTGACGGTCCCGGAGGGTTCGTAGGAATATATGGTATTTGGGCGTATGCCCGGAATCGAATTCCGAGGTCCCAAGCCCAAGAAATGAATTTTTAAAAGAAATTGTTTTATGAAATTGTTAAAGGAAATTTGAAATGGAATTTGATTAGAACATGTTAGTATTGGGCCCGTATTTTAGTTCCGGCATTCGGTACATGTCTTATATTGTGATGACCCGGCCCGTCGTCACGAGAGTTACCACCCCGTTACCCCTTTGTTTATGTGTTTCATGTTTCTATATATGTGTTAGAATCTATCGGGTGAGTTAGGAGTGATTCTGGTTGAAAATGAGGCATATAGCCTTGTGAAATGAAGCTTGTTTATGAAAAGTCAACCTGGAGTTGACTATATAGTTAAAGGGATCGAAATCGAATTCTGATTGTTTGGTTAGTTCCAGGAGGTGATTTGTGACTTAGGGGAGCGATCGGAATTGAATTTGGAGGTCTCGTGTAGAAATGGGCTTGAATTGGCTAAGTTGGAATTTTGGCGAAAACCAATCGATAGGTGAGATTTTGATCCGAGATTCGGAATGGAATTCTGATAGTTGCAGTAGCTTCGTTAGGGTGATTTTAGATATGTCTGCAAATTTTCAGGTCATTCGGACATTGTTTGGCCGGGTTTTTGATTGGATGTTGGTTTTGAAATTCTAGTTGAAACTTAGGCTTGAATCCGCCTTGAATTGATGATTTTCGTGTTTAATGGTGTGTGTTTATGATTGGGACAAGTTTGTATCGTGTTTTGGAGTAGGTTGGTGGTTTTCGTTGGGGTCCCAGGGGCCTCGGGGTGAATCTGGTGGTCCAATCGTACCATTTCTTGCATTTTAGGAGTGTTGCTGGTTGCTAATATTTATTACAGACAGATACTCTATGAGATCGCATAGGGGTGATCGCATAGAAGGATAAAATTGAGCCTCTGAGTTGTTCTATGCTATCGCATAGATAGGGCTGCGATCGCATAGGTTTGGAATCTTGTTCTCTGCGACCGCATGGTTAAGGGTGCGATCGCATAGTGTATGTCATTTGTTCTACGGGATCGCGTTGCTGTAGTGCGATCGCATAGTAGTAATTTGGAGCCTGGAAAATTTTTCTATGTGATCGCAGTGATGGTGTGCGATTGCATAGCATTAATTATGGAGATTAAAAATTTATTCAATGTGATCGCAGCAATGGGATGCGATCGCATAAAGTTAAAATATCTGGCAGAAAGGTTAAAATCAGAACAGTTTAGTCGCGAGCTAATAGTATTTTTCCTCCATTTTTGAGTTCTTTGAGAGCCAAGTAGCGGGAATTGAAGGAGATTTCATCGGGAAAACATTGGAGGTAAGCTTTATTGTCTAAATACACAATTTTATACTAGAATCTTCATCTATATCACTGAAAATGGAAGGATTAATGGGAGATTTTTGCTCTAAGCTTGGGTTATGGTAAATTACTGATTTGAATGGGTAAATGGAGTCCGATTTTGATAAACTTTATATTCGTGGACTCGTGTTGAGATGAGGATTCTGAAAATATAACTTTTGTAATTTTTCAAAAAGCGTATCGAAAGTCGGGTTTTGGCAACTTTGTGGTTTTTGGTGTAATTCGAGTTGTTTCGATTGGGTAATATCCCTTTAGCCTATTTTGATGCATTTTTATTGATTTTGATCAGATTCTACACCCGTGAAGGTCGATTCTCGTGGCAAGGGCAGTACGGACTAGTCTTCGAGCCGAGTTGAGGTGAATAATGGGTGTGAGTGATGACCAGTGGGTTCGAAACTGTCACGACCCAAATCCGGTCGTGATAGCGCCCAACAATTAAGCTAGGCCAGCCAGACCAACTATTACTTATCACAACGACTATCAGTCCCAAATGGACATTCCAAGAAGAATATATGAGTCAAAGAACTCCAATAATAATAATAATGAACAAAATACTGACACTCCCAAAGATCCGGAGTCACAAGTCTAGAGCCTCTAACAAAACCCAATAGGAATAGAGAGTACTGTATAGAAATACTCAAGTCCGAATACAAAATACAAAGTGACAACTGGAAAGGAGAGGAGAAGCTAGGTTCTGCGAACGTAGGCGGCTACCTCAACAACTCGATATGACACTTCAAACGCTGGAAATGCCTGACTACTGCTCCTAAGTACCTGAGTCTGCACACAAAAGGTGTAGGGAGTAGGGGTGAGTACTAAGTACTCAGTGAGTAATAAATATATAAAAGTAGCTGAAAGTAAGAAATCCACAAAATACCACAATATGAAGCTACACTACATTCCGAATCTCCTACGAACTAGCGTCAACAGTACAATTTAGCTACCACAGAGTAATCCAACAAATAAAGATGCAATGCAATGCACATAACCGCTACGGCGTGTAGCCCGATCCAATTTAACGTCGACGGCGCTCACTGGGGGTGTGTACGGACTCCGGAGGGGCTCCTACAGCCCAAGCGCAATACTGCTGCGGCGTGCAGCCCGATCCTCATATCAACCACTGCGGCGTGCAGCCCGATCCATCCTCAGTCCACATAAATCAGATAAGTCACAAAAATAGTTCATTTTTCTAAATTCTGGTTTCCAGTTCATAATTTATGAAAATACTTTAACTTTATTAAATTTGCAAAAGCCGGTGACTTAACATATCAAAAAGGTGATTTCAATTTCCAGGACTAAGATCAATGATTTGAGAAAATATAGCTATCACATAAATATTGTCCTCTAAGGACGCTAGAGATCGGCACAAGGCCACAAACAAGGCTTACCGCCTACAAATATATCAGATACAGTGTATTTCCAACACTATTAACATATTATTCATTTCCAGGATGGACCAAGTCTCAATCCCCAGTCACCACGGTGTGCGAGCCACGCCCTACTAGCGTCACAATGTGCTAAGCCGGGGTTTCGAACCCTCAGGCTACCATATACACAAACTACTCACCTCTAGCCGGTCGTAGATTCGTCTGCGATGCCTTTTCCTTTGAAATTCGCTGCCTCGTGTGTAGAATCTAGTCAAATCACAATAATTATATCAAATACGGGTCAAAGAATCGTAACCCATTTCAATTTACATGAAATTCGCATAAATACACCAAGTTGGTAAAACCCGACCCCGGGCCCACTGCCCGAAAAATTCCGAAATTAGTACCAACGCGACCCTCATCTCGCCACGAGTCCGTGCATATAAAATTTATCAAAATCGGAGTTCAAATGGTCTTCAAAACAACAACTACCCAGTATGTTCCCACAAAGTGGGGTCTGGGGAGGGTAATACGTACACAGGCCTTACCCCTACCCGAAAGGGTAGAGAGGTTGTTTCCGGCAGTTCAAATGGTCTTCCAAAACTCAAAATCCCGTTTTTAATACCTAGGCCACAATTCTTCAAGATTTCTACCCAAATTCATGAAGATTGATGTTAATTCTACCAATAAATAATGTTTTTGAGTCAAGAATCTTACCTCCAACGAATACCCAATGATTTCTCAGTGTTTTCCTCGAGTTTTCTTCTCTCTAGGGCTCAAAATTGAGTTTTGGGTTAATGAACCCGTGAGCCTTCTGTTCTGTGATTTAATTCACTGCCAGACCCGTTTGCTCTACGCATTCGCGTGAGATTCCACGCGTTCGCGATGCCCAGTTCCCTTTTACTCTTCGCGAACACGGATGAACAAAAATTCCCAGCGCCTATTTTCCTTCTACGTGTTCGCGACTCCCAGTCACGCGAATGCGAAACTTAACTCCCTCTGACCTACGCGAACGTGACACCCCGACCGCGAACGCGATGCATTGATTCGCCTGGCCTTTGCGAACGCGACCCATGTCACGCGAACGCGAAGGTCTAATTGACTGGGCGGAAACCTGCAGTTTTCTGCAGATTTTGCCAAGTCCCAAAAGCCCGGTTTATGGTCCGAAATCATCCCGAGGCCCCCGGGACCCCAACAAAAACCACTAACGTACTCCAAAACATGATACGGACTTGTTCCAACACAATAACACCATCCTAAACATCAAAATCACCATTTACACACGAATTCAAGTCTAAGTTTCTTCAAAACTTTCAAAACTAACATTCAATCCAAAACCCGATCAAACGATGTCCGAATGACCTGAAAATTTGCAAACATATCCAAAATCACATAACGAAGCTACAGAAATTGTCGGAATTCCATTCCGACCCCCGGATCAAAATATCACCTACCATCCGGTTTTCGCCAAAATTCAACCTTCGCCAATTCAAGCCTAAAAATACACCGGACCTCCGAATTCAATTCTGATTGCTCTCCTAAGTCATAAATGATCCCCCGAAACTAGACGAATCATCGGAATCCGGTTCCGAGCACTCTTACTCAATAGTCAACTCTAGGTTGACTTCCCATATTCAAGCTTCCTTCAAACATGCTATTTGCTTCATTTTCAACCCGAATCACTCCTAACTCACCCGATATACTCTAATACTGATATAAAAGCATAAGATATGTAAATTCAAGGTAACGGGGTGGTAATTCCTGTAACGACGGGCCGGGTCATTACAGAAACCCCGGTATATCACTATGTAACGCTGTATTGAGGTGAGACACGTACTCTCCTATGAGTGCGGGGTCGAATGTAATTGGGGACTATGGCCCAGTCCGACCTGATAATACTATACTATGTTGTTGGCTATTATTGAGCCAGTGAACCTCCTACTTGGATGGTTGTGGATATCCTTGGGCTATGAGCCAGTTATTGGGATCTCGCGAGGATCATTTCTATTATTTCTATGATATTGGCATGCTATTTTGATATCAGTCCTGAGCTATTACTGTCTAAAATGATTTTCCAAACTCTGGAATTTCTGAAACACCGTTTTCTACTGAAAAATGATAAAAACAGATTTCAAATAATATTTATGTGCCTGTGAGGCTTGCATTGCATTATAGCTGACTGGTAGTGGATCGGGCTGCACGCTGCAACATATCATGATATTGTGCTTGGGCTGTAGGAGCCCCTCTAAAGTCTGAACCTCCACACTGAGCATGGGTACCTAAATGGATCGGGTTACGCGTCATAGCGGTCATATTCATGCATTGCATTGCATTTTCCTATACCTGTTATTCTGATAGCTGATATTGCTGGTTTCTAATATTGCTTATGTTGATAACTGATACAGGATATTGTTGTATAGCCTTGCTTAGTGTTGTACTGGGTTTTCTTACCTTCGATGTCTTACCCTTGCTTATTACCACTAAGTTGGAAGTACTCATACTACTCTCTGCACCTTGTGTGCAAATCCAGGTACATCACAGCAGAGCTGAGTCTACATCTGATCGGAGAGCTTTACTTTGACAGTCGAGGTAGCTGTCAGCGTCCGCAGGACCTGACTCTCCAGTCTATTTTACTTTTCTTAGACTATTATGCACTTACAGTCACAATTGTATACACTATCACCGCTATGTATTATGTAGAGGCTCATGACTTATGACTCCTGATTCGGTGGGAGGTTTATACTCGTTTTGGGATGTCTAATCCCGATGTGTTGGATTTTATTTCATTATACCACTATTGTTTAAGCTTAAAAGGATAAAATGTAAGTTGACAGCTGTGTGTTATAATTGATTGGTTGGGCTGGCCTAGCTATGTGATGGGCGCCATCACGATCGGGTTTTGGGGTCGTGACATATATATGATTTTAAAATATTTCTGTGAAATTTGATGAAAAGGGATATCATTTGATGTGATCCGGACCTAAATTGGAAAATTTGATGTTGTGGGAAGTTTGAAAAATTTATGGATTTTGAGGTTTAATTTGTTGTTATTGAGATTTTTTCGCGATTTGATTGTACGGACAATTTTGTATGATGTTGTTAAGCTAGTACGTGTGTTGGGTTAGGAGCCCCGAGGGCTCGAGTGTGTTTTGGGGAGTGTTGAACTTAATAAAATTACATAAATTGCAGCTGAATACGAAGTCTGGCTCGCAAATGTGAGTGGCCTTTCGCAATTGCAAAGTTAGCCCAGGCCAGCCCTTCTCACAAATGCGAGGATTGTCATCGCAAGTGTGATTGCTCTGATATCGCAAATGCGAAGGTATGTATTTGTTAAGGATTCTCAAATGCAAACCCAGTCTTCGCAATTCCCACATCAGTAGGTCGGGGTTCACAATTGCGAACCCCTATTTGCATTCCTATAACTGAGACCCCATTTTTTTATACTTAGCCGATTTTGAACGATTTTTAATATCTTTTCAAAACACACTCCTTTGGGCGATTTTCCAAGAACAAGTCTTTTTCCAAATTAATTGTAAGTTAGTTTTTACTCATTTCTTTCAATCATTAACATCTTTTAACATGACTTCAACCTAAAATCAAAGATTTTCATGGGGAAAATTGGGTATTTTGGGTAGAACCTAGGTTTTTCAAAAATTGGGGATTTGGACCTCAATTTGTGGTCTAATTTCAAAATAAATTATATATTTAAGTTCGTGGGGGAATTGGTAATCGGGTTTTGGCTCAAACCTCGGGTTTTGACCACATGGGTCGGGGACGATTTTTGACTTTTTGGGTAAAACTTTGGAAAACTCATTTTCATACATTGGGGTTGATTCATTTAGTGTTTATTGATGTATTTAAGTAATTCGTGATTAGATACGAGTGAATTAGAGGTGGAATCAAGGGGTAAAGATATAATTGAGACTTGAGTTGTGTTCAAGGCATCCAGGTAAGTGTTTGGCCTAACCTTAGCTTGAGGGATTAGGAGTTGTGTCCTATTTTCTAATCGCTTCTTGTTGAGTACGATGTATAGGCATGGTGACGAGTATCTATACATTGGGGTCGAGCATGACCGTGAGTCATATATTGTGATTTCTATGATTTTGTTGTACTATTCATGCCTTGGTGAAAATTCCTATTTGTTATGTAGACTTGTGGAATGAATTGTGACCTATGAACATTGAGGAGCGTTAGATCCAGATGTATAACGAACTGTGAAAGTATAAGTGATAATTGAACCTCTAGAGTAGTGGATCGAGTTGTGAAGTGAATTGTAAAGTGACAATGAGAAAGAGAAGAGATCATTATATTGCCCCCTTGCCGAGTTATTGTTTAGTTGTGGTTCCCTTGCATTGTGTTCTTAATTGATATTACGGATGCTTAGGTTGATGATTTTTCGTGTTAGGTAAGGATTATAGTTATAGCGGAGGTAGTTAGGTGTTGGAATACGTTTGGGTATAGCTGAGTAGGAGTCCCGTTAGGATTGGGTATAGCTGATTCTCCCTTGTCGGGATGTTTGTCTTGATATTATTGTTCCCTTAATGGGAAGTTATTATGTTGCTTTTGTTCCCTCATCGGGGAGTTACTATGTTGCTTTTGTTACCATGTCGGGAAATTTCTATGTTTCATTTGTTCCCTTGCCGGGAAGTTATTGTTATATTATGTTGGACTAAAATGGGAGCAGGTGGAACGCCTACCACAAGTTATTGATGAAATGGGAGCGGGTGGTATGTCTACCACAAGTTATTGATGGAATGGGAGTGAGTGGTACGCCTACCACAAGTTATTGATGAAATGGGAGCGGGCAGTACGCCTACCACAAGTTATTGATGAAATGGGAGAGAGTGATACGCCTACCACAAGTTATTGATGAAATGGGACGGGGTGGTACGCCTACCACAAGTTATTGATGAAATGGGAGCAAGTGGTACGCCTACCACAAGTTATTGATGAATTGGGAGCGGGTGGTACGCCTGCCATGATATTTGATGAAATAGGAGCGGGTGGTACGCCTACCATAGAAATATAAGAAATGGGATCGGGTTGCACGCCTGCAATGAGATGTGTACTAACAGTGAAACCTGTGAGCACGTGATTTTTTTCCTATAAGATAAATACTCCCAAAAATTCAAAATAAAACAGTTTTGGTTTGTGTGCAATTTTGAGATTTTTCGTGGCATTTTTGGATAATTGTTTGTATTTGTCTGAGCATGTCTATTTGTTTAAATAAATGAAAATACAAAAATATGTTGCATTTTTGCATTTAGGACATAATTTTTCAATTAGGAGTAATTAAGAAGGTTTTACAAAAATAAGAAAAAACTAATATGTACTTTGCATTTTTTATTTTTTTGCATTTTTCTAGCATTCAATGTCCAAGTTGTGTGATTTATTTTTATTTGATATTTAGTTATGTGTGTTAGTTGTTAGTAAAAGCTAATTAGTATTTTTGTAAGTTAATTTGATTTTTGTAATGTAATTAGAGTTTTAATTTTAAATAAAGAGACAGAAAATAAGAGATAGAAATCATATTGGGCCAAATCCAATTTAAATATAGCAGGCCCAAACAAAATACCCCTTACCCAGCCCATACCCGTCCGTCTAGCACTTAGCCCAAACGACCCCCCTCGGTCTTCATTTTTCGTTTCAATCCCTAAAAAAAATAACAAAACCCTAGTGATGGCGCCCAGTACCTTGCTAGGCCAGCCGACCAAATTCACTCTCATCACGAGCTTAGAGCTCAAAATTACTTATTGTAAGTCATTATCAGAGAAAGAAAGCCAAATTAAAGTGATAGATCTAAAAACAACGTAACTTCCCAAAGATCTGGGGTCACGAGCCAAAAGTCTCTATCAGAACATCAATCAATACTGTAAATAACTATACAAGTCTAAGAGTACGCAGAATAAACAATAACAGAGTAGTAAAGGGAAAATGTCGGGTACTGCGGACGCCAAACAGCTACCTCGACGATCCCAACTGAGTCTAAACCAGCACCAAGCTCAACTAAGCCTCCAGGTACCTGAATCTGCTCACATGGTGCAGGGAGTCGAGTGAGTACTTCCAACTCAGCGGTAATAAAAGTAAATAACGCTGAGAAAAAAAAACCACACAAATCACTATCTCATGCTATAAACTTACCAAATAATCCATCAATTTGAAATATACTTTTAGGGCAATCCTTTATAACATATGTGAGAAGATTATCTAGAAATCTCTTTTTAACTTCTCTTTCTTTCATTATAACATATCAATACCTGGGTACAACCTCAAACAGTGCTATTTTGCACTCAAATCAGCCCTTTGGGCTCAGCACTCCTTAACAATTTCTACCGGGGGATCTGGTCAATAAGGCAGATAATGTATGTATGCCAGTAATGTATGAGTGCCAAATGTTATGCCACGTAGTACAAGTAAGCCAATGTATGTATGCCATGCAATGCATATGACGTTGTGGCATACAACCCGATCTATGCAAAGGCACCCGCGCTCACTGTGGGGGTTCAGACTCCAGAGCGGCTCCTACAGCCCAAGCGCAATATTAATATCACTCATGTTGTGGCGTGTAGTCCGATCCATATACTACTGCGGCGTGCAGTCCGATCCATGTAACATGCTACTGCAGCGTGTAGTCCGATCCATGCATGTATATGCAAATGCTCACATATCACTCGACGCGTGAAAGCCTCCTTACATAAATCGTCATGCCCTCACATATGACCCTCGGCCCCAATCAGTCTAACAAATAATTAAAAAGCCCCACGGCCAACAGTATCATATTAGCTCACTGCTAAAAATGTCATCAGGACCTTGTTCAAGTTTTTCAAATCTTATAAAAAAATACTGAGTAGCAAAATACCATTTTAAAACCTTAGATTGAGATAAAAATATGCACAGTATTATCAAGACAGTAATACCAATCCCTGAAGGATTTAGATAATCGACACGAAGCCTAATACATGATAATCAGTCCAATTCCTGATAATTAATATAGTTATTAGGGTATCAATTCAATCTCAAGCAATTAGGTGTTATTATTTATTAAGCGGAACGGACCATCACAATTCCCAATGGTGCTCTACCCCACGCCCGTTATCCGGTGTGCAAGTCACCTCAATACAGCACTAGGATGTGCAAGTTTGGGGTTTACTAACCCTAAGGACATCATTTACAATTATTACCCACCTAGGTTCGGCGAAAACTCAAGCCCGCGACGCCTTAGCTCCTCGAACCGGCCTCCACGCACGTCAAAACTAGCCAAAATTAATACAAATATATCAAAATAGGCTAATGGAACAACACCCAATCGAAAACAATCAAAATACATAAAAATCTCGAAACTAGAAAAAAATGAGCCCCGGGCCCGCTTCTCAAAAATTTACAAAAGTTACATTTTTAGAATCCTTATCTTAACACGATTCCATACATATAAAGAACTCCCAATTCAGACCACAAATGGTCCTTCAAATCTCCATTTTAAGGTTTTTGCTCAAAGCCCTAATTTTCTTGATTTCTTACCCAAATTCAGAGGATTAATGGAAGATTCTTTTATGAAATCATGTATTTAACTCATAAAACTTACCTTCAATTGATCCCCATCGAATTCCTCTTTAACTCTCTTTAAAACCCTTCAAAAACGAGCAGCCATGGGTGAAAATAGACCCAACTTCGCGAACAAACTGGTTTAAAAGCGACTGACCTGGTATAATTTTCCTTCTATGCAATCGCGGCCTTGGGCACGCGATCACGAGGAGCAATTTCCCAGGCTCCCAGAAAATGTGAAATGCGAACGCGTGAGCCACACTGCGAACGCGAAGAGTAACGGAATCCTTGTACGCGATAGCGCAAGAATGCATGAGATCGCGAAGCTTCACCTTCAGACCTTATGCGATCGCAATTGCCCGCACGCAAACGCACTGAAAAAATTTTGTGCCTCCAAAATTCCTCCTATGCGATCGCAGCCTCACCCCCGCGATCGCGAAGGCCAAAATTTTTGCAACAGAAAGGCTGAAAACCTGCAACTTTCAAGGGCCAAAATTGGTCCGATTGACCACCCGAAACTCACCCGAGGCCCCGGGGACCTCAACCAAAAGCATCAACCTACTCCTAAACATGATATGAACTTGTTCCAATCATAAAAGCATATCCTTAAACACGAACATCATCGAATTAAGGGAGATTCAAGCCTAAGTTTCAACTATAACTTCTGAAACCAACATTCAATCAAAAACCCGACCAAACGATGTCGGAATGACCTGAAAATATGCAGACATATCCAAAATCACCTAACGAAGCTACTTCAACAATCGAAATTCCATTCTGACTCCCGGATCAAATCTCACCTATCGGCCGGATTTCGCCAAAACTCCAACTTAGCCAATTCAAGCCTATTTCTACACCGGAACACCAAATTCAATTCTGATCGCTCCACTAAGTAACAAATCACCTCCCGAAGCTAACCGAATCACCAGAATTTGATTCCGAGCCCTCTAACCATATAGTCAACTTCAGGTTGACTTTTCATAAACATTCTTCACTCTAAAAGGCTATATGCCTTATTTTCAACCAGAATTAATCTGAATTCACTCGATAGACTCTAACACAGGTATAGAAACATGAAACAACTTAATAAAGGGAAAACGGGGCGGTAACTCACGTGACAACGGATTGGATCATCACATTCTCCCCAACTTAAACAAACGCTCGTCCTCGAGCATACCAGAGTTGTACTAGAAGCAATCCAATAGTTGAATGATCTTACCAAGCATATACTCGGGGTGATACCACATCACCCTATCTATCGTAAGTCCGATAATACAATATAACTGGAATTCCATGGTCCATCTGAACCATAGACCTTATTGCACTTCCCGAAATCACACACCGGATCAGAACCCCATGTCTATACTCAGAATACACCCGAACCCACTGCAATAACCCATACTCACCACTCTAGGTGAGATCATATGATGTATCAAACAACCCAATCACTCGAGACGATGGCCTCTGATCACAACAATTTGCCACAATAACCAAATACTAACAGAAACCTCTCTCATTAGCTAAAGTCTTATTCCAACACCTTCATATACTGCCCATGGCAACCG
Source organism: Nicotiana noctiflora (assembly GCA_032618575.1). Lineage (NCBI taxonomy): Eukaryota > Viridiplantae > Streptophyta > Magnoliopsida > Solanales > Solanaceae > Nicotiana > Nicotiana noctiflora. Next base: position 66,461 of record JASVEL010003791.1, on the reverse strand, counting down.
AACACGTGATATATCATCCATCTCTCAGGACAACCATTCATGAATCCATTTCCCTTTTAACTGATACCACAACAGGTTTCGGAGCCAAACTCGATATTACCTTTCTGACCAACTGAAATCACATATGCTCGCACTCATTAATGACTCTAACGATCATTTCGATTATAACACACCGCATTGGTAATATGACACCTCAACACCAACCTAAGCCGTGACGAGCACAACACAAGCTCCAATAAGAAATGGCTGAACTTACTCAAATCATGACAACTGACTCCAACAAAAGAGTTGTAATTCAATTCCTCTGTGCCATCATAACATAGAACTGAGATCCCGTCTCAAATCATAGAGTACCTGAATCCTCCTCGAGAGGTCATAACATCGTGTGGCCTTGCCACAACTCATGATTCTGTCCAAACACTATTACCCATGAAGCACCTCAAGTCACCATGCTCAAAATGGTCAGCCACGCACATATTTAGGTTGGAACTCAAGAAATAAATCACACCCACGGTGATACAATTAATATATATATATATCAAATCCTGAAAGGACACAACCAATGTGTTATTCGCCGAGCGGTACCCAATACGGGCTTTTCCTCAGAAGCCAGGAAGTATTGTATACAAGGTAACATATAACTAAGTCTATTTTCACATTACAATGTTGCGGCGTGCAACACGCTCCAATGACATACCCGTGGCGGCGTACCATCCGATCTAGATACCATACATGTGGCGGTGTGTCACCGATCCAAATAACCATACTAGTGGCGGCATGCCACCCGATCCACATAAAACCCTCTCAAAAGAAATCCACATCGAGTCAAGTTGCTCATTAAAATAAACATGTATAGCCTCAATATCGGCCACAAGAAACGCATCTGACAAAGTTCCTCAATAACGGAACTGAATCAATGGTAGATACCTCTACACTGACATCCGCCATGAAGGCCCAACTGACAAAGCAATACCTACCAGCCGTCCGCTGGCCCTGGGATACAACTACTCTGCTGGAACATAATCTGATGCACTCTGCTACACAATTTGTGGCATTTTCCCAATATAGTCCATATCACATTAGTCTAGACAACCCGACTTATGACACCCAGTCTGCAAACAAATATCCTAGCCCAAATTCATCATATCAAGAAAAGAGAGAGCCACTAGTGCTTCCAATTTCCAACAACTGCTAAACGGTGCCGATACACACGATATACAACTACTGCGTAGGCGGATTTACGAGAACTCCTAGTCTCCAACACATATATAGCACCTGAATCACTATGCCTGATTCCACACTCCACCATACGAGTACATAACACACATCCAGCTTCCATACATACCTCGAAAGCCATTCAGAAATTTCACTATGCCATCAATAACTCGATCATTATAATTGACCCAACAAGAGAATATCGCAATACCATAGCACACTAAGATACATGGAAATTTCTATCCCTCTCCTACGCCGCAAACATTGACGCACTCAACTAGTCACGGGCCTTCATGATCCCATATAGAATGAAATCATTAAACATTCCAAGCATCGCATACCAACAGAAGATATACTCATGTTCAGACCACTGTAAAACACATCACGAACTCTTTCTCCTAATTCCATTGCACCAACTAAACCGCCAGGACTGAATCCTTCTACCCACATCGAGCTACGCAACTGCCAGCATTCAAGAGCTTTGCTGCACAATACCTGCAAGACCCATTACTTCAAACACATACCAGGAATTACTCGTATCTTTATCATACTATCTCGGTTTATTATCAAACTATTCTATTTACCCAATTTCCTTTCCGATTCATCTTTAATTTGTTATTAGCCCTTACTGTAATGCCACAATACCTCAACTCAGGTTACCACACAAGACTCATACATAAAACTACATGGTCTAAGATTCGTACATCATTGAATACTTGCTCAGATGTTTTCCAGAAAGACCACATTCTACAATACTTTATTTTGAAGAACTTCCTGCAATTCAAAATTCGTTATCATTACTTTCCAATACAGATACATAGAATCCCATAATTAACATAACATACCACAAGTCTCGAATTCTTCTAACGGAACCACAGTTTTTAGACACATACACAATCTTAAGGCACCTAACTATTACAAGTAAAATCTTGAACACCGCAAAACCATTTTTGGGCGACATTCACCCTTATTGAGCTGTAATTCAACCGTCTTATTAAACAGAACCACTCGTGCTTTGTTAGAACTCTGACGCCACAAAACATGATTACATACAGATACAAATAGATATCTTTCCTTTCCATACACCGTGCATTCTCTTTCAACAGCAGTTCAAAACATCCTAGTATTTCTTCCTATCAACAAAGCACCATATACCCTTCATCAAAAATTTTCCAACATACCTGAAGACAGAACCAACATAGCATACAACAGTGTAATTAGTTAATTAATAGCAACCTCCCCAACTTGGCTCGAAGCCATATATCAAAACACCTTTAACCACTTATAGCATTCTTACTCAAATGATGCGGCAATGTTAGAATGAGATTAAATTCGAGTCATTTACAAGCCTTGACAGAGACTCGAATCATCAAAGACCTTAACTCTTCTGAAATTCTTGCATTTATAAACACACCACAGTTAAGCCTACTCTTTAGGTGACAGAAATCTTTTCTAAGTCCCAAATTTTTCAAAACTTTCGACATAGTTTCCTTTGTAATTTGGCGTATCCACCTGCCAGAGAATCACCAAAACCATCCAAACAATACGTCCACAACTCGACAAGACATCACAATGTATATCAACAACATTAATCTCAATACTACACGAGTTATATTATCAAAATTGATATATGGACATGCGCACCACCTGCTCGAATCATAACATATATCAAATACCTTTCACCACGCTCATAGCTCGGGGCTACACAACAGATTACAATAAGAATCTAACACCTAACAGCTCATCCATTATCAAGCTGCCATTTCCACAATTAGGGACAATACCGATCACACAAAATTTCATAATACCAGCTCATAAAACCAGCACCGTGGTGCTCAAGTCATAGACAAAGATCTGGCCTCAAGTCCTCTCGACTGGCCCAAGATGAACTCACGGAGATTATATCTCGTCCCTCGATTGGGGAATCACAAGCCATCAAGGAAATTATATTACTGAGCACTCGATGCGTACACAAACGTGTGGAAGGAATTTCAAAAATTATATCTCAAGCTGAATCAAGTATGCACGATAAGAATCCAAGAAATGTGAAGTGCTTCCTAAAGGTCTGCAGCCTCCCGATGATAAGCACAGGCATCCCCGTACCGATCCACGAGACTCTACCAACCGGCTCAAGACTCATGAGGCCTAGTAACCTAGTCTCTGATACCAACTTTTCATGACCCCAAAACCCGATCGTGATGGCGCCCAGCACCTTGCTAGGCTAGCCCGAGAAAATACACTCTCATCCCGAGCTTAGAGCTCAAAATCACTTATTTTAAGTCATTATCAGAGAAAGAAAGCCAAATTGAAGTGATAGATATAATAATATCCCAAAACCTTCTAAAAACAACGTAACTTCCCAAAGATCTAGGGTCACGAGCCAAGAGCCTCTATTAGAAAATTAGTTAATACTTTAAATAACTACACAAGTCTAAGAGTACGCAGAATTAACAATAACAGAGTAGTAAGGGGAAAATGTCGGGTCCTGCGGACGCCAAGCAGCTACCTCGACGATCCCAACTGAGTCTAAAGTAGCACCAAGCTCAAATAAGCCTCCAGGTACCTAAATCTGCACACATGGTGCAGGGAGTCAAGTGAGTACTTCCAACTCAGCGGTAATAAAAGTAAATAATGTTGAGGAAAAAGAAAACCACACAAAGTACTATCTCATGCTATAAACTTACCAAATTATCCATTAATTTGAAATACACTTTCAGGGCAATCCTTTATAACATATATGAGAAGATTATCTAGAAATCTCTTTTTAACTTCTCTTTCTTTCATTATAACATATCAATACCTGGGTACAACCTCAAACAGTGCTAGTTTGCACTCAAATCAGCCCCTTGGGCTCAACACTCTTTAACAATTTTCACCAGGATATCTGGTCAATAAGGCAGATAATGTATGTATGCCAGTAATGAATGAGTGCTAAATGTTATGCCACGTAGTACAAGTAAGCCAATGTATGTATGCCATGCAATACATGTGATGCTATGGCATACAGCCTGATCCATGCAAAGGCACTCGCGCTCACTATGGGAATTAGACTCCAGAGCGGCTCAAATAGCCCAAGCGCAATATCAATATCACTCCTACTGCGGCATGCAGCCCGATCCATATATTAGTGCGGCGTGCAGTCTGATCCATGCAACATACTACTGCGGCGTGCAGTCCGATCCATGCATGTATATGCATATGCTCACACATCACTCGAGGTCTGAAAGCCTCCTCACATAAATCATCATGCCCTCACATTTGACCCTCCGCCCTAATCAGTCTAATCAAAAAGCCCCTCGGGCAACAGTATCATATTAGCTCACCGCTAAAATGTCATCAAGACCTTGTTCAAGTTTTTCAAATCTTATAAAAAAATACTGAGTAGAAAAATACCATTTTAAAACCTTAGATTGAGATAAAAATATGCACAGTATTATCAAGACAGTAATACCAATCCCTGAAGGATTCAGATAATCAGCACGAAGCCCAAAATATGATAATCAATCCAATTCCTGATAATTAATATCTTTATTAGGGTGTCAATTCAATCTCAAGCAATTAGGTGTTATTATTTATTAAGCGGGACGGACCAAGTCACAATTCCTAACGGTGCTCGACCCCATGCCCGTTATCCGGCATGCAAGTCACCTCAATACAATACTAGGATGTGCAAGTCTGGGGTTTACTAACCCTCAAGACATCATTTACAATTATTACCCACCTCGGTCCGGCGAAAACTCAAGCCATTGATGCCTTAGCTCCTCAAACCGGCCTCCACGCACGTCAAAACTAGACAAAATCATTACAAATATATGAAAATAGGCTAATGGAACAACACCCGAAAACAATCAAAATACATGAAAAATCTCGAAACTAGCAAAACTCGAGCCTAGGGCCCGCTTCTCAAAAATTTACAAAAGTTACATTTTCAGAATCCTTATCTCAACACGAGTCCATACATATAAAGAACTCCCAATTCATACCACAAATGGTCCTTCAAATCTCCATTTTAAGGTTTTTGCTCAAAGCCCTAATTTCCTTGATTTCTTACCCAAATTCAGAGGATTAATGTAAGATTCTTTGATGAAATCATGTATTTAACAGATAAAACTTACCTTCAATTGATCCCCAATGAATTCCTCTTAAACTCTCTTTAAATAACTTCAAAAACAAGCAGCCCTTGGTGAAAATAGACCCAACTTCACGAACAAACTGGTTTAAAAGCGACTGACCTGGCATAATTTTCCTTCTATGCTATCGCGGCCTTGGGCACGCGATCGTGATGAGCAATTTCCCAGGCTCCCAGAAAATGTGAAATGCGAAAGCGTGAGCCACCCTGCGAACACGAAGAATAACGGAATCTTTGTACGCGATCGCGCAAGAATGCATGTGGTCGCGAAGCTTCACCTTCAGACCTTATGCGATGGCAATTGCCCGCACGTGAACGCACTGAACAAATTTCGTGCCTCTAAAATTCCTCCTATGCGATCGTGGCTGGCCTCACCCCCGCGATCGCGAAGGCCAAAATTTCTATAATAGAAGGGCTGAAAACCTACAACTTTCAAGGGCCAAAATTGGTCCGATTGACCACCCAAAACTCACCCGAGGCCCCCGGGACCTCTACCAAAAGCACCAACCTACTCTAAAACACGATATGAACTCATTCCAATCATAAAAACATATCCTTAAACACGAACATCATCGAATTAAGGCGTGTTCAAGCCTAAGTTTCAACTATAACTTCTGAAACCAACATTCAATCAAAAACTCGACCAAATAATGTCTAAATGACCTGAAAATTTGCAGAAATCACCTAACGAAGCTACTACAACTATCGGAATTACATTCTGACTCCCGGATAAAAATCTCACCTATTAGCCGGATTTCGCCAAAATTCCAACTTAGCCAATTCAAGCCTATTTCTACACAGGAACTCCAAATTCGCTTCTGATCACTCCCCTAAGTCACAAATCACCTCCCGAAGCTAACCAAATCACCGGAATTTGATTTCAAGCCCTCTAACCATATAGTCAACTTCAGCTTGACTTTTCATAAACAAGCTTTACTCTAAAAGGCTATATGCCTTATTTTCAACCAGAATTAATCCGAATTCACTCGATAGACTCTAACACATGTATAGCAACATGAAACACTTAACAAAAGTAAAACGGGGCGGTAACTCACATGACAATGGACTGGGTTGTCACACCTAAAGACATCAACCCATCTTCTCTTCATCTCCTCCAAGCCGCCGACCCCCTTCAACCTATGACCAACCAACCGCTAGACAGCCCACCCCTGAATCCAAGTGACCCTTGTTCTCCCCTCTTACTTCATGCCAAATGATCCCATCTCCACCTAAGTTGAAGCAGCAACGGATAATACGAACCAGTCGCCCCTTACCAAAAATACACACAGTCACGCATGCATAGAAAATAAGAAAACGGGGTATGAATTTTCCACTCAAAATGTTGTAATCATCACAAGGATTTTCTCGGATTGTTTAGTGGAGTTTGTAGCCCAAATTTGAGCTCCATTGGTGACGATTCGGGTGAGAATTGAATCGAAACTTTGAGATAGAGAGAATTGAAAGAGCTAAAAAATCACAGTCCTTCTCCTTGGTCAGATTTTGAGAGAGTTAATGTGTCTGAGAGGGCATCTTTGTGAGAAGAAAGGGGAAATAAGAGGAGGTATTCATATTCTAAGAACTAAAAGAAAAACACTTAAGAAAACTAGAAAGCCAAGAATACAAAAAGGGACTTTATGAGAGTTTGGGATAGAAAAAAATAGATCTTAGAAAGGGGGTTTCATTTTCAACATTCTGTAGGTTTCATAACAAATTTTGAGTGTGTTTTTGTTCTATCGTGGGTGAAAATGGTTTCTGGTTTTATCTCGAATAGTTTGGGTTTGATTGAGTTAGGTTTGGTTGAGGTTTTGTTTGCGAAAGTAGTTCAGTAGCTTACTGGTTTACTTTTAGTTCAACACAAGTTTCAATTGGGTATATTTGGGATTGATTATTGATGTTAGTTTTCAAACTCTTCTGGTTTTTTTTTTAATTTGAGTTAAATTGCTGCTGGGAATTGCTATTGCTGATCATTCCTTCATTCTTTTTGTACTTCTAATACCAGGTACACATTCTCGATTGAGTTGATGTACCTCTTTTGGTTTGAAATACTAAAATGAAATGCTCCTCCTGAAACATGTGTGTTCAAGCTATCATTAGTAGAGAAAATGTTAGATAACTTGTTCCCGCTTGGTTTTACTTTTGATTTGTATAATTGGACTTAAAATTGGGTTGTATAACAGGAATTGTATTGGCCTATATAGATTTTATCTTTTGTATTTGTTCCATGTAATTAAAAATAGGTTCAAATGGTTTTGTACATCAACCTGGTATTCAGTAGTTATGTTATGAAATCACAAGGCCTTTGAGTGACTAATGTCTGTTCAAAGTAATCCGACAATATTGTTCAATCTATTCGTGTATAGTGCTAAACGAAGTCACACAATCAAGCTATTTTATCCGGATCATATTTTCCAGATTAATTGTCATATTTAGTAGTAGTTGGTAATTCACCAACAAATAAAGAAATAAGGAAACCTGAACTTTAGAAGTGAAAACCAAGTCTCATCGAATTATATATCAAACTGCTTTCTTTAATTTTTAGTTAGATTATTAGGTTTAACGAGGTCTGAAATACATTGCATAACCGTTTTGGATGGAAAAACCAGTATCAGTTTTATTTGTAATTGATTGTTATACTGGTCGTCGATTTGAATGAATGTTACTTACCCAGCGTAAAAATCTGCGTCCGTTTGATGCCCTATTTGAGTTTAATTGTATCCCGCACTTACTGAGCTGAATTTATTGGCTTTAAAGGAATTGTTGAATAAAGATACATAGTCTAACAATATAAGTTTGGGCTTCGAGTTAGGTAGCATGTTCAAATTGAAAGGGTTCCTCCCTTTTTTGTTTGAATTCGGACTTGAACTCGAGGTCCGAATTTCTAGATAGAAATTAATTAGGATTTTTTTCTTATTATTAGAGACAAAAAAAATAGAAAAATCATAGTCACTTTAGGATATCCTTAAATAAAGAATGAGATGAGCCTCGCCAAATAAAATGTACAAACTGAGGGGCCCTCATAAGTGTATATACAAAAATACTTAGACTTCGAGATATGCCGTTTTAACAAATTTCATGGCCTTCTCAAAATAATAACGCGTTAGTAGCTTTAAGTGCATATTTAATAATTTTATCTTCCTAAACTCGGGTGCACATTTATGTGACCCAAATTCAAATCTTAACAAAGTTGAAATGTGTTAATAATCACGTGTACATTGATTGTGACGTGGTTTGAGATGCATTTTCATGATGTTGCAATTCTTTTTATTAAAATGATGAATAATACTATTAAAAGCAGTTAAATATTAAAATTTGCACATTAGTCAAACCACGATATAAATTAGATAAATAAGCCAAATATGATAGTTGAGAGACCGTGCTAGAACCACGGAACTTAGGAATGCCTAACACCTTCTCTGGGGTTAACAGAATTCCTTATCTGGATTTCTGGTTCGCAGACTGTAATATAGAGTCATTCTTTTTCCTCGATTCAGGATTCAACCGGTGACTTGGGACACTATAAATCTCCCAAGTGGAAACTCTGAATTAAATAAATAAATCTTTTTTCGATTGTACTTTAATTGGAAAAACTCCCTTTAGCCCTTGTGGGTGTCGAAAAAAGGAGGTGTGACAAAACCTGCTTTTATTTCTCTTATCCGTGTTAGATTTCAATTGTTGATTTTCCCATTATTATTCCTTTGTTCTATATTATCTTTTATTCCCGGAGCGTGTTCCCCACCCATTGGAATGTTTATTCTTGTTTATTTTTTTATGTATATGAATATAACTGCACAGGTTACTTTGGAGTCTTGTCTTAGCCTCGTCATTACCTCGCCGAGGTTGGGCCAGACACTTACTAGAACACGGGTTCGGTTGTGCTGATACTACACTATGTGCTCTTTTGCACAGATCCTGATATCGGAGCAGCATACGATGCGCAGCAATAGTTTGGGAGCAAGACTTCAGTCCACAGGATCCCGAGGTGGTCCTGCTAGCGTTCACAATCCCGGCGTCTCCTCTATCTATTTTATGACATGTTTCTTTTGTACCAAAAGACAGAGTTTTATTTCTTTATTTTATGACTTTTATTTAGCATTCTTAGATCGTCTGTTATACTATGACACCGGGTGTTGGGTAGAGAGATGTATTGGCTATTGTGCATTTTGGATTTTCTATTTATCTAAGACTTCCGCAAAAGGTTCATTTTCCATTGTTATTTAATTACTAGTCCATTATTAAGTTAATTGCTTAAAAAAGTATAAACAAAAAGGATTAATGATTTTCAAAGATTTATGAATTGTCTAGCTTCTACGAGTAGGCGTCATCACGACCCCCAAGGGTGGGAATTTTGGGTTGTTACAAGTTAGTATCAGAGCCAGGTTACATGGGTCTCACAATTCAAGACAGGCTTAGTAGAGTTTGAGGGATTGGTACAAAGACGTCTGTGTTTATCCCAAAGGCTACGGAGTTAGGAAAAGTTTCATTTCTATTTTTCCCAATGGTGCGATTTTGTTCTCTTAATGCTGAACTGAAACCTCTATACTTGTCCTTTCGCGAATAGCGAGGTCATATCCTCTTTTTCAACCTAGCATCATCTCGGACTGGTGATAGATCATCTACATCTTCGGAGGCTTTGTGGAGGTTGGGAAAATTATTGATTGGGTATACCAGTTAGGTTATTAGCTTTGACTTAGGAGCAGTTCGCACAGCTATTTTGGGAAAAGTTTCTCCTTATCACTCAGAGAGAGGTATTAGAGGTGGAGGTAGAGATGCTAGAGGCGGAGGTAAAGGTATTAGAGGTGGAGGTACAATAACTATTCTGGTTTATGGTAGAGAAGGTTTGATTTTATTTTATGTTGCATCTTGTCATGCCTAGTGATTCTTTTAGTACCCTTATTTATGTGTCTATGCCGGTAGGTGATTCTATTGTGGTGGATCGCGTGCATTGTTCATGTATAGTGGTTATTGGAGGTCTTGAGACTTGTATAGATTTGCTTTTCCTGGACATGGTTGATTTCGATGTCATATTGGGGATGGACTGGTTATCAACTTTCCATGATATCTTGGACTATCATGCCAAGACTATGACCTTAGCTTTGCCGGGTTTGCCTCCTTTAGAGTGGAGAGGGACTTTTGGTCATTCTACCCATAGTGTTATATCTTATGTGAAGGCCCGATATATGGACGAGAAGGAGTGTTTGGCCTATTTGGCATATGTTCGTTATTCTAGCGATGAGGTTCCTTCTATTAATTCGGTGCACGTTATTCGTGAGTTTCCCGAGGTACTCCTTTCAAACCTACTGGGTATGCCACACAACAAGGATATTGATTTTTGCATTAATCTATCTCTAGGCACTCAACCCATTTCTGTCCAACCGTATTGTATGGCCCCGCTTGAGTTGAAAGCGTTGAAGGAGCAGTTGCAGGATTTGCTTGAAAAAGGTTTCATTAGACCTAGTGTTTTACCTTGGGGTGTGCCGATGTTGTTTGTTAAGAAAAAGGATGGGTTGATATGAATATGTATTGATTACCTGCAATTGAACAAGTTTACAATCAAGAATAAGTATCCATTGCCAAGGATTGATGATTTGTTTGATCAACTTCAAGGTGCCAAGGTATTTTCGAAGATTGACTAAGATCTGGCTACCATCAATTGAGGATTAGGGCATCCGATGTCTCTAAGACAGCTTTCCGCACTTGGTACGGGCATTATGAGTTCTTGGTTATGTCATTCGGGTTGACAAATTCCCTAGTAGCTTTTACAGACTTGATGAACTGAGTGTTCAGGCCTTATTTTGATTCGTATATGATATTCTTCATGATGATATTTGATATATTCCCGCATCCGGGAAGAGCACGAGCAGTATCTTAGAGTGGTTCTTCAGACTTTAAGGGATAATCAATTGTATGCCAAGTTTTTGAAGTGTGAGTACTAGTTGGGTTCAGTTGCATTCCTGGGTCATGTTGTGTCAGTAAAGGGTATTCAGGTTGATCCGTAGAAGAATGAGGCAGTTACGAATTGGCCTAGACCAGCATCAGCTACAAATATTCGGAGTTTCCTAGGATTGGTAGGCTACTATCGCCGATTCATGGATGGGTTTTCATCAATTGCAGCCCCGATAACCAGGTTGATCCAGAAGGGTGCCCAGTTCAGATAGTCGGATGAGTATGAGGCGAGCTTCCAGAAGCTTAAGACAGCTCTGACTACGACACCAGTGTTGGTTCTACCCACAGTTTCAGCGCCTCATACAGTTAATTGTGATACATTTCATATTTAGACTTGGTGCAGTGTTGATACAGGATGGCAAGTTCGTTGCCTATGCTTCGCGACAGTTGAAAATTCATGAGAAGAACTATCTGGTTCATGATTTGGAGTTGGCAGCCATAGTTCATGCATTGATGATTTAGAGGCATTATCTGTATGGTGTGGCATGTGAGGTGTTCAAGGGTCACAAGAGTCTTCAGTATTTGTTCAAGCAAAAGGAGTTGAATTTTAGGCAGGTGGTTGGAGTTGTTTAAAGACTATTATATTACCATTTTATATCATCTGGGAAAGGCCAATGTGGTGGCTGATGCTTTAAGTAGGAAGTCAGCCAGTATGGGCAAACTTGCGGTGAGGAACCGCTTGCTTTGGATGTTCAAGCTTTAGCCAATCAGTTTGTGAGACTGGATGTTTCTGAGCCTAGTCGTGTGTTAGCTTGCACGGTCGCTTGTTTTTCATTATTGGAGCGTATCAGTGATTGATAGTATGATGATCCCTATTTGTGTGTCCTCAGATACACGATGGAACGTGGAGGTGCTAAGCAGGTTACCTTAGATGATGATGGAGTTTTGAGAGATTGTAGGGTCGAGTTTGTGAGCCTAATCTGGATGGACTCCGAGAGTTGATTTTATCAGGATCTGTGGCAACATTATTGATGGAGGAGAATGAAGAAGGATATCGTTGCATGTGTGGCTCGGTGTTTGAATTGCCAGCGGGTTAAGTACGAGCATTAGAGGCCTATTGGGTTATTTCAGAGGATTTAGCTTCCCGAGTGGAAGTTGGAGGGGACAACTATTGGCCTTTATTACTTGACCCCCGCAGACTTAGAAGAAGTTAGATGCAGTATGGGTCATTGTTGATAGGCTGACCAATTCAGTACATTTCGTTCTTGTGGCAGTCTCTTATTTATCCGAGAGGTTAGTTGAGATATATATCCATGAGATTGTTTGTATTCATGGTGTGCATGTGTCTATCATTTCGGACTGAGGTAGATAGTTTACCTCGCATTTCTGGAGAGCAGTTCACTGAGAGTTGGGCACTCAGGTTGAGTTGAGTACTGCTTTTCGTCCCCAAACGGATGGATAGTCCAAATGGACTATTCATATTTTGGAGGACCTGCTCCGAGCTTGTGTCATTAACTTTGGGGGTTCTGTGATCAATTTTTGCCTTTAGCAGAATTTGCCTTCAATAATAGCTACCAGTCGAGCATTTAGATAACTCATGATGAGGCTTTATATGGTAGGCAGTGTCAGTCTCCGATTGGGTGGTTTGAGCCGGAAGAGGCTCAATTGTTGGGTACAGATTCGGTATACGCGGCTTAGCCCAGGAATAAGAGTTATGCAGGCCGAAAGGTTCAAGTTGTGGCTTTTATGGTTGGTGAATAGGTATTGCTCTGAGTGTCACCTATGAAAGGCGTGATGAGACTTAAGAAAAAGGGCAAGCTTAGCCCATGGTTCAATCGTCCATTTGAGATTCTTGATCGAGTAGGAGAGGTGGCAAATAGACTTGCATTGCCGCCGAGCTAGTCAGTCGTGCATCCATTGTTTCATGTGTCTATGCTTTTGAGGTATCACGGCAATCCAGCCCACGTGTTAGATTTCATCATTCTCCAGTTGGACAAGGAGTTGTCTTATGAGGAGGAGCTGATAGCTATTCTAGATCGGTATGTTCAACAGTTGAGGTTGAAGAATTTTCCTTCTGATTGTGTTCACTGGAGAGGTCATCCTCTGAGTCATCGACCTGGGAGTCCGAGTTCGATATGCAAAGTCGTTATCCCCATCTTTTCCCCGACTCAGTTACTTCCTTCCTTTGTCCGTTCGAGGACGAATGGTTGTTTTAGAGGTGGAGAATGTGATGATACAAACGGTCATCACTTATTTTAAATCAAATTATACAACTCAGAGGCCTTGAAAACCTTATTTAGCATCACCTCAATTTGCGTGCGTAGTCCAGGTGCGTAGCCGAAAAGCTTAAATGAGAAATTGTGTGAAAGATGATAAGTTTTGACTATAAAATTAATTAATTTGACATTGTTCAAATATTTTGGGAAAACAGACCCGCATCCATGATTTGATGGTCTCAGAGGGTCCATAGGAAAATATGGGAGTTGGGCGTATGCCCGAAATCAAATTTCGAGGTCCCAATCCCGAGAAATAAATTTTTGAAAGAAATTATTTTCTGAAATTGTTAAAGGAAATTGAAAATGGAATTTGATTAGAATATGTTAGTATCGGGCCCGTATTTTGGTTTTGGCGCCCGGTACAGGTCTTATATATGATTTAAGATGTTTTATGTGAAATTTGAAAAAACAAATGGTATCTTTTGACGTGATCTGGACCTAAATTGGAAAATTTGATGTTTTGGGAAGTTTGAAAGAATTTATGGATTTTAAGGTTTAATTTATTGTTATTGAGGTTATTTTGGCGATTTGATCGCACAGACAAGTTCATATGATGTTGTTGAGCTAGTACATGTGTTGGGTTAGGAGCCCGAGGGCTCGGTGTGTTTTGGGATTGTTGAACTTAAGAAAATTGCAAAAATTGCAGCCAAGCATAGGAAGCGTGCAGGCTTCGCATTTGTGAAGCCTGGCTCGCAAATGCGAGCGGCCCTTCTCAATTGCAAAGTTAGCCCAGGCCAGTCCTTCTCTCAAATGAGATCTACTACAAATGAGATCTACTACAAAATCAAGTCTTGGGGGAATGGAAACAACAAAATGATAAAGAGGAAGAGGTTAAGTACTGCGGACATCAGCAGCTACCTCGAAGTCATCCCAGAATGGTGATAATAAAGCAGTTGCGATAGCTCAACTGCCCTCCTGAACCTGTATATCTGCACAAAAAGTGCAGGGGAGTGGGGTGAGTATATTTCAACTCAGTGAGTAATAATAATAATAAACAATAACTGAAAGTGAGAATACCTGTACTATCACTAAACAGTTCTAAGGGTAACCTCACAGGTAAGTCATATCTACAGTGAATACCCCCATCTCCAGTCTGCATCTATCTTACCATGGTCCCACACTGACCTAGTCCTCACTCATACTGCTACGGCGTACAACCGATCCAATGTTCATATATGTGTATACATATGTCTATAATGCGGCGGCGCGTAACCCACTCCGATATATATATATATATATATATACTGTTGCGGCGTGCAGCCCGCTCCATTTAACGTTGACGGGACTCACCGGGGGTGTATACAGACTTCGGAGGGGCACACACACACACACGACGCTTACTGGGGGTGTATACAGACTTCGGAGGGGCTCCCTAGGCCCAAGCGCTATGATACTGCGGCGTGTAGCTCGATCCACACATATATTACTGCGGCGTGCAGTCCGATACAATATATTTATACATATACATAAATATACTGCTGCGGCGTGCAGCCCAATCCCATAATATACTCCAGCGCCCACTGAGAATGTGTGCAGACTCAGACTCCGAAGGGTCTCCTACAACCCAAGCGCAATAATACTGTGGCGTGCAGTCCGATCCAACATATATACCGCCGCGACGTGCAGCCCGATCCAATATATATATACTGCTGCAGCGTATATATATATATATATAATCTCATAGTGGGTCCTCGACCCTATCTCAGTCAGTATAGACTTGGCCTCTGAGGCCCAATATATCATCTCATAGTGGGTCCTCGACCCTATCTCAGTCAGTATAGACTTGGCCTCTCAGGCCGAATATAACATCTCACAGTGAGTCCTCGACCCTATCTAAGTTAGTATAGACTTGGCCTCTCAGGCCCAATATAACATCTCACAGTGGGTCCTCGACCCTACTTTAGTCAGTATAGACTCGACCTCTCAGGCCCACTCAGCTAAAATGGGAAATCCCACTCCTTGGTAGCTTATCTTAAAGTACACATCTAGTACTGGCTCATGATATGCTATACAGCTATAACTACGGCTGAGTGTATGCATCCAACATGATATACTACGGCTGAGTGTATGTATCCAGCATGATATAAGGGTCACCTAGCTCTACAAGTTTCCCTAATACTTCTACGGATCGGCACAAGGCCCCAAACATGGCTACCGGCCCAACTACACAGTTATAAGCTCATTCACAGTCATAATACACAATAAACTATCAGTCAAGAAGGACCAAGTCCAATCCCCCAATCAATGCCACCACGCCTGTCACATGACGCGTGTCTCATCTCTACATAGCACTGTATAGTGCAAGTACGCGGTTTCAAATCCTCAGTACATTATTTACTACCACAACTCACCTCGATCCGGTAGAAGCCTTAGTCCGCCTTGCGCTTGCCTCGCAATTTAATCACCTCGGATGCCGAATCTGCTCAAAATCAATGAGAATACATCAATATAGGCTAATTAGACACAACCGATTCGAAATAACTCGATTTACACCAAAATCCACAAAGTTGTCAAAATCTGACTTTTGGTACGCTTCTCAAAAAATTATGAAAGTTATATTTTCGGAACCCTTATCTCAACACGATTTCATACATATTAAGTTTTCCAAAATCAGACTCCCTTAGCCCATTCAAATCGACATTTTACCATAACATTCGCTTAGGATTAAATTTCTCCATTAATTCATCCAATTTCAGTGAAATAGGGGAGGATTCTAAGATAAAACCACATAATTGAACCATAAAACTTACCTCCGATGAAAATCCGATACATTCCCAGCAATTACCAGTGAGTTTCTCTCTCTAAGACTCAACAATGGTGTTTTTATGAATGAAACCCGCGACTGGTCTGTTCTGGAATTTAATTCACTGCCAGCCCCTTTTACCCTACGCGAACGCGATGCTACGCACGCGTTCGTGATGAACAAATGCAGCAGCCCTCGATCTTCCTCTACGCGAACGTGTGGCTTCAGCCGTATTCGCGATGGCCAATAGCCCTATACCTACGCGAACGCGATCCAGGCTTCGCGATCGCGATGCACCCCAGACTTTACCCTATGCGTTCGCGTCCTTCGCCTCGCGAACGCGAAGAACAATAATCCCCGACTCTCCGATACACTTCTCGAAGTGTGGACACCTACGCGAACGGATGAACAAAATTACTCTGCAATAATTGCAGCAGATCAGCTGCTCATTTTGGCTCAAAATGGTCTGTTTGGACCCCCAAATTCATCCCAAGGCCCCCGGGACCCCAACAAAAACCACCAACATACTCCATAACACGATACAAACTTGTTCCAATCCTAAAAACACGCCCTTAAACACGGAAAACATCGAATACAAGCAAATTCATGCCTAAGTTTTCATTTAAACTTCTGCAACCAACATTCGATCAAAAACCCGACCAAACGACCTCCAAATGACCTGAAATTTTGCAGGCACATCCAAAATTACCTAATGGAGCTACTGCAACTGTCAGAATTCCATTACGACTCCAGGATCAAAATCTCACCTACCGATCGGATATCGCCAAAATTCAACTTTAGCCAATTCAAGCCTAAAACAACACCGGACCTCCAAATTCAAGTCTGATCGCTCTCCTAAGCCACAAATGACCTCCCGGAGATGATCGAAATCATCAGAATTCGATTCCGAGCTCTCTAACTCACAAGTCAACGTCCAATTGACTTTTCCCAACTATTCATTCTTCTAATAGACTATTTGCCTCATTTCCAACCAAATTCAATCCGAATTGACTCAAACTCACCAAACATGCATATTGAATCATTAACAAGCATATAAGGGGGATAACAGGGTGATAACTCACATGATGACGGGCCAGGTCATCACAGAACCATTTTTAATATTTTTTCAAAAATCAAACTTCTTTGGGCGATTTTCCAAGAACAAGTCTTCTTTCAAATCGATTGTAAAATAGTTTTTACTCACTACTACAAAAGAGACTATTATTGGCATTTAATCGGCGGCAATAAAAGAATGGCCGCTAAATTATTTTGTAAACGGAAATGTTAGCGGCAAAAAAGCATCAGACGATATTACATACCTTTTTAGTGGCAAATAAAAATAAATATCCACAATTAAAAGAAACTTTTACTATTCTTATATTTTCTTTCAAATTTTTTGACTAAAAGAATGTATTCCCTCCAACTTCTCCTGTCTAAGTTAGGGAAACTTAAAAAAAAAAATACTTCAGAAAAATAAAATCCCTCAACCCCTGATTGTTCCTGCCCTATCGCCGAGTTGCTGCCCTATTATCGATCCTCACTATAGCGCCACCAACCCCAGGTAATATATTTCAAAAAATGCTTGATTATCATTGTTCAATCTCTTTTGTTTTGCATTAAACAGATGTTCATGATTCTCCCCAAGTCAATAGTTGGTATTTTTTTTGTTGAAGGTATATATAATTTAGTCTATTTGGGGATATTGGAAGTCTATCAGACAAGTGTTTGAGTTGCTTTCAGTTTAGTTATGTATAACTGTTTTGTCTTTTTTGTTATGCATTTTTATGATAACTAGCTTGTAGTTTGTTTCTGCGTAATTTCTTTTGAGAGCTGGAATAGTGCTTATTTTGCTGCAATTCTTGTTGAATTCTTTTTTTTTTCCTTTTCAATTGAATAGTTGAGAGCTAATTTGACATATTTTATATGTAGACTTACAATTTTTTCTACTTCACATTTGATTTCATCTTTTGACATTTACTTATTTTATTATTTCAAGTTACGCAATATGAAGTTTTAAAATTTAGTATGTGAAGGATTTGTTGAAGAGTTGCAAAAATTATTTGAGGACTGTGAATATATTATATTATTATTGTCAGTATTCAATAGAATTGGTTATAATGAAATTAGTTTTTTAGTTTAAACAATACAACTTATTTTGCTTCGTTGATACATTCATATTATGGAATGTACTTTTTTCTATTTCTCATGATATTATGAATTAGTGGTATTATCTTTGGTAGCATTTGTCTATTTTTAAAGATAGGTTGTCAACAAAAAAATTGTTAAAATGATTATATAAATCATTATAATTGTCATTAAAACTTAAATATTTTACGATAATAAATTTTAGCTTTCACTTGGTGCTAAAAAGGTTACTTTTAGTGACTATTTAATTAAATTTAATGGTAATAGAAAAGGATACTAAAGGTGCAAATTAGGCTATTTTCACAATAAATTTAGTTTCCATTATAATAGCCGCTAAACACTATTAAAGCTGTTACTTTTAACGGCAATTCAAATGAATTTTCCGGCAATAAAATGCACACTAAAGGTACAAACTCAGCCATTTCCGGAATTGATTTAGTGGCCATTATAATTGCCACTAAATAATTGTCACAAAAAGCAATGATTTTTAGCGGCAATTCAGTCAACCTTTACAGGTACTTCAGTATATGGACACTAAAAACTTTAGCGATCTCATGTGCAGCGGCAAAAAGTTAATGGCCGGTAAATGCTTTAGCACCAATATATATTGCCACTAAAGACCTTTTTTATTGCGCTAAATCCCCTTTTCGTTGTATTCTTTCAATCATTAACTTCTTTTAACATGATTTCAACTTAAAATCAAAGATTTTTATGGGGAAAAATTGGGAATTTTGGGTAGAACCATAATTTTTTAAAAATTGGGGATTTGGACTTTAATTTGAGGTCCGATTTTAAAATAAATTATATATTTGAGTTCGTGTGGGAATGGGTAATCGGGTTTTGGTTCGAACTTCGGGTTTTGACCACGTGGTCCCGGGTGCAATTTTTTACTTTTTTGGTAAAACTTTGGAAAACTCATTTTTATGCATTGGGGTTAATTCATTTAGCATCTATTGATGTATTTAAGTAATTTGTGATTAGATACGAGTAAATTGGCGGTGGAATTAAGGGGTGAAGCTATAATTGAGACTTAAGTTGTGTTCAAGGCATCGAGGTAAATATTTGGTCTAACTTTAGCTTGAGAGATTAGGAGTTGTGTCCTATTTGTTAATTGCTTCTTCTTGAGTACGACGTATAGGCATGGTGACGAGTATCTATACCTTGGGGTCGAAAATGACCATGAGTCTCATATTGTGATTTCTATGATTTCGTTGTACTATTCATGCCTTGGTGAAAATTCCTATTGGTTGTGTAGATTTGTGGAAAGATTTGTGACCTATGAACATTGAGGAGTGTTGGCTCCAGATGTATAACGAACTATGAAAGTATAAGTGATAATTGAACCTCTAGAGCAATGGCTCGAGTTGTGAAGTGAATCTGAAGTAATAATAAAAAATAAAAGAGATCATTATGTTGCCCCTTGCCGGGTCATTATCGAGTTGTGGTTCCGTTGCATTGTGTTCTTAAATTATATTATGGATGCTTAGGTGTCACGACCCGGATTTTTTCCCAACATCGGGATCGTGATGGCGCCTACTCGTGGTAGCTAGGCAAGCCACTTTATTCACACTATCTTGTTTTTAGCAATATTTCATATTCAATTTAACAACCAAAACCATAACCTTAATTAAACAAGTGCGGAAGACTTTATAAAAATAGCAATAAGCAATTTCAAGGTAAAATGATACTGAAATCCTTTACCCAAGACGTGGAGTCACCAACTCACGAACTACTACATGAATGCTACACATAAAGGCCTGAAAGAAATATAACATAATCTGTTTGTCTCAGAACAAGGAGACTACAGCTAATAACATAAATAAAAGGAAGAGACGCCGGGCATGCGGACGCCTACAAGCTACCTCGGTCTCAAATATGGTCAACTCCCACGCAAAAGATCTACAGCTGCTGCTCCAGATCGAAACCTGGACCTGTACAAAAATGCACAGAAGTGCAGTATCAGCACAACCGACCCCATGTGCTGGTAAGTGCCTAGCCTATCCCGACGAAGTAGTGACAAGCCTAGGACTAGACAACCACATAAACCTGTGCAGTTCTATATATATGTACACTACAAGATAACGAGAAATAACCAAGTAACAATGCAACAAGGAATGTCACAGAAGAATTCAAACAAGTATAAGGAGAAACAAGTAATGTCAAGTCAATGAAATAGCAAATAAAGTGCACGGCATCACCCTTCGTGCTTTTACTCTCATCCTCACCAAATAAGCAAATAAAGTGCATGGCATCACCCTTCGTGCTTTTACTCTCATCCTCACATCCATGGTACGGCATGATCCTTCGTACATGGTTCAATAACAAGGCACTGTATGATCCTTCGTGCATAATCAATAACATGGCACGACATTAACCTTCGTGCATAATCAATAACAAGGCACGGCATTAACCTTCGTGCATAAACAATAAATCAAGGCACGACATCACCCTTCGTGCATTATCACTCTTCCTCACCCAAATAACAATCACAGTTAAGGGCAGAGAATGAAAAATAGTAAATAATGAACCATCCCGGTAAGGGACACAATAATCGACACAACAAAGTTCTGGTAAGGGCAATCAATATCTCACTTTACAACAAGTCCCGGCAAGGGAGAACAAAAGCAATTCTACAACCCGATAAGGGTTCAACAATTTATCTTCAAATGTGTCTCACAACAAGTATCAATAACGACTCACGATCATGCTAGACTCCAGTGTATGGATACTCGTCACCACAGCCCATACACCGCACTCGATCACATAGCAGATAGCACATAATCCTATTCCCTCAAGCTAGGATAGAACAAACACTTACCTCGAAAGTTTACGAACAATTCAATCCGTAGAAATGCCTTTTTCCTTTCGAATTTGGCTCCAATCCAATCGTATCTATACACAATTGATTTAATATCATCAATACTACTCAACAAACTAATTCATATGGCCAATTATAATTTTTACAACATTCCGCCCGGAATAGTAAAAATCGACCCCGGGCCCACATAATCGAAACTTAAGTTTCGAGCCAAAATAAATTCACCCAATCATCCACGAGTTCAAATATACAATTATTCTTAAGTTCGACCCCAAAACGAGGTCTAGATCGCAAATTCTTTGAAAACTCTTATTAAACTCAATTCACTAATTTTTCTACCCATTTACATATATTTAGGCTTAGGAATTCAAATAATATTGATGGAAAATGAAGAAAACGAGTCAAGAATCACTTACCCAAGAAGTTTTATGAAGAATTGCTCAAAAATCGCCTAAAGAGTTGTTTGGAGAAGAGAGAGTTGAGAGAAATGGGATTTTATCCCGTTTGTTATGTTTTTGCAGAACTTAAAATCACTGGGCAAATTTACTCTATGCGATCGCAGGGCCTGTGATGCGATCGCATAGAATAAAATAAGGGGATAGCAAAATTGCTCTATGCGATCGCGGAGGACCAATGCGATCGCATAGAAGGAAAAATGGGGGAGCTGAAATTACTCTATGCGATCGCAAGGATTGGTATGCGATCGCATAGAAGGAAATTCTGGGCCTCAAGTCTTACTCTATGCGATCGCGAAGGATACTGTGCGATCGCACATGAGGGAAAGTTGAAGTTATGCAATCGCATAGGCACTATCGCGATCGCATAGAAGGATTTTGGGACCCCTGATCTTTGCTCTATGCGATCGCATCTATACCTATGCGATCGCATAGAAGAAAATCCCCGTGTAAAAATTGCAGAATTTCTGCTGCAGATTTCAAGTCCAAAACCATCCCGTCACCTATCCGAAACTCACCCGAGCCTTCGGAGATTCAAACCAAATATGTACACTGACTCAAAAACATCATGCGAACTTGCTCGCGCGATCAAATCACCAAAATAACATAAAAATCAATGAATTGAGCCTTAAAACTCAAGAATTCTTTCAAAATTTCATAACTTCCAAAAATTTCCTATTTAAGGCCGAAACACGTCAAACGATGTCTGTTATCAACCAAACTTTACAGGAAGCGCTTAACCAATATATATGACTTATACCGGGCGTCGGAACCAAAATACGATCCCGATACCATTGCTTTTTAATCAAAATTCAGTTTCATTTTCCCTTAAACATTTTCAGAAAATAATTTAATAAAAAAATTCTTTTACCGGGGTTCTATACCTCGGATTTCAATTCCGGGCATACGTCCAAGTTCTATATTTTTTTATGGATTTTTTGAGACCGTCATATCACGGGTCCGGGTCCGTTTACCAAAAATGTTGACCAAAGTCAACTATATCAATATTAATATCATTTTTCTTCAAATTTCTCATAGAATTCATATATTCTATCACAAAATCTTTCCGGCTACATGCCTGGATCACGTATGTAAATTGAGGCAACATAGAATGAGGTTTTCAAGGCCTCGGAAGTACGGAACAAGTGAGGAAAATAGGTGATGACCCTTTGGGTCGTCACATCCTCCACCTCTAAAACAACCGTTCGTCCTCGAACGGACAAGAGAAGGAAGTACCTGAGTCGGGGAACAAATGTGGGTAGCGGCTCCGCATATCAGACTCAGACTCCCAGGTCGATGTCTCAGAAGGCTGACCTCTCTACTGAACACGCACAGAAGGATAACTCTTCGACCTCAACTGCCGAACCCGTCGGTCTAGAATGGCCGTCGGCTCCTCCTCGTAAGATAGATCATTGTCCAATTGGACAGTACTGAAGTCTAACACATGTGTGGGATCGCCGTGGTATCTCCGAAGCATAGATATATGAAAAACTGGATGCACGGCTGATAAGCTAGGCGGCAGAGCTAGTCTGTAACCACCCCTCCCACTCGGTCTAGAATCTCAAATGGGCCAATATACCTAGGGCTGAGCTTGCCCTTCTTCCCGAACCTCATCACGCCCTTCATAGGCGACACTCGGAGCAACACTCGCTCACCAACCATGAAATCTACATCTCGAACATTATGATCCGCATAAGTCTTCTGTCTGGACTGGGCTGAATGCAATCTCTCCTAAATAGTCTTGACCTTATCCAAGGCCTCCCGATCTAAGTCTGTACCCAACAACCGAGCCTCTCCCAGCTCAAACCATCTGACAAGAGATTGACATCGCCTACCATACAACGCCTCATACGGGGCCATCTGGATGCTCGACTGGTAGCTGTTATTGTAAGCGAACTCTGCTAATGGCAGAAACTGGTCCCACGAGCCTCCGAAATCAATGACACATGCTCGAAGCATGTCCTCTAGAATCTGAATAGTCCTCTCGGACTGACCATCCGTCTGAGGATGAAAAGCTGTACTCAGCTGAACCTAGGTGCCTAACTCCTGCTGGACCGCTCTCCAAAACCGCGAGGTAAACTGTGCACCCCGATTAGAGATAGTAGATACCGGCACCCCATGAAGTCGAACAATCTCCCTGATGTAAATCTCTGCTAATCTCTCCGATGAGTAAGAGACAGATACTGGAATGAAGTGTGCTGACTTGGTCAGCCTATCAACAATGACCCAAATAGCATCAAATTTCCTCCGAGTCAAAGGAAGTCCAGTAACGAAGTCCATAGTGATCCGCTCCCATTTCCACTCGGGAATTTCAATCCTCCGGAATACACCACCAGGTCTCTGGTGCTCATATTTCACCTGCTGACAATTTGGACACCGAGCGACATACGCAACGATATCTTTCTTCATTCTACGCCACCAATAGTGCTACCGTAAGTCCTGGTACATCTTCGCGGCGCCCGGGTGAATAGAATACCGTGAACTGTGGGCCTCCGCTAAGATCAACTCTCGAATCCCTTCGACATTGGGCACACAAACTCGACCCTGCAATTTCAATACCCCATCATCATCTAGATTTACCTCCGTGGTACCTCCCCGCTGTAATGTATCTCTCAAGTCACGCAAATGAGGATCATCAAATTGCCTCTCACGGATACGCTCTAATAGAGAAGAACGAGCGACCGTGTAGGCTAACACCCTGCTAGGCTCAGAAATGTCTAATCTCACGAACTGGTTGGCTAAGGCCTGGACATCTAGAGCAAATGGTCTCTGACTGACTGGAATAAATGCAAGACTACCCATGCTGGCAGACTTCCTACTCAAAGCATCGGCTACCACATTGGCCTTACCTGGGTGATACAGGATAGTAACATCATAGTTTTTCGGCAACTCTAACCATCTCCGCTGTCGTAAATTCAACTCTTTTTGCTTGAAAAAGTACTGTAGGCTTTTGTGATCAATGTACACCTCACATGTCACACCATATAGATAATGCCTCCAGATCTTCAAGGCATGAACCACTACCGCCAACTCATGATCGTGAACTAGATAATTCTTCTCATGTATTTTTAACTGTCTCGAAGCATAAGCAATAACCTTACCATCCCGCATCAATACCGCTCCAAGCCCTGTACGAGATGCATCACAGTATAATGTGTAACAACCTAAAGCTGAAGGAAAAATTAGAGCTGAAGTTGTGGTCACAAAAATCTTGAACCTTCTAAAAGCGCTCCTCACACTCATCCGACCACCGGAAAGGAAAACCCTTTTGGGTCAATTTGGTAAAGGGCGATGAAATAGATGAGAAACCCTCCATGAAACTCGACGGTAGTAACCTGCTAATCCCAAGAAACTATGGATCTCCATCACTGAAGCTGGTCGAGGCCAATTCTGGACTGCCTCAATCTTCTTTGGTTCCACCTGAATACCTTCCACTGATACGATGTGGCCCAGAAATGCCACTGAACTCAACCAGAACTCACATTTCAAAAATTTGGCATATAGCTGATTATCCTTCAGAGTCTGAAGAACCACTCTGAGGTGCTGCTCGTGCTCTTTATGGTTGCGGGAGTATACCAGGATGTCATCTATAAAGACTATCACGAATAGATCTAAGTAAGGCCCGAATACCCTATTCATCAACTCCATGAATGCTGCTGGGGCATTGGTCAACCCGAAGGACATGACCAAGAACTCATAATGCCCTAGTGCGAAAGGCTATCTTAGGAACGTCAGCCGCCCTGATCTTCAGCTGATGGTACCCTGACCTCAAATCTATTTTTGAGAACACCCTCGCTCCCTGGAGCTGGTCAAATAAATCATCAATCCTCGACAGTGGATACTTGTTCTTTATCGTCACTTTGTTCAATTGCCGGTAATTAATACGCATCCGCATCGAACCATCTTTCTTCTTCACAAACAACACAGGTGCTCTCCAGGGGGAAATACTGGGCCTGATAAAGCCCTTCTCAAGAAGGTCTTACAACTGATCTTTTAACTCTTTTAACTCCAGCAGGGCCATACGATAGAGTGGAATAGAGATGGGCTGAGTGCCCGGTGCTAGATCAATACAAAAATCAATATACCTATCGGGTGGCATGCCCGGCAGGTCTGAAGGAAAAACCTCAGGAAACTTCCGTACAATAGGGACTGATTCAATAGAAGGAACTTCTGTGCTGGAATCACGAACATAAGCCAGATAAGCTAGACACCCCTTCTCGACCATGCGTCGAGCGGAGTGGCTTGAGGTACCCTTCCACTCTAGTCGGGGTGATTTTGGCAAGGCCAAAGTCACAGTCTTAGCATGACAATCTAGAATAGCATGGTATGGGGACAACCAGTCCATCCCCAATATGACATCAAAATCCACCATGTCCAAAAGTAACAGATCAACACGGGTCTCAAGACCCCCAAAGATAACTACGCACGAACGATGCACCCGGTCGACTACAATGGAGTCACCCACCAGTGTAGACACATAAACTGGAATATCCAGAGCATAGTTGGGCACGGCCAAATACGGTGCAAAGTAGGAAGACACATATGAATATGTAGACCCAGGGTCAAATAATACTGAAGCACCTCTGCCACACACAAGAATGGTACCTGTAATCACGGCATCTGATGCCTCTGCCTCTGGCCTGGCTGGTAAAGCATAGAATCGGGGATCCGCACCTCCCCTCTGAGCTACGTCTCTAGGACGGCCATCAATTGGCTGACCTCTACCCCTCGCTGTACGGTCTCCACCTCTACGGTCTCGACCTCCACCTCTATAATCTCTACCCCCGCCTCTGGCTGGCTGGGCAGGCTGAGGGTCAGTTGGGGCCTGAATTATAGGACGAGGACCTCGCTGCTGAGAGTTGCCCGCTGCTAGAGGGCAATTCCTGATAATATGACCTGGGTCGCCACAACCGTAACAACTCCTAGGCCGATAGAGCTGCTGGCCCTGACGACCTGAATGGCCTCCACGAACACTCTGAAGAGGCTGAGCATTAATAGGAGGCTGATCTGAATAATGCCCACGAAACCCACGATCACCTGGTCCACCCTGTGAAGTCTGAAGGGCGGAATGGAAAGGCCTGGAAGACTGGCCTCTGTCAAAAGATTCCCTGCCTCCAGAAGAAGAACCACTAAACCTGCCTGAATGACGAGGCCTCTTGTGTGAAGAATAACCACTTCCCCGAGCAAGAGCCATCTCAACTCTACATGCTGCATTAGCTGCCTCCTGAAATGATATATCACTCCCCACTCCCATAGCCATCTGAAGTCTAATTGGCTGATTAAGCCCATCTATGAACCTGCGGACCCTCTCCCGCTCTGTGGGGAGTATCACCGCTGCATGACGTGCCAAATCAACAAATCTCGTTTCATACCGAGTGACAGTCATAGTGCCCTGCTGGAGGCGCTCAAACTGCATCCGAAGTGCATCCGCTGAGTAACAGGGAGAAACTTCTCCAGAAATAACTCTGCAAACTGATCCCGGGGACCCTGCTGGTCGAGTCAAACAATAATCCCTCCACCAAGTCTTGGCGGATCCTGAAAGGCTGAATGTACATAAGTCAACTCCATTGGACTCCACTATCCCCATAGTCTTGAGAATCTCATGGCAACTGAATAAGAAATCCCAAGGATCCTCTGATGTGGCACCGCTGAAAGTAGTGGTAAACAGCTTGGAGAATCGATCAAGTCTCCATAAGGAATCAGAAGTCATGGCCGCTCCATCTCCGGCATGAGCCGTGGTACCTGACTGAGTGGCCACAGCTGGCTGAACCACAGGTGCCTGAGGCTGATGAGCTACCTAAATCTGCCGGAATGACGAGGCGTCTTGTCTGAAGGATAACCACCTCCCCGAGCAAGAGCCATCTCAACCCTACGAGCTGCATTAGCTGCCTCCTGAAAAGATATGTCTCTCCCGAAGATCCGGGGTAAAAAAGACCTCCCCTAGGACCTGAGTTGGGCCCACTGGAGCTGCTGGGGCTGGAACCTCCTCACCAATCTCAACATGAGGCTCCACCTCTGGAATAGCTGCCGGGGGCTGAGCTTTGCCCCTACCACGGCCTCCGATACGGCCTCGGCCCCTACCCCTCACGGGAGCTGCCTGGGGCTCGGGCTGCTGGTCAGCGAACAAAGAAGCGCGTGTCCTCACCATCTGCGAAAGGACAGAATAGAAGTTCAATCAGTATTTGAGGAACAAGTCGCACGACAAGAAAGAACAAATGAGAGACTCTTTCCTAACTCAATAGACTTTGGAGGACAAGTACGGACGTCTCCGTACCTACCTCTCAAACTCTACTAAGCTTGTTCGTGAGTGGTGAGACCTATGTAACCTAGAGCTCGATACCAACTTGTCACGACCCGAATTTTCCCCCAACATCGGGATCGTGATGGCGCCTACTCGTGGTAGCTAGGCAAGCCACTTTATTCACACTATCCTGTTATTAGCAATATTTCTTATTCAATTTAACAACCAAAACCATAACCTTAATCAAACAAGTGCGGAAGACTTTATAAAATAGCAATAAGCAGTTTCAAGGTAAAATGATACTGAAATCCTCTACCCAAGACGTGGAGTCACCAACTCACGAACTACTACATGAATGCTACACATAAAGGTCTGAAAGAAATATAACATAATCTGTTTGTCTCAGAACAAGGAGACTACAGCTAATAACATAAATAAAATGAAGAGACGCCGGGCCTGCGGACGCCTGCAAGCTACCTCGGTCTCAAATATGGTCAACTCCCATGCAAAAGATCTACTACTGCTGCTCCGGATCGAAACCTGAACCTGTGCAAAAATGCACAAAAGTGCAGTATCAGCACAACCGACCCCATGTGCTGGTAAGTGCATGGCCTATCCAAGCGAAGTAGTGAAAAGCCTAGGACTAGACACCCACATAAACCTATGCAGTTCTATATATATATACACTACAAGATAACGAGAAATAACCAAGTAACAATGCAACAAGGAATGTCACAGAAGAATTCAACAGTTATCAACAGTCATTAAATTAACAAGGAAAAACAAGTATAAGGAGAAATAAGTAATGTCAAGTCAATGAAATAGGAAATAAAGTGCACGGCATCACCCTTCGTGCTTTTACTCTCATCCTCACATTCATGGTACGGCATGATCCTTCGTACATGGTTCAATAACAAGGCACGACATGATCCTTCATGCATAATCAATAACATAGCACGGCATTAACCTTCGTGCATAATCAATAACAAGGCACGGCAGTAACCTTCGTGCATAAATAATAAATCAAGGCACGGCATCACCCTTCGTGCATTATCACTCTTCCTCACCCAAATAACAATCACAGTTAAGGGCAGAGAATAAAAAACAGTAAATCATGAACCGTCCCAGGAAGGGACACAATAATCGACACAATCTCACTTCACAACAAGTCCCGGCAAGGGACAATTCTACAACCCAGCAAGGGTTCAAAAATTTATCTTCAAATGTGTCTCACAACAAGTATCAATAACGACTCACGGTCATGCTAGATGCTAGTGTATGGATACTCGTCACCACAGCCCATACACCGCACTCGATCACATAGCACATAGCACATAATCCTATTCCCTCAAGCTAGGATAGAACAAACACTTACCTCGAAAGTTTACGAACAATTCAATCCGTAGCAATGCTTTTTCCCTTCGAATTTGGCTCCAATCCAATCGTATCTATACATAATTGATTTAATATCATCAATACTACTCAACAAACTAATTCATATGGCCAATTATAATTTTTACAACATTTTGCCCGGAATAGTAAATATTGACCCCGAGCCCACATAATCGAAACTCAAGTTTCGAGCCAAAATAAATTCACCCAATCATCCACGAGTTCAAATATACAATTTATTCTTAAGTTCGACCCCAAAACGAGGTCTAGATCGCAAATTCTTTGAAAACTCTTATTAAACTCAATTCACTAATTTTTCTACCCATTTACACATATTTAGGCTTAGGAATTCAAATAATATTGATGGAAAATAAAGAAAACGAGTCAAGAATCACTTACCCAAGAAGTTTGATGAAGAATTGCTCAAAAATCGCCTAAAGAGCTATTTGGAGAAGAGAGAGTTGAGAGAAATGGGATTTTTATCCCGTCTGTTCTGTTTTTGCAAAACTTAAAATCACTGGGCAAATTTACTCTACGCGAACGCAGAGCCTGTGATGCGATCGCATAGAAGAAAATAAGGGGACAGCAAAATTGCTCTATGCGATCGCGGAGGACCAATGCGATCGCATAGAAGGAAAAATAGGGGAGCTGAAATTACTCTATGCGATCGCAGGGATTTGTATGCGATCGCATAGAAGGAAATTCTGGGCCTCAAGTCTTACTCTATACGATCGCGAAGGATATTGTGCGATCGCATAGGAGGGAAAGTTGAAGTTATGCGATCGCATGGGCACTATTACGATCGCATAGAAGGATTTTGGGACCCTGATCTTTGCTCTATGCGATCTCATCTATACCTATGCGATCGCATAGAAGAAAATTCCTGTGTAAAAATTGCAGAATTTTTACTCCAGATTTCAAATCCAAAACCATCCCCTCACCTATCCGAAACTCACCCGAGCCTTTGGGGATTCAAACCAAATATGTACACTGACTCAAAAACATCATGCGAACTTGCTCGCGCGATCAAATCGCCAAAATAACCTAAAAATCAATGAATTGAGCCTTAAAACTCAAGAATTCTTTCAAAATTTCATAACTTTCAAAATTTCCAATTTAAGGCCGAAACACATCAAACGACGTCCGTTTTCAACCAAACTTTACAGGAAGCTCTTAAACAATATGTATGACTTGTACCGAGCGTCGGAACCAAAATACGAGCCCGATACCATTGCTTTTTAATCAAAATTCAGTTTCATTTCCCTTAAACATTTTCAAAAAACAATTTAACAAAAAAAATCTTTTACCGGGGTTCTAGACCTCGGATTTCAATTCCGGGCATACGCCCAAGTTCTATATTTTTCTATGGATTTTCTGAGACCGTCATATCACGGGTCCGGGTCCGTTTACCAAAAATATTGACCAAAGTTAACTATATCAATATTAATATTATTTTTCTTCAAATTTCTCATAGAATTCATATATTCTATCACAAAATCTTTCCGGCTACATGCCCGGATCACGCACGTAAATTGAGGCAACATAGAATGAGTTTTTCAAGGCCTCGGAAGTACGGAACAAGTGAGAAAAATAGGTGATGACCCTTTGGGTCGTCACATTAGGCTGATGATTTTTCATGTTAGTTAAGGATAATAGTTATAGCTGAGGTAGTTAGGTATTGGAACAAATTTGGGTATAGCTGAGTAGGAGTCGAGTTAGGATTGGTAATAGTTGATTCTCCCTTGACTAAATGTTTTTCTTGATATTGTTGTTCCTTTATCGGGGAGTTATTATGTTGATTTTGTTCCCTCATCGGGGAGTTATTATGTTGCTTTTGTTCCCTTGCCAGAAAATTCCTATGCTGCTTTTATTCCCTTGCTGGAAAGTTATTGTTATATTATGTTGGACTGAAATGGTTGCGGGTGGTATGCCTACCATAAGTTATTGATGAAATGGGAGTGAGTGGAACGCCTACCACAAGTTATTGATGAAATAGGAGCGGGTGGTACGCCTACCACAAGTTATTGAAGAAATGGGAGCGAGTGGCTGTCACGACCCCAAACCCGGTCGTGATGGCGCCCAGCACACTACTAGGCTAGCCCGACCAATCAACATCAATTTCGTAGCTAGGAGCTCGCCTTATCCCAATTTAAGCATAACAAATAATTCAACAGTGATGGAAATATCAAACGGGGAACCAAGTCCCAAAACAGTACAACTCCCCAAAGACCGAGGGGTCAAGAGTCATGAGCCTCTACAGATAACATGAGTGTAATAATGGTTTACAAGATACCAAGTCCGGAAAGAAATAGCAAATACAGAACCAAAAGACAATAGAAAGGAATATCGAGTCCTGCGGACTCTGCAGCTACCTCGAATATCCTACAGAAGCCGCCTCGAACAGCTACCGAATCAGGACTGCTGAGAAGTACCTGGATCTGCACACAAGGTGCAGGGAGTAAAATGAGTACTGCCAGACTCAGTGGCAATAAACAGGGGTAAGACAGCGTAGATAAGAAATCCACAATAAAGCACTATGTAAAGCTATAACCAATACCCTGTAGCAGTTCAATATCAATAGTAGAGATCCAACAATTATCAACAACATAGTATAACAGCTAGCAGATGTAGCTAAATGCAATGCAATGCATGAAATGACCGCTACGATGCGTAGCCCAATCCAATTTGGGTAGCCGTGCTCACTGTGGGGGTTCAGACTCCGGAGGGGCTCCTACAGCCCAAGCACAATATCATGAATATATGCTACGGTGCGCAGCCCGATCCACTACCAGTCAGCTAATATGCAAATGCAGCCTCGCAGGCTCAAAAGTAGTTTTGAAAACTCTTTTATCATTTTTCAGTTGAAAACAGTAAATTGGAAATATCATAATAACAGTAATATCTACGGACTGGTAGTAAAACTAGCATGTCAATATCATAGCACAATGCTAACGATCCTCGCAGGATCCCAATAACTGACTCACAGCCCATAAATGTACTCAACCATCCGAGAAGGATGTTCAACGGCTCAAGGGTAGTCAATATCACAATATAATATGCAACCATCCGAGAAGGAGGTTCAACGGCTCAAGAGTAGCCAATATCACAATATAATATGCAACCATCCGAGAAGGAGGTTCGACGGCTCAAGAATAGCCAACATCATAACACAGTGCCACCAGGTCGGACTACGCCATAGTCCCCAATCACAATCGACCCCGCACTCACAAGAGAGTACGTGTCTCGCCGCTATACAACGTCACAAAGTGGTATACCGGGGTTTCGAACCCGCTGGTCATCACCCACATCTATTACTCACCTCAATACGGCTCGACGACTAGTCCACGATGCCCTCGCCACGAGAATCAAGCTCCGCACGCGTAGAATCTGATCAAATGTAGTAAAAACACAACAAATTAGGCCAATGGGACGACACCCAGTCAAAACAACTCAATTTACATCAAAATTCACAAAGTTGCCAAAGCCCTACTTTTGGTACGCTTCTTGAAAAATTATGAAAGTCACATATTCGGAACCCTCATCTCAATACGAGTCTATGCATATAAAATTTACCAAAATAGGATTCCATTTGCCAACTCAAATCAGTGTTTTTCTTCAATTTTAGGCCTAGGGCTAAAACCCACCTTTTATCTTCCATTTACAGAGAATTAACCAAGTATTTCATGATAAAATGTTGTAATTAAGCCACAAAACTTACCTCCGACGAACCCCCGATGATTTCCCAGCAATCTCCCGTGAGTCTCTCTCTCTAGAACTCAAAATTTGTGTTTATGGAGTGCAAACCCGCGACTGGTCTATTCTGGTTTTTAATTTCACTGCCAGGAAATTTGCTCTACGCGTTTGCGATGCCCCTCACGCGAACACGATGCCTTGTTCTGTTCTTTTATCGCGAACGCGACGTATAGTCACACGTCCACGAAGGTCATTCTCCCCAGCCGTCGGATTTTCCTCTACGCGAACGCGTAGGGCCTCACGCGAACGCGTGGCTTCCCCAGATCCTCCTTCGCGAACACGGCCCTCTCTCACGTGAACGCGATGCTTCCCAGCTTTATCTATCGCGAACGCAGCACCTCCCCTCACGAACGCGATGACCAACTGGCCCCAGCCTACGTGAACGCGAGCCTTGCCCTCGCGAACACGAAGGCTTAACCTTCTGCACAGTTTTTGCAATTTTTCTGCAGATTTTCCATGATCAAAAATGCCGGATGATAGTCCGAATTCACCCCGAGGCCCCCGAGACCCCAACGAAAACCACCAACATACTCCAAAATACTATATGAACTTGTTCCAATCATAAAAACACCATCCTAAACATCAAAATCACCAATTACACACGGATTCAAGCCTAAGTTTCTTCAAAACTTCTGAAACTAACATTCAATCAAAAGCCTGACCAAACGACGTCCGAATGACCTGAAAATTTGCGGACATATCCAAAATCACATGACGAAGCTACGGGAATTGTCGGAATTCCATTCCGACCCATGGATCAAAATCTCACCTACCGATCGGATTTCGCCAAAATTCAACCTTAGCCAATTCAAGCCTATTTCTACTCCGAACCTCCGAATTCAATTCCGATCGCTCCCCTAAGTCATAAATCACCTCCCGGAACTAGCTGAATCATTAAAATCCGATTCTTAGCCCTCTAACTAAATAGTCAACTCCAGGTTGACTTTCCATATTCAAGTTTCCTTCAGAAAGGCTATATGCCTCATTTTCAATCCAATTCACTCTCAACTCACCCGATAGACTCTAATACTGATATAAAATCATAAAACACATAATTATAGCATAACGGGGTGGTGATTCCCGTGAAGACGGGCCGGGTCGTCACATTCTCCCTCTCTTAAGCAAACGCTCGTCCTCGAGCGGGTCAAGAAACATACCTGAAGTCTCAAACAAGTGAGGCTATCTGCTCCGCATCTCCCGCTCGATCTCCCAAGTGGCCTCTTCCACGGGTCGACCTCTCCACTGAACCTTAACTGATGCAATGTCCTTGGACCTCAATTTTCTCACCTGACAACCCAAAATAGCAATAGGCTCCACGTCATAGGATAGATCACCATCAAGCTGAATGGTCCCGAAGTCTAATACATGCGATGGGTCACCAACATACTTCTGGAGCATGGACACGTGAAACACTGGATGAACTCCCGATAGACTGGGTGGCAAAGCAAGCATATATGCCACCTCTCTGATCCTCCTGAGGATCTCAAAAGGGCCAATAAACCTCGGACTGAGCTTCCCTTTCTTCCCAAATCTCATGACGCCCTTCATCGGTGAAACCTTCAGCAAGACTTTCTCACCCACAGAATAAGACACATCTCGAACCTTCCGGTCTGCATAACTCTTCTGGCACGACTGAGCTGTGCAAAGTCTCTCCTGAATAACCTTCACCCGATCCAAAGCATCCTGGACTAACTCTATCCCCAATAACCTTGCCTCACCGGGCTCTAACCAACCAACTGGAGATCTACACCGTCTCCCATATAAAGCCTTGTACGGCGCCATCTGAATATTGGATTGGTAACTGTTGTTATAGGCAAACTCTGCGAGGGGAAAGTAATCAGCCCACGAACCACCAAAGTCAATAACACAAGCTCTCAACATATCCTCCAAGATCTGATTATTACGCTCGGACTGTCCGTCTGTCTGAGGATGGAATGCAGTACTCAACTCAACCAGCGAGCCCAACTCAAGCTGAAATGTCCTCCAGAACTGTGAGGTAAACTGAGTACCTCTATCCGATATAATAGAAACTGGGACTCCATGCAATCTAACGATCTCCCGAATGAATATCTCAGCCAACCGCTCCGAGGAGTATGTAGTACACACAGGAATGAAATGGGTTGACTTGGCCAGCCTATCCACAATCATCCAAACTGAATCAAACTTCCTCGTTGTCCGAGGGAGTCCACTAACAAAGTCCATAGTGATCCTCTCCCACTTCCACTCGGGAATATCAATACGCTGAAACACGCCACCGAGTCTGTGATGCTCGTACATGACCTGCTGATAGTTGAGGCACCTTGTTACATGTCTGACAATGTCCATCTTCATCTTTCTCCACCAATAGTGTTGTTTCAAGTCTTGGTACATCTTCGCAGCTCCTGGGTGGATAGAATATCGCGAGCTATGGGCCTCCTCCAAAATTAACTCACGAAGGCCATCAACATTGGGCACACATATCCGACCCTGCATCCTCAATACGCCGTCACTATCAATGGTGACATCTCTAGCATTATCGTGCTGAATTCTGTCCCTAAGGACAGCTAAATGTGGATCATCATACTGGCGCTCATGAATACGACCACATAAAGAAGACCGAGATACAACACAAGCCAACACCCTACTAGGCTCTGAAATGTCTAACCTCACTAGCCGATTGGCTAGCACCTGAATATCATAAGCAAATGATCTCTCCTCAGCTGGAATATATGCCAAGATCCCTATACTGACCGCCTTTCGGCTCAAAGCATCGGCCACCGCATTGGCCTTCCCCGGATGATATAGAATAGTAATGTCATAATCCTTCAGCAACTCTAGCCATCTCCGCTGTCTCAAATTAAGGTCTTTCTGTTTGAACAAGTGCTGGAGACTACGATGGTCGGTATACACCTTACAAGACACACCGTACAAATAGTGCCTCCAAATCTTCAAGGCATGAACAATGGCGACTAGCTCCAAATCATGGACAAGATAGTTTTTCTCATGTGGCTTCAACTGCCAAGAAGCATAAGCAATCACCTTACCTTCTTGTATCAATACACAACCTATCCCCACTCTCGAGGCATCACAATAAATAGTATATGAACCTGAAGCTGATGGCAATACTAACACTGGAGCTGTGGTCAAATCTGTCTTGAGCTTCTGAAAGCTCTCCTCGCACTCATTCGACCACACGAATGGTGCACCCTTCTGAGTCAATTTAGTCAAAGAAGAAGCAATGGATGAAAATCCCTGAACAAATTGGCGATAATATCCCGCCAAGCCAAGAAAGCTCCTGATCTCTATAGCTGAGGATGGTCTAGGCCAACTCTGCACTGCCTCTATCTTCTTCGGATCAACCTGAATACCATCACGAGACACCACATGTACTAGAAATGCTACCGACTCGAGCCAAAACTCGCACTTGGAGAATTTAGCATATAGCTTCTCCTCCCTCAATCTCTGCAACACAATACTCAAATGTTGAGCATGCTCCTCCTGACTACGGGAGTAGACTAGAATATCATCAATGAATACAATCACAAATGAATACAATCACAAATGAATCCAAATAGGGTCTGAACACACTGTTCATCAGATGCATAAATGCTGCTGGGGCATTGGTCAGCCCAAAAGACATCACCAGGAACTCATAGTGGCCATATCTGGTCCTGAATGCAGTCTTCATAATATCCGAGTCCCTGATCTTCAGCTGATGATAGCCTGAACGAAGATCAACCTTAGAAAACACTCTCGCACCCTGTAACTGATCAAAATAATCATCAATGCGCGGTAGAGGGTACTTGTTCTTCACTGTTACTTGGTTCAATTGCCTATAATCAATACACATCCACATGGAACCATCTTTCTTTTTAACAAATAACATCGACGCACCCCACGGGGACACGCTAGGGCGGATGAAACCCTTATCTAGAAGCTCCTGAAGCTGCTCTTTCAATTCCTTCAACTCAGCTGGTGCCATCCGATAAGGAGGAATGGAAATGGGCTGAGTGCCCGGCACCAAGTCAATGCCAAAATCAATATCCCTGTCCGGCGGCATGCCCGGCAGGTCTGAGGGGAATACATCTGGAAAGTCCCTCACAATAGGTACAGAATCAATGCTAGGAGACTCAGCTCCCACATCTCTCACAAAGGCTAAGTACGACAAACACCTTTTTTCAACCATTTTCTGAGCCTTTAAGAACGAAATGACACGACTAGGGACGAAATCAGTCGAACCCCGTTACTCAATCTGAGAAATACCAGGAATGGCCAATGTAACTATCTTAGCAAGATAGTCCAATATAGCATGGTACGGAGACAACCAGCCATACCCAATATAACATCAAAGTCCACCATCCCCAACAATAACAGATCTACCTGGGTCTCCAGACCCCCAATAGAAATAACACACGATCTATAGACATGATCCACAACAATCGTATCACCCACGGGGGTGGATACATGAACAAGTAAATCAAGACTACCATGAGTCTCACCCAAATGATGTGCAAAATAAGAGGACACGTAAGAATATGTGGACCCTGGATCAAATAGAACATAGGCATCTCTGTGACAGACAGAAATGATACTTGTAATCACTGCATCGGAGGCAACTGCATCACGCATGTCGGAGAGTGCATAGAATCGTGTCTGACCTCTACTGGATCTCTCCTCGCCTCTGGGGCGACCACGAGAGACTGACCTCCACCTCTACTAGCCTGAGAGGGTGCTGAAGAGAAGGGTTGATCCCTCTGATGAGCCCTGATCCCTCTGCTGAGCCCTATACCTATGGAGTCGAGGGCACTGCCTCCTCATGTGGCCAAACTCACCACACTCATAACAAGCACTTGGTGCTGGAGAAGGGGACTGAAGGGAACCCCTCGCCGCAGAAGAACCTTGGGCTGAAGAAGTAGGTGCTGCACTCTGGGCTAGGAGGGCACTAAGTGAAGACTGACCCTGCTGAAATCCCTGTCGACCACGACCATAAGAACCTCCGCTCTGCTCAGGGCGGCCTGAATGAGAAGGTCTAGATGAGCGATCTCTGCCCTGCTGGAAATGCCCTCTAGATGGAGCCACTGAAGCTGCCAGAACCACGAGGCCTCTTGGCCTCCCGCTCCTCCCCCTCTCGGTGATGATCCGCCTCAATGGAGCATGCCATTTCCATAACCTGCTACAAAGATGATGATAGAACTCTCTCTCTGGTCATAAGAATGCAGATGGAGTAGTTGAGGCCATCAATGAACCTCCAAATCCTCTCCTTATCAGTAGGGATCATCCACGTGGCATGCCTAGCCAACTGTGTGAATCTAAGCTTGTACTGGGTCACTAACATGTCACCCTAAACCAACCACTCAAACTGGCGACGAAGCTCCTCACGACGGGACTAAGGTACATACTTCTCTAGGAAGAGAGTAGAAAACCGCTACCAGGTAAGAGGTGCTGCTCCCGAAGGCCTACGCCTCTCAAACTCCTCCCACCAATCGAAAGCTGGACCAGTAAACTAAAAAGTAGTGATTGAAACCCCGCTGGACTCAAGAATACCAGCCGTACGCAGCATCTTCTGACATTTATCCAAGAAACCCTGGGCATCCTCGCCCTCAACGCCACCGAAATGGGGTGGCTGAAGTCTACCAAACCTCTCAAGACGACGCTGCTCGTCCTCGGGCATAACCTGAACCATATGCTCTGGAGCTGGAGCTGGTGCAGCTGGAGGTGCAACTGGCTGAGTTGGAGCTGCTCCTGGTGTCTATAATGCCCGAACAACCTACTCGGGTGTGCGAGCTACGGGGGTCTGATAACCACCCCGATTTGTGAGGTAGCAGTAGTAGTGGCTGCGACTGCCTGAGCCAGGCTAGTGTAGACGGATAGGATCTAAGCTAAAGCCTCCTGAAGACCAGGAATCACAATGGGCACTACCGGTGCCTGAACGGGTGCTGCTAGAGCATCAACCACTGGGGGCTGCTCCTGAACAGGTACAATGGGCGGGTCAGCTGGCACTGCCTCAGCTGCCCTACCTCTACCTCTAGCACGACCATGCCCACGGCCTCAAGCAGGTGGCAATGGAGGTCGTCCACCTCATCCTGATGCTCGCGTTCTCGCCATATGCGAGAGAATAGAATATAGAGGTTCAGTTCTCAAAACAACAAGATCGCACGATAGAGTTCAAGAAAAGTGAAGTGTTTCCTAAAGGTTCGCAGCCTCCCGAGGATAAGTACAGGCGTCCCCATACCGATCCACAAGACTCTACTAACCGGCTCAAGACTCACGAGGCCTAGTAAACCTAGGCTCTGATACCAACTTGTCACGACCCCAAACCTGGTCGTGATGGCGCCCAGCACACTACTAGGCCAGCCCGACCAATCAATATCAATATCGGAGCTAGGAGCTCGCCTAATCCCAATTTAAGCATAACAAATAATTCAACAGTGATGGAAATATCAAACGGGGAACCAAGTCCCAAAACAGTACAACTCCCCAAAAATCGAGGGGTCAAGAGTCATGAGCCTCTACAGATAACATGAGTGTAATAATGGTTTATAAGATACCAAGTGTGGAAAGAAATAGCAAATACAGAACCAAAAGACAGTAGAAAGGAATATCAAGTCCTGCGGACTTTGCAGCTACCTCGAATATCCTACAGAAGTTGCCTCGAACAACTACCAGATCAGGACTGTTGAGAAGTACCTGGATCTGCACACAAGGTGCAGGGAGTAAAATGAGTACTGCCAGACTCAATGGTAATAAACAGGGGTAAGACAACGTAGATAAGAAATCCACAATAAAGCACTATGTAAAGCTATAACCAATACCCTGTAGCAGTTTAATATCAACAGTAGAAATCCAACAATTATCAACAACATAGTATAACAGCTAGCAGATGTAGCTAAATGCAATGCAATGCATGAAATGACCGCTACGGTGCGTAGCCCGATCCAATTTGGGTATCTGTGCTCATTGTGGGGGTTCAGACTCCGGAGGGAATATACGCTGCGGCGTGCAGCGCGATCCACTACCAGTCAGCTAATATGCAAATGCAGCCTCGCGAGCTCAAAAGTAGTTTTGAAAACTCTTTTATCATTTTTTTTCCATTTGAAAACAGTAATATCAAAGTTCCAAAGATTGGAAATATCATGATAACAGTAATAGCTACGGACTGGTAGTAAAACTAGCATGTTAATATCAGAGCACAATGCTAACGATCCTCGCAGGATCCCAATAACGGGCTTACAACCCATAAATATACTCAACCATCCGAGAAGGAGGTTCAACGGCTCAAGAGTAGTCAATATCATAATATAATATGCAACCATCTGAGAAGGAGGTTCTCAAGAGTAGCCAATATCACAATATAATATGCAACCATCCGAGAAGGAGGTTCGATGGCTCAAGAATAGCCAATATCATAACACAGTGCCAACAGGTCGGACTAAGCCATAGTCCCCAATCACAATCGACCCCGCACTCACAAGAGAGTACGTGTCTCGCCGCTATACAGCATCACAAAGTGGTATACCGGGGTTTCGAACCCGCTAGTCATCACCCACATCTATTACTCACCTCAATACGGCTCGACGACTAGTCCGCGATGCTCTTTCCATGAGAATCAAGCTCCGCAAGCTTAGAATCTGATCAAATGTAGTAAAAACAAAACAAATTAGGTCAATGGGACGACACCCGGTCAAAACAACTCAATTTACATCAAAATTCACAAAGTTGCCAAAACCCAACTTTTGGTACGCTTCTTGAAAAATTATGAAAGTCACATATTCGGAACTCTCATCTCAATACGAGTCTAGGCATATAAAATTTACCAAAATCGGACTCTATTTGCTCACTCAAATTAGTGTTTTTCTTCAATTTTAGGCCTAGGGCTAAAACCTACCTTTCATCTTCTATTTACAGAGAATTAACCAAGGATTTCATGATAAAATATTGTAATAAAGCCACAAAACTTACCTCCGATGAACCCCCGATGATTTCCCAGCAATCTCCCGTGAGTCTCTCTCTCTAGAACTCAAAATTTGTGTTTTGTGGAGTGCAAACCCGCGACTGGTATGTTCTGGTTTTTAATTTCACTGCCAGGAAAATTTGCTCTACGCGTTCGCGATGCCCCTCACGTGAACGCGATGCCTTGTTCCATTCCTTCATCGCGAACGCGACGTATAGTCATGCGTCCGCGAAGGTCATTCTCCCCAGCCGCCGGATTTTCCTCTACGCGAACGCGTAGGGCCTCATGCAAACGCGTGGCTTCGCCTGATCCTCCTTCACGAACGCGGCCCTCTCTCACGTGAATGCGATGCTTCCCAGCTTTCTCTATCGCGAACGTGGCACCTCCCCTTGCGAACGCGATGTCCAACTGGCCCCAACCCACGCGAATGCGAGCCTTTCCCTCGTGAACGCAAAAGTTTAACCTTCTGCACAGTTTCTGCAATTTTTCTGCAGATTTTCCATGATCAAAAATGTCGGATGATGGTCCAGATTCACCCCGAGGCCCCCGGGACCCCAACAAAAACCACCAACATACTCCAAAACACGATAAGAACTTGTTGCAATCATAAAAACACCATCCTAAACATCAAAATCACCAATTACCCACGGATTCAAGCCTAAGTTTCTTCAAAACTTTCGAAACTAACATTCATCAAAAGCCCGACTAAACAACGTCCGAATGACCTGAAACTTTGCGGACATATCCAAAATCACATGACAAAGTTACAGGAATTGTCGGAATTCCATTCCGACCCCCGGATCAAAATCTCACCTACCGATCGGATTTCGCCAAAATTCGACCTTAGCCAATTCAAGCCTATTTCTACTCCGGACCTCCGAATTCAATTCCGATCTCTCCCCTAAGTCATAAATCACCTTCCGGAACTAACCAAATCATCAGAATCCGATTTCGAGCCCTCTAACTAAATAGTCAACTCCACTCCGATTTTGCGTAATAGTAGTTTGGGAGTGGGACTTCGGTCCACGAAATCCCGAGGTAGTCCTGCTGGCGTTTACATGCCCGACGTCTCCTCTATCTGTTTTATTCCATGTTTTTCTTTGTACACGAGATAGAGTTTTATTTTTTTATTTTCATACTTTGTATTTAGAATTCTTAGATCGTCTGTTATACTGTGACACCAGGTGTTGGGTAAAGACATGTATTGGCCATTGTGCATTTTCGATTTCCTATTTATCTAAGACTTTCGCTAAAGGTTCATTTTCTGTTTCTATTTATTTGCTAGTCCATTATTAAGCTAATTGCTTAAACAAGTATAAACAAAAAGGATTAATGATTCAAAGGTTTATGTCTTGCCTATTTTCTACGAGTAGACGCCATAACAATCCCCGAGGGTGGGAAGTTCGGGTCGTGACATCATCCTATGGTAAAACACATAACAGGAGATCGGTATTTTTTTAGACTATATTTGGTTTAGAAAATATAGCCCCAAGCAATTGGCATTATATAGCCAAACCCTTAGAAAACTACCCTCTTATATATTCTTTCTCAAACAATTGGCTCCAAATCGTTTGCTCCCCCCTCTCGCCGCTCACTTCTCTTCTTGTTCACTACACCTCTTCCCCCTTCTCTCCTTGAATTTTTTCTTCTATATCTTCTCTTTCTCTCTCGTAGCCAAAATTCTAGTAAATTATGCAAAACAAATTGGATGAAAAGGTAAGGTTGATCTCACATAAGACAAAATCATAAGCAAAAATTAAGAAAGAAAAAAATACATTTCAATTTTGTTTTTCTTCTATCTATTTTTTTTGTTAGATTGAATAAGTGGGTATGATTGAAATTAATTGAAAATACTAAACTAGGCTATATACAAAATTTGAGCAATATTAGAAGTAATTTAGACGGGTTTCAAGTAAACAATCACACCTAAAATGTAATTGTGACATATGTATATCACGTTGTATATCGTGTACATCAGTGTATATCATACACATGTTTTTAATGACGTCTGTGTATATCACTTTGTATATCGTGTATAAAACACAATTTTTGTATGGACGCTGTGTATATCACATTATATCTTATATATAACATAAATTTTCATGGATATATATAGATACATATGATATACATAAGATATCATTGATATACATAGAGATATACACAGGATACAATAGGGGATACACATGTGGAGTTGTCTTTAACTTGAGTTTTCAATTTGTAATGTGCTATACAAAGAAGAAAAATAAAATTTTAATATAATCTTTTTGATATACATATCATTATTATGTTATATATATATATATATAGATAAAAAATAAAATAAAAATAATTAAAAAATTCGAAGTTTTTTCTGATACTAGTGAAGAAAATAGAACCTGATTTTTAGGATGATGGTTGCTATGAGACAACACAGAAAGGACTTTAAATATTTTTTGCTATTTTTAAAGAAAATAATTTTGATGGGGTTTATATTTAGAATGGTCATTGAACCATTAAAAGAAAGAGAATAACTGCCAAATCATAAAGGTACACTATATACCTATCTACATGGTCTCTTTACACCATATGTTTTAAAGTTTAAAATACTTAAATAATTACTCCATATAACTCTTCTTTATCCTAACAGTCACGATTATATATGATACTATCCTTAGATGTAGATATTTACGTCTATCCTATAAGAGGCAATTACTCAAGTTTATCATATTCCTAGAAAATTGGTTACCTTGCACAATAATCTTCAATGTAAGGAATAAAATATACATTCCATAATAAATACTAGTATTCGATTTAACCATAGACGTTTCAAGTTTTGGGATTTTCTCATAAAGGCTTCAAGAAAATGTCAAGTCACGAATCTTATTATAGAGTAATGCAGACATAGTATTTCTTCTTTCTCAGTTAGAATTATTATTGCGGAAAATGGAAAGGCAGGAGAAATTGAAGATCGGCACAATAGGCATTTTACAACCATATTAGTAGCACTTTTGGTTCCTCAAATATTGGTAATTTCTTATTTTAGTCCTTGTAATATCTCTTCAATTTTTGACTAGGTAGTTCTCTCTCCTCCCCCTTTTCTCTTTCCCCAACGGTAACATCTCCCCTCATCCTCCCCTCCCCCCTCTCTCTCCCCCACCTCCTCCCACCACCGGCATCTCCTCCCATCCCGGCGACCGCAACTCCGG
Organism: Nicotiana noctiflora; assembly: GCA_032618575.1. Classification (NCBI taxonomy): domain Eukaryota; kingdom Viridiplantae; phylum Streptophyta; class Magnoliopsida; order Solanales; family Solanaceae; genus Nicotiana; species Nicotiana noctiflora. Next base: position 22,293 of record JASVEL010003791.1, on the reverse strand, counting down.
CGACCATTTTCCGGCCGGCATCCTGGTAAGCTTTCTCTCTCTTTATTTTTCTCTTTTTCTTTTTCTCTCCCTTCTCTTCTCCTCTCTCCTTTTCTACCCCCACCACAGACCCCCGCATCTCTTCTGCCCCCTCCAGCGACCTTAATTGCCGGCGACCCACCTCCCTATTCTCTCTTTCTTTCTCTTTCTCACTTTCTCCCCCTTATCCTCCTTCTCTTACCCCTCCCCCTCCGGACCTCTCCCCCCCCCCACTTTCCTTTCCTTCCCACCTCCTCTTAATCCCTTACCCCACTCCCATCTCTCTATTATTATTTTTATTTTTTATTTCGAGTATTGATATTTTTTTTTTATTATTTTTTAGGGAAGCCCACCCCCCTTCTCTACCCCGAGTCAGGCAGCCCCCCCCCCATATATTTGTGTGGAGTATTGTATATGTGATTTTTAGATACTAGGTGCGGCGGACGAGGCAAACTTGCGGCAATAGGAGGCGAACAACGGAGCAACACCGGGCGGAGCGTGTAGAAGTTGGCAACGGTTGACTCGGGCGCACCAACGCTTATTTTCAGCATTTTTTCACCGGGAGTTGGTACCTCTCGGTCTCTTGCTTACTCTGTCCACCTTTTAAGTATTTTAGCTAGCATCCGGCATGTGTTTTAGTCTGTGGTTATCTAGCCAGCACCTCTAACCGTGTGTATGGTTGGAGGGATAGTGGAACGAGCGGGGGATGGTAGTGTGAGGTCATGTCCTCGAGGAGTGGGGGTGGTAGGGGGTGAGCAGGGGGCAATCCTGTGGGAGGGGCGGGAGGTAAAGGTGGGAAGGGAAAGGGGTTAGCGACCGCTCATAGATTGAGGATCGGGTCGTGGAACATAGGCACCTTGACAGGTAAGTCAATTGAGTTGGTGAAGATTCTTCAGCATAGAAGAGTAAACATAGCTTGTGTGTAGGAGACTAGGTGGAAAGGATCAAAGACGAGGTGTGCAGACGGGATTAAGCTATGGTATTCTGGGGCCGTGAGGGGCAAGAATGGAGTGGGGATCTTGGTGGATAGGGATCTTAGGGACTCCATGGTGGAGGTTAGGTGAGTCAATGACAGGTTAGTGTCTATTAAGTTGGTTATTAATGGTTGCATCCTCAATGTCATCAGCGCTTATGCATCGCAAACAGGCTTAGATGAAGAGGTTAAGAGGCGTTTTTGGGAGGGCTTGGACGAGTTGGTGAGTAATATTCCCCAATATGAGAAGTTAGTTATTGGAGGGGATTTTAATGGCCATATTGGGGCTGATGTTGGTGGTTATGATGAGGTGCATGGAGGCTTTGGCCTTGGGGTTAGAAATGGAGGAGGCACTTCGCTACTTGACTTCGCCAGGGCTTTTGATCTTTTGATTGCGAACTCGTCTTTTCGAAAGAAGGAGGAACATTTGATCACTTTCAAAAGTTCGATGGCGCGGACTCAGATTGATTACCTCCTCCTCAGAATGAGCGATAGAGGGTTGTGTAAAGATAACAAGGTTATTCCGGGAGAGTCCCTGTCGACTATGCATAGACTTCTAGTGATGGATGTCAGTCTCTGGGTGAGGAGGAAGAGGAGGGGTGCGCGATGCCGGTCGCAGATTAGATGGGGAGCCTTGACTAAGGAGAAAGCCCAGGAGTTGGAGTGGAGGTTAGTTGAGGGTATATCTTGGAGCAGTTTCGGGGAAGCAGACGCGATGTGGTTAAAGATGGCAAACTTGGTTAGGTAGGTAGTGCGGGATGTGCTCGGGGTAGCCAAGGGCTATTCAGGTAGGCATTAGGGCGATTGGTGGTGGAATGACGTAGTACAAGGTAAAGTAGAGGAGAAGAAGGTGGCGTTTGCTAAGCTAGTAGGGAGCACAAGTGGGGAAGAAAAGAGAATAAACATGGAGGGATACAAGGTGGCGAGGAAGGAAGCGAAACTGGCGGTCACAGAAGCTAAATATTTGGCATTTGGTCGTATGTACGAGGAATTGAGAGAGAAAGGTGGGGGGGACATGAAGTTATTCAGGTTGGCTAAAGTAAGAGAGAGGAAGGCATGGGATCTAGACCAAATTAGATGCATCAAGGACGAGGATGGTAGAGTTCTGATGGGGGAGTCTCAGGTCAAGCGAAGGTGGCAGTCGTACTTTCGAGATCTGCTTAACGAGGAGGGGGATCGTGGCATAGAGCTAGGGGAGCTGGGGAATTCAGAGTGTCATAGAGATTTTAGGTACTGCATGCGCATTAGGGTGGAGGATGTCGTGAGGGCTCTGCATAGGATGAGTAGGGGGCGAGCGACTGGACCAGATGAAATTCCGGCAGAGTTCTGGAAAGGCATGGGCAGGACTGGGGCAGAGTGGATGTCTAGGTTATTCAATGTGATCTTCAAGACTAAGAGGATGCCGGAGAAGTGGAGGTTGAGTACAGTGGTGCCCTTGTATAAGAACAAAGGGGATGTCCAGTGTTGCAACAACTATAGAGGTATCAAATTACTAAGCCACACCGTGAAAGTTTGGGAGCGGGTGGTTGAGGCGAGGGTGAGGGAGATTGCGTCTGTATCCGTAAACCAGTTCGGTTTCGTGTCAGACCACTCCACTACAGAAGCTATTCACCTTGTCAGGAGACTGGTGGAACAGTTTAGTGATAGGAAAACGGACCTGCATATGGTGTTTATCGACTTAGAGAAGGCGTACGACAAGGTCCCAAGGGAAGTGCTATGGAGGTGCCTGGAGGCGAAGAGTGTGCCGAAAGCCTATATCAGAGTGATCAAGGACATGTACGATGGTGCTAAAACTGAGTTTAGGACGGTGGGTGGCGACTCAGACCATTTTTTGGTAGTTATGGGGCTTCATCAATGATCTACGCTTAGCCCACTCTTATTTGCTTTGGTGATGGATGATCTGACACGCCATATTTAGGGGGATGCGCCATGGTGTATGCTATTTGCAGATGACATTGTCTTGATAGACGAGATGAGGGTAGGTGTTAACGAGAGGTTGGAGGTCTGGAGACAGACTCTAGAGTCTAAGGGTTTCAAACTAAGCAGATCTAAGACAGAATACCTGGAGTGCAAGTTTAGCGCCGAGCCGAGCGAGGTGGGTAGGGACGTGAAGCTTGGTTCTCAGGTCATCGCTAAGAGGGACAGTTTCTGATATCTTGGGTCGGTAATTTAGGGAGACGGAGAGATCGACGGGGATGTCACCCACCGTATAGGGACGGGGTGGACGAAACGGAGACTTGCATCAGGGGTCTTGTGTGACAGAAAAGTGCCACACAAACTTAAGGGGAAGTTTTATAGAGCTGTGGTTAGACCTGCCATGATGTATGGAGCGGAGTGTTGGCCGGTGAAAAGTTCTCATGTTCAGAGAATGAAGGTTGCGGAGATGAGGATGCTCAGGTGGATGTGCGGGCTCACCAGGTTGGATAGGATTAGGAATGAAGTTATTCAGGAAAAGGTGGGAGTAGCCCTGGTGGATGAGAAGATGCGGGAAGCGAGGTTTAGGTGGTTCGGACATGTGCGGAGGAGGAACCTCGATGCCCTAGTGATGAGTTGTGAGCGGTTGGCGGTAGGTGGCATAAGTCGAGGCAGAGGGAGGCCCAAGAGGTATTGTGAAGAGGTGATCAGGTAGGATATGGCTAGAATGCGGATTTTTGAGGACATGACCCTTGATAGGAGAGTCTGGAGATCTAGTATCAAGGTTGTCGGATAGGGGCCCCTTGTATATTTCGCACTTCTTTCTCGGTCTGGGGGTTTGGTAGGGCTCTCAATAGTTGATTTGTGTTTTGGTTTATATTTTGAGATTACTGCATGCCACTTTAATTATGGTTTATGACTTATGTTTTGATAATTGTCTATGTGATTTTTCATAGAGTTACTAATACTCTCCTATTTTTGCTTTGTTTTTATTCCCCTTTTCTTGAGTCGAGGGTCAATTTCGAAACAACCTCTCTGCCCTTTCGGGTAGGGGTAAGGCATGCGTACGTATTACCCTCCCCAGACCCCATATTGTGAGATTATACTGGGTTATTGTTGTTGTTGATTTAACCATAGACATATTTAGTTTATACATTCAATATTCGTTCTCTTATATAGATAACATTTACTTTATATATTATGTAATTTAAAATTTAAAATATTCATTACATCTATGATAATATTCAATAACTACACAATGATGTTCAATTTACATGTTATTATACCGGCTAGCATACTGGTTTGATTTATTTTAGTCTCTAGTTTACTCCTTTATTTCATGCTTGTCAATTAGTATTGAATGGAATCACATATCCATAAAATTATATTATAAGTTTAATTTTTATCCGAATTTAAGGGTAAACAAATATTCTAATATTTAATCATAAAATAGAATATACTATTAATGTGCTATACTATTAATGTGTGTTGGTTTGAATATTATATTCTGATATTTTATTTTGGGGTTGAATATTATATTCTAAATTAGAATATTGTGGTATGTTTGATTTAAATATTATTTTCCAATTTCAAATATTGTAGTATGCTTGGTTGAATATTGTATTCTTTATTAAAATATTGTAGAATGCTTGATTTGACAATTGTGCTCTAATTTAAAATATTATGGTATGCTTGGTTTTCGAATATTGTATTCTAATATTTTATTTTTGGTTTGGATACTATGTACTAAATTAGAATATTAATGCTAATAGTAATAATATTCCAATAAAACTTACCAATATACAACTTAGGGATAGGTGACATTGATTCAACACTTCTTGCTCCGTTCTGGACCTTCTGGTTCTCCTCCTTATTTTTTGTTTACTCACAAAATATATATACTGTTATGATAAATATCATATTATGGTGGATGTCTAGTCTTCTTCTAAGATCTTAATCTCAAATGCTTAATGACATATTTTGTATGTTCAGTGACATATTCAATGACATATTTTCTTCACTTTTTATGCCTATATAAAGGCCTTGTAATAGATAGAAAAATACACAATTGAAGAAGAAATAAGAATCAATCTTCCTTCTTTCTCTCTACATCTCTTAGTTTATTTCCTTGTTCTATTTTGTTACTTTGAGTTATATTTTTTAATACGTTATCAGCACGAGGTTCTATCGTCTCAAGAAGCTCTTTGAGAAGATTAAGGTAATTTTTCTCCTCTTTTTAAATGTGACTGAAATTATGAAAAGAAAGTTTGTTGCCCTTGAAATTTCGGGCAAGAACTATATGACATGGGTGTTGGATGCTGAAATCCACTTAGATGCAATGGGCATTTGTAACGACCCGGCCCGTCGTTACGGGAATTACCACCCCGTTACCGCCTTGATTTTCTTGCGCCATCACCTTGATGAAGGGTTGAAAATTGAATATCTTACAGTCAAAGATCCACTTGTTTTGTGGAATGACTTAAAGGAAAGATATGACAACTTAAAGTTGGTCACCCTTCTACAAGCACGATATGATTGGCCTCACCTAAGGCTCCAAGACTTTAAGTCTGTTTCTGAATATAACTCTGCGATGTTCAGAATTACTTCTAAATTGAAACTCTGTGGAGATACTATCAGTGATTATGATATGCTTGCAAACGTTTACAACGTTTCATGCCTCCAATATGGTTCTACAACTGCAGTACATAGAGAAAGGTTTCAAAAAGTACTCTGAGCTAATTTTTCTTCTTCTTGTGGCTGAGAGAAACAATGACTTGCTCATGAGAAATCATGAAAATCGACCCACTGGGTCTACACCATTGCCTGAAGTGGATGAGGTATATTCCCATTATGCTAAGCGTGAAAAAGGTCGTGACTCTATTCGCAGTCGTGATCGTGATCATAGTCGTGGTCGTGACTTTATCCGTAATCATGATCGTGATCATAGACGTAGCCGTGGCCGTGGCCGTAGACAAGAAAGAAATTTTCCTGGTGTTAATCATCCCCCAAAGAGAAATAACCACCAAAAGTGGAAAGGGAAATATGAAAAGCCAAAAGCAAATGGTTCAGAAACTGAATGCAATCGTTGTGGTGGAAAAGGGCATTGGGCAAATATTTGTCATGTACCAAGACATTTGGTTGATCTTTATCAAGTATCTCTAAAGAATAAAGGCCATGAAGCCAATTTTGTCTCTGACAATGATTTTGACATTACCCACTTGGATGTGGCAGACTTCTTTGAGCGCCCTGATGGAAAAATAGACCACTTGATCGGTGATGGATCTGTGGTTAAAGAAGATTAAGTTGTTTGATTTTATTTTATTTCATTTTGCTTATTAATATTAGTTAGTGAATAAACATCATGTAAGTATCACAGTTTACATGAGTATTAGTTTTGCAATTAGAATTATTTAGTATGTTGAATTAGTATAGTACGTCATTGAATAAAGTTTGGATTTAGTCTGCTGGTTATTACACTACATTATTGAGTTTGAATATTGATCTTATTAAAAGACCAACAGTAATCTACTCTATTGCTTTGTTAGTGATAAAGGTTTGCCTAATGTTTACTTTATTTAGTCGACCATGTTACTTTTAATATATGGTAACATAATTTTTTTTTGAAATATACTAGTCCAAATCAAAGAAAGTCTTACCAAAAATTTTATCATCACACATTATTGATTTAACTTTGTTTCTTTTTCATTTCTCCGAAAAATACTAATGTTATTCGTATCTTTTGTATGTCAAACTATAGGAAGAAAATATGGATATATAACAAAGCAAAATTGGATTACAGTTCAATTGTAAAAATATTTATTTAATTGATTCATGTACAACACATACAATATTCAAAGAGAAGAAATATTTCTCTCTTTAAGTATGTGTAAGGCAGATGTTACTACAATTTCTGGTAGTAGTAAATTAATTGAAGGCTCTGGAAAAGCTACTATAACTCTGCCTAAGGGAACAATACTTATCATAGAGAATGCAATGTTCTCCTCCAAGTCCAAGAGGAACTTGTTGAGTTTTAAAGATATCCGCAGAAATGGATATCATATTGAGACAATAGATGAGAATAATCTTGAATATCTCATCATTATCAAAAATGTCTCTGGCTAGAAAAGGGCTATTAAGAAGTTCCCATCTTTGTCTTGTGGCCTGTATTGGACAAGAATTAGTGCAATTGAGGCACATTCTATTGTAAACCAAAAGTTTACCGATTCCAATATTTTTATTCTTTGGCATGATCGATTGGGACATCCTGGATCAATTATGATGAGACGAATTATAGAAAACTCAAATGGGCATCCATTAAAGAATTTAAAGATTCTTTTAAATGATGAATTTTCTTGCACTTCTTGTTATCAAGGCAAGTTAATTATTAGACCATCACCAATTGAGTCCCCTGCTTTTTTGGAACGTATACAAGGAGACATTTGTGGACCTATCCACCCACCTAGTGGTTTGTTCCGATATTTTATGGTCTTGATAGACTCATCTTCTAGATGGTCTCATGTGTGCCTATTGTCATCTCGCAACCTCGCGTTTGCAAAATTAATGGCACAAATAATTCGATTACGGGCACAATTTCCCGATAATCCAATTAAGTCTATTAGACTTGATAATGTTGCTGAGTTTTCATCCCAAGTATTTAATGATTATTGCTTATCAATTGGGATAAAAGTGGAACATCCTGTAGCTCATGTTCACACTCAAAATGGTCTTGCAGAGTCTTTAATTAAATATCTGCAATTGATAGCAAGATCGTTACTCATGAAAAACAAGGTTGCCCACTTCTGTTTTGGGTCACACCATTTTGCATGCAGCAATGCTAGTTCGTCTCAGACCGAAAAATTATCATAAATATTCTCCGTTGCAATTAGTTTTGGGTCATGAACCTAATATATCCCATTTAAGAATTTTTGGATGCGCAGTATATATGCCTGTAGCACTGCCATATCGCACCAAAATGGGTCCGCAAAGAAGGTTAGGAATATATGTTGGGTTTGAATCGCCCTCCATTATTCGCTACCTCGAGCCATTAACGGGAGATTTATTTACTGCACGATTTGCAGACTGTCGATTCGATGAGACACTTTTCCCAAAATTAGGGGGAGAAGTTGGTGAAACCATACGGGAAATTTTGTGGAAAAATCCATCATTATCTCATATTGATCCACGTGCCTCTATTTATGAAAAAGAGGTACAAAACATTATTCATTTGCAGAGAATAGCAAATCAAATGCCAGATGCATTTACGGATATGAAATGGATAACAAAATCACATATCCCCGCGGAGAATATTCCAATCCGTATTGATGTCCCTATTGGACAATCTTCTAGTGTCATAACTAATGAGTCAAAAGCACGACTGAAATGTGGCAGACCATTAGGTTCCAAAGATCGAAATCCTAGAAAAAGGAAAATAAATGATCAAAATGACACTATGAAAGAATCTCATGAAGAAATCCACGACTTAATAAATTCTGAGATTCATGAGAAATCCATTGAGCCTGAGACAAGAAAATAAGGAACTATCAATAAATCCAATCGATATTGAGACAAATTTGAATCGAGTGGATATAGTGGTGGATTATATCTTTGCATATAATGTTGCATCAAGCATTATTCAAGAAAGTGAGGATCTTTAACCGCAATATGTTGGTGAATGTCGACAAAGACTTGATTGGCCAAAATGACAAGAAGCAATCCAATCAGAGTTGAATTCACTTGCAAAACGTGAAGTTTTTGGGCCTGTAGTCCAAACACCTAATGGTGTTAAGCCTGTTGGCTATAAATGGGTCTTTGTATGCAAGAGAAATGAGAAAAATGAGGTACAAAGATATAAGGCACGCCTTGTTGCACAAGGATTTTCACAAAGGTATGTGTCGATTATGAAGAGACATATTCACCTGTTATGGATGCTATAACGTTCCGTTATATCATTAGTTTTGCTGTCCATGAAAAACTTGACATGCATTTAATGGATGTGGTTATCGCCTACCTTTATGTCTCACTTGATAATGAGATATACATGAAAATTCCCGAGGGATTCAAAATGCCTAATGCAAATAATTCAAAATCCCGGGAAATGTTTTCAATCAAATTGCAAAGATCTTTGTATGGTCTAAAGCAATCACGACGAATGTGTTATAATCGTCTTAGTGAGTATTTATTAAAGGAAGGCTATATAAATGATGCCATTTGCCAATGTGTTTTCATAAAGAAAACAATATCGGAATTTGTTGTACTTGCCGTATATGTTGATGAAATAAACCTTATTGGAACTCCTATAGAACTCCAAAAGGCAATTGATTATTTAAAGAAGGAATTCGAGATGAAAGATCTCGGAAAGACAAAATTATGTCTTGGTTTGCAAATTGAACATTTGGCAAACGAAATTTTTGTTCATCAATCTACCTACATAGAAAAGGTATTGAAACAGTTTTACATGGATGGAGCACATCCATTAAGTACTCCGATGATTGTTCGATCACTTGATGTGAACAATGATCCATTCCGACCTCAAGAAATGAATGAAGAGATGCTTGGTCCTGAAGTACCATATCTTAGTGCAATTGGTGAACTAATGTATCTTGCCAATACCACAAGGCCCGACATAACTTTTTCAGTTAATGTCTTAGCAAGATATAGCTCTGCTCCTACACGGAGACATTGGAATGGGATCAAACACATATTGCGGTATCTAAAAAAGGCTACCGATATGGGCTTATTTTATGGAAACAATTGCAGTCCCGATCTTGTTGGTTATGTTGATGCTGGGTATTTATCTGACCCCCACAAGGCTCGATCTCAAACAGGTTATGTATTTACCAGTGGAGGCACTGCCATATCTTGGCGATCGACTAAGCAATCAATTGTGGCTACTTCATCTAATCATGCTGAGATAATTGCTATTCATGAAGCAAGTCAAGAGCGTGTGTGGTTGAGGTCGATAATACATCTTATTCGAGACAAATGTGGTGTGAAATGTGACAAGTTACCCACAATTTTGTATGAAGACAATGCAGCATGTATAGCTCAATTGAAGGGAGGATTCATAAAAGGAGATAGGACAAAGCACATTTCACCAAAGTTATTTTTCACACATGATCTTCAAAAGAATGGTGATATTAATGTGCAACAGATTCGTTCAAGTGATAATATGGCTGATTTGTTCATAAAATCTCTACCGACGTCAACCTTCAAGAAGCTAGTGCACAAGATCGGGATGTGAAGGCTTAAGGATGTGAAGTGATGCCCTCATCAGGGGGAGTTAATGCGCGTTGTACTCTTTTTCCCTTACAAGGTTTTGTCCCACTGGGTTTTCCTTGCAAGGTTTTTAACGAGGCAACCAAAAGGCGTATTATTAGATATGTGTACTCTTTTTCCTTTGCTAGAATTTTTTTTTCCCATTGGGTTTTATTCCAGTAAGGTTTTAACGAGGCACATTATATATAGACATCCAAGGGGGAGTGTTATGATAAATATCATATTATGGTGGATGTCTAGTCTTCTTCCATGATCTTAATCTCAAATGCTTAATGACATATTTTGTATGTTCAATGACATATTCCATGACATATTTTCTTCACTTTTTATGCCTATATAAAGGCCTTGTAATAGATAGGAAAATACACAATTGAAGAAGAAATAAAAATCTATCTTCCTTCTTTCTCTCTACATCTCTTAGTTTATTTCCTTGTTCTATTTTGTTACTTTGAGTTATATTTTTTAACATATACCAATTTTTTTCAACTACAATATAGACTTATGGAAGATATTAAAAACGACAAATAGGAATGAGAACACTTCATCAGACAAATAAATGGAGACAAGAATCGGGCTAACACTATCTCGAGTGAAGAACTAGAAGATTATTTTATGGAATTAGCAATTGGAACATGAAGATCCAGATGAAATATTTTTCGTGAATAAGATTGATTAGGGTTATGAGTTTTAAGAATTTATCTGTGAAGATATGTGAGAGAAAATTTGAAAGCAAGGAAATATGTGTGTGAGAGAGATTATTGATGGTAATTAACGTGCTATTATCCAATCCCTTATAAAGTGGGATTTGATAGGTGGTATATAATGATATTCAAAAGTTTAAAAAGAAAAAAAGATTATAAAGTGGATATACAAGGAAATATAAATAATTTTGAGGGTATACGAAATTAACTGGGGTTTTTAGACGGCATTTTGTGTAGATTTCCCAATCGTAAAACATTGGTTTTTTCGTGGCAATTATTGGGGGTGATGTGCACAAATAGCCACTAACAATGCCTATCTTTATTTTAAAGCCAGTGTTTTAAATGTCTTTAGTCTTTAGCCACTAGTTTAATAAACTTATAGCTGACCGGACGAAATACCCTTCTGCTATAACTTATACCTATGCTAACATTAACGAGCAACATCAACAACGCAACAGAACTTAAGTTTGACTTTCTGGTTAAAAAGTTATAGACAGTAAGTCCTTAACTTATAGTTCAAAGTTGAAAACTTAAGGACTCATGTCCTTAACTTTGATTTCAAAGACTAAAAGTTAATGACAAATGTTCATAACTTTGACTTGCTGGTTAAAAAGTTATGAATAGGAAGTCCTTAACTTATAGTTCAAAGATGAAAACTTAAGGACTCATGTCCTTAACTTTGATTTCAAAGATAAAAGTTAAGGACAAGAAGTCCTTAACTTATAGTTTCAAATTTAAAACTTAAGGACTGACTGTCTATCCTTAAGTTTGAGTTTTAAGTTCAAAATTCAAGGACAACAGTACTTAAGTTTGACTTACTGGTTAAAAAGTTATGGACGGGAAGTCCTTAACTTATAGTTCAAAGTTGAAAATTTAAGGACTCCTGTCCTTGACTTTGATTTCAAATATTAAAAGTTAAGGACAGAAAGTCCTTAACTTATAATTTCAAGTTTAAAACTTAAGGACTGTCTGTCCTTAATCCTTATTCAGTTTTCAGTTAAGGACATAACATTTTGCATATATGAGTTTGCCCATAATTTATTGATTAATACATAATAATTTCCTGAAGCCTAATTGTTACATTTCTCCACTATTGATGTAATTGAGAGATAAGTATATATTTTTTCTCCTTTTTGCCTCTTTTTCAACTCGATGCATTATAAGATCTTTATTCTTCATAAGACATAGCATTTTGCATATAATGGTTGTTTGACTTCTTAGTTAGATGGCTTACTTATCTTATCTGAATGTTCAGCTCCTAATATATCATGTTCATCCTTGTTCAGTTTCCAGTATGCTGCTAATTGTGAGCGTTATAAGTATTAGTTTGCTTAGAATTGAGAGATAAATACATAATAATTTCCTGAAGCCTAATTGTTACCTATATGAATGAAGGGTAAAATAGTCTTTTCTCTATTAGTAGTGATTATTTTTGCTGAGCATTATAACCAGTGGATAAAAATTAAAGACATTCTTAATTAGTGACTACTACACGCCATTTTTATAATTATTGGACTAGTTGTCATGCCATGCCAATAAGGTAGGGGTTTTGACACAGTTACCCACAAAAACAAAACTGTCTACCCATTTATTTTTTTACCCATTAACTAATTATATTTCCTATCCATAGTAGATTTTGTCGGAATTTTTTTTTTATTCTCCAATTCTTTTTTATTTCTATGCTTCTTTTCTTTTCTTTTTTCTTTTTTTTTCTCCTTTTTTTCTCTCGTTTTCTTCTTCTTTATTCTTTTTTCCCTTTCTAATTGCATTTAACTTCCTTTTTTATATTCTTTTTCTCTTCGTAATCTAATTTCATTTACTGTTTTCACTATTTTTATTATTTTCTTTTTTAATATTATTACTAAAGAAAAATTAAACTGTGTACCAATTAAATGTATCTAATACTATCAAAATAATATTAACTAATATGATACTGGTATAGTATATAGCTATACCAACACGGTATACAATTGTACGCAAAGAGTTAAAAAAATTAGTTTAATTATTAAATAAAATTATATCAGTTGTCAATAAAAGATTTAAAAAATTCTAAAAGAATTTAATTGTAAAAGTATACCGTTACATCATATAGCATACTATAAATTTTTATTTTTTTTTGCGATTGTACAGTACCAAAATATTAAAAGATGCAATAAAAGTATGAGAAAATTACATGCTCGTATTGCAAGCTAAATATTCGCAAAATAACTTGTTCATTTCATATACTAACAGAGTATATAGTTGTATGGAGTCATTCTAATAAGTGTTTATAACTATAAAAATTATTATATAATACACATAATTTATGTCACTGGCACACAATAATTCCAGCACTGCAAATCAAATTCATATAAATAATTTCATAATAGAATTCACTTAAAATACAGCTAAAACAACCAAAACAATGTTCAAACTACCATATGATATCAATATGACATATAACTATACCAATATGGTATAAAGTCTTACTGACTTATTTCCGACATCTATATGACTATACTATTATTATATAACACACACGCATAAAGAAAAAAATAAAAAAAATTAGTATACCATATATTAATATAATAAAGTATTTTAAGAAATTATACTATAATAGTATTATTAAAAAAAAATCAAATATTGTACCAATTAAATATAGCTAACACAACCAAAAAATAATTCAACTAGCATATGATACCAATACAGTATATGGCTATACTAATATGGTATCTAGTTGGAATGATTTGTATACCAAAATGGTATATTTGTATACTATTTGGGTAAACAATACAAATTCGTCTTCTTATCTGGTTCAACTATATTTCAATCCAAATTTCTAAAATCTACTACAAAATCTCCACCAGATTGACTAAAACTTTTGTTACAACCTCCAATCAACTTTCCAAACAAACTCTTACAGGATCGGAGCAAAACAACTAAAAACTTAAACAAACCAAGTTATGAGTTTTAAGTTTCAAGATCTTTCAATGATGGATTTAATTTTCTCACAATAAAATCTTTGAAAATTAGCATTAATACCATAATCAAAAAACAATACCCAATAAATTTCAACTGCAAATACTTCAACACACATGAAAATTCATAGTTAGATAGTATATATTATTTTGTTTTACTTTTAGGAGATAAAATAAATTACGGAGCACAAATAAAAATAAACGGTGATGATAGAAAGATAAAGTTATAATACTAACAACATGCAAATACTATCTCTTTTGTGACTGAACTTCCGATTGAGAATTGAGATTTTTTTATGGAGTAAAAGAGAAAAATTAATTTTGAAACTTCTTAAAAGCATTTTCTGATTCTCCTTGAGAATGGGAAGCGGCAGCAGCGAGAATTGATGAGAAAATAAAAAAGGAAAGCTAATTATTTATTGAATTGAGCGGGTAATTAGTTATAATAGAATAGACATTATGTAATTAATTTTAAAATGGGTAATAACGAAAAATTACTTTTGATTAGATAGGTATATAGGGCAGTTTTTCCAAGGTATTCTCGCAAGCCCAACACAGCCCAACACATGCAACAGCTTCATGCTACTGCAAGCCCATCACAGCCCAACACATGCAACAGCTTCATGCTACTTGCTAATGTAACGAAGAGACCTTCCCTATAGCAGACCTTAAACCCTACCATGAAGCATTAAACCCCTAATTTGCCGCTTCTAATCTGCCAGAAATTCGCCGGAAATTGCCAAGCGCCACCAGAAATGGCGTCAATAGTATCAGAAACGGTTCCAAAGTTCACCGCTGAAGCACTCAAATCCGCAGCTAAACAATCTGAACGTTGCCATATTGTTCCTCTCCGCCTTCGTAGAGCTATCAAAAAGTACCTCCGAGGTAAATTTCAACTTTTTATTTTTATTTTTTATGCACGTTTGTTCAAACATTGATTTCATTAGGACGTGCCTGTTTAGAGTTTTTTTGCTGAAATAGTCCCTCAATTATTACATTTCATATTCAAAATATCACCGTTGACATATTTATTCCTTCAAGCATGTAAAAGTTGAAATTGGCAAAAGGATTAATTTGTGAAATCGGTGCATGTGCTTGTGGGAAGCAACAGGTACCATGTGGAGTTAGTCAAGCTTGTGCCCGGACACCCTGGTTGTGAGAAAAGATTAATTTGTGACAATGGTGGTTGCTTATTGGTTAGTCAAGTTCTTGCGTTAAGATTTAGAGCTTGGTATTCCTGGTACTAAGAGCTCCATAAGTGTTTGGTTTAACCTTCATTTTTGTCTAGAGTTGTACTGATTTATTTTAATGTGGAGCGGATATAGAATTCATGCTGAGAATATGCGAATAACACGGGCTTAATAGGATTTGAATTCCAGTGCTAACGAACACCATGTTAGTTGACCCTTTTGTTCTCTCCGAAATTATGGCATATAAGATATCAACGAATAAAAAAGTAGTAACTAGTAGCACTCATCGGTTCCCTTCACATTAGCAGTCTACTATGTCATATTCAAATCATTGCCAAGTACAACTATGTTTCTTTTGCTGCCATAGCTTTTCTTGGTTTTGCATCAGCCACCACTTTTCATATGCTTCAAATATTGATACCTTTTTGTGAACGGAATTTATGTTGTTTGAGTTTACTGTGTATGTCGAGGAGATGAGAAAGCTTGATTTGTAATTGTGTATATGTAAGGTACGGGAATGAGACTCTCTTTCAGGACTTATAAGTCTTTCAGGAGTTTGAAATTCTATTTGCGGTTGGCTCAATGAGACCCACTATGTAGCAGAGTTTTATCCCATAGGTGTGAAACCAAAAGTTCTCAATTTATGTTTTAAAAGATTTTTTTCTATCAGAGGTATTATTTCGAGGATAAAGTTAAATTAAGAGTGATACTTGTGGGATTATTTTAGGCCAAAACTGTGCCCTTTTCTTCACATCCTACAAATACCCCAAAGAAAGTGGAATGGATGAGATGACTTGTATAGCTGACCCTAACTAATTTATTGAGGAATGTTTGAATGATTGATATGCTTTTATTTGCTCTCATCTTATGTTTTATGCTTGGGTTGGGCCTATTATTGCGTAGTAAGAGAACTCAAATGGTTAGAGATTGCGGGCATAGTTGATTGATGATTGAGTATATGTTTCTATTTCATCTCTCGCTAAAGTTTAGTGTTTGTGCTTGGTCTACTTATTTAAGAGCTAGGATGCCCACCCCAACTAGTTTAGGATTGATATGCAGTTGATTGACTGATTGACAT
The DNA here is from genome assembly GCA_032618575.1 of Nicotiana noctiflora. Taxonomy (NCBI): domain Eukaryota; kingdom Viridiplantae; phylum Streptophyta; class Magnoliopsida; order Solanales; family Solanaceae; genus Nicotiana; species Nicotiana noctiflora. The sequence continues at coordinate 6,187 of JASVEL010003791.1, read as the reverse complement.
GCTTTTGTGTGATCTCACTCTAAAATTTTGTGTTTTGGCTGGGTATACTTATTGTGAAGCAGGAAGAGCCGGCCCCAACTAGTTTGGGGTTGAGGATAGTTGGTTGACTGATTGATGCAATTCTATTAGATCGCTCTCTAAAGTTGTATTTCGGGTGGATCTAATTTATTGCAGAGCAAGAGGAGCCACATATGAAGAGAAAAGTGTTGGGGTTATCAGAATCATTCAGCCAAATAAAGGAAGTGAATTTGATGCTGCCAACCTCCACATCCAAGGAGCTCGTTGAAGATCCTCTGAAGTCTGTTGAATGTTCACAGCGGTGGAAAATTAAAAGCGCCTATGGTGACATTGGCCTCAAGTATAGGGAGGATGAAACAATGGCCTATGTGGCGTCCCGTATGCCTGCTGTCTACTCTGCTCTTTATAGAGTGCTCAGTGAGGTAAACAAATATGATATCTCATTGAAATGATTTTTACATTCCTATTTTGTCCTTTCAGAGCTGTGGTTAGACCTGCCATGCTGTATGGGACGGAGTGTTGGCCGGTGAAGAAATCTCATGTTCAGAGGATGATGGTTGCGGAGATGAGGATGCTTAGGTGGATGTGCGGGCTCGCCAAGTTAGATAAGATTAGGAACGAAGTTATTCGGGAGAAGGTGGGGGTGGCCCCAGTGGATGAGAAGATGCGAGAGGCGAGACTTCGGTGGTTCGGGCATGTGCGGAGGAGAAGCCCCGATGCCCCGGTGAGGAGTTGTGAGCGGCTAGCGGTGGTCGGTGTGAGGCGAGGCAGAGGGAGGCCTAAGATATACTGGGGAGAGGTGATTAGACAGGACATGGCATGGATGCGGATTTCGAGGACATGACCCTTGATAGGAAAGTCTGGAGGTCTAGTATCAGGGTGGTAGGATAGGGGCTTCTAGGTTTTTCGTTCTCCTTGCCCGGGGTGGGTGAGGCGTGGTAGGGCCGCCTATAGATGATTAGTTATGTTCTGTTGTGGTAGTCATTTATGGTAGTTATTGTTATGATATCATTGCATGCCTGCTTATTTGTTGGTATTTATGTCTCTTATGTTTAGATAATTTTTATGCGTTGTATGCTGGAGTGACTAATGCGGTTTTTGTTTTTGTTTGCTTTTCCTTTCCCTGCGCCGAGGGTCGATTGGAAACAGCCTCTCTGCCCTCTCGGGTAGAGGTAAGGCCTGTCTACATATTACCCTCCCCAGACCCCACCTTGTGGGAATATACTGGGTTGTTGTTGTTGTTGTATTTTGTCCTTTCAGATGAATTTTCCAAAATTTGGGTTTTGAAACATGAATATGAACTTGGTTGCAAAAAGTGATTGCTTTGATATGATTTTACTTTAGGTTCGTAGAAGATTGCCTGGGTTTTCACCAGCTAAGGTGTTGGATTTTGGGGCTGGGACTGGTTCTGCATTTTGGTGAGAAGATTATTGATATTGTATTTAGTTGATTTCTGCTGGTTAATTGTCATACCTATATGTTGACCCTTTGGTTTAATAAGTTGTTGAATTGTGTGGTTATGCAGGGCACTTAGAGAAGTGTGGCCACGGTCGTTGAATAGAATTAATTTGGTGGAGCCATCACAGTCCATGCAGCGTGCTGGACAGAGCCTTATAAAAGGTACATTCTGGTGTTCTATGGACTCCTTCGGATCTGGAAAAGTCTGGTACTCTTAGGAAGCATTTTCTTGAATCCTAATTACTAGCTATTTACTTCCTCGTTGATCAGCTAGTTAATTTTTCTGAGTCACTGGCTTATGTGGAAGTACTTCTATTGTACTTTTTTGATGTGAAAGTATATCAAATCTGTTCTTCAGACACAACGTAATACAATTCTATATGTGTACATCATATTTTTATAAAGCTGATGCAACTTGTTCCAGCCTTGCAAATTGTCCTCTTATCAGAGTATAGAATTTGCCAACAAGAAGATATTTTGTATGCCTTGAGCTTTTGTCATGTTTATATGAAGGAGATTCACTGATATTCACAAGCTGCGACCTAAGATGTCATACCTTCGAGTCATTTGCTGTTTTCCGTGGGATTTAATGTGCTTCTTGATATTGTGGCCTGTTACTGTTGTACAATAAAGGAGTATCTAGGCCTGTGGTTAAGGATTGCTTTCTTGTTTCTCTCTCTCTCTCTCTCTAGCAGTGCTTTGCTTTTCATGAATGCAAACCTATAACCCCTTTACATATATTTTTATTACTATTCTACCGCTGTATTTAGAAAAGCTGATAAAGGTAGCAAAATATGTCCTGTAATTGCTGTAGGTCTTAAAAATTTGCCACTCATTCAAAGTTATGGAAGTATTCAAGCACTCTCTCAGGATGTCAAAAAGAGTGACAGACAACATGATCTTGTGATTGCTGTAAGTACAATTTTGTTGTGGTTTGCTCCTTAGATTCTGTGTAGGGGCTTCTCCAAATTATAGTACTTTATTACTTCATCAAACTATGAAGTATTTCTTTAATGTGTTTAATCTTGTCATTGTTAAGAATATATGTTGTGCTCTGTTGCATCATGTTTTGATTATGGTGCTGATTAGTTTTAAATTTTGTTTGATTGAAGTCATATGTACTTGGAGAGATTCCATCTCTGAAGGACAGAATCACGGTTGTGCGGCAGCTCTGGGAACTGACAGGAGATGTTCTGGTAGGTTTTGAAGTCCATATTTCAGCAGTCCAAACCCCTTCCCCCATCCTCCTCCTATTCTCCCACCCCAAACGGAAAGCGGGAAGAGCCTACTATTCCATTTCTCCTACAGACTTATTTTTCGTGCATCCAAGTGGCAGGCTTTTTCATCAAGCTTCAACAGTTAGTCGATTCATTATGTTTGTGTTATCTGAAGTTTCTGATGGTTCTTCTGATCTTCAAGTACTATATTACATGCTTTTCTTCAAAGTTTTCACATACTATTGATGTTGTTAGTTCTCAATTCACCAGTTCAAGTACTATCTGAAACTGATAACAAGATCTTGGAATAAGATGATAATTAAAGCCCGTTTGGATGGGCTTGTTAAGTGACTTTTGAGCCAAAAGTCATAAGTTAGGAATTCTAGCTTTTGGCTTCTGGTTTATTTTTGACATTTTAGCTTAAAAACAGGTGCTTAAAAGCACTTTTTTACTTATCCAAACACTACAAAATGGCTTAAAAGCTATTTTGGCTAAAAACACTTAAAATAAGCCAATCGAAACGGGCTCTTAGTTTGTCTTCTCTCTGTATTAGAAAAAGATAGAGGGGAAACCTCATTTACACAGCTGTAGTTCTACTAAATATCTCCTCCTATCTCTCTATCAAAAATCTTCTTTTTGTAAGAGAAAAAGCTATTTCCTCTAACAATATACTGTTGAGCAGGTCTTGGTTGAACCAGGAACACCACAAGGATCTAATATTATATCTCAAATGCGATCTCACATTTTATGGATGGAGAAAAGGGTAAAATTCACTTTTTTGGTTTATGCTTGGACGGCAGGGAGGGAGCTGGTTTATTCCAAGTTGGGATGTTTATTCTAAATGATCTTTTTGCCTTTTTTCTAAAATGGTAATTTCTAGAGAAGCCGCAAACTAGAAGATGCATCTGGCAAAGAATGTAAAGCATTGACGACACTAAAGAATGGGGCACATATAGTTGCACCAGTAAGCGTAAAGTTTGTAATGAAACTACTTGAATAGATTTGCCCTACTTTTCTATCTCAATGAATTTGTTCTTTTGTTTGCAGTGTCCGCATGATGGACGCTGTCCTTTGGATAACACTGGAAAATATTGTCATTTCGTTCAACGCTTGCAGAGGACAACATCACAACGCGCCTACAAGGTTTGACTCATATTCCTTTTCACTACAAAATGTGCACTCTGAATTTGATGATGGTCTCCGTTTCCTGTGTAAGCTTGCTTTTTCTTTTTCCCAATACATGGGTATTAATCATGTTTCTGATTCCGTTTCTTTCATGGTCTGTTAGCGGTCGAAAGGTAAGCCTCTACGTGGCTTTGAAGATGAAAAGTTTTGCTTTATCGCTTTTAGAAGAGGACAACGGCCAAGGCAAGTTGTTCATTAAGAATACAACATGTCATTAGTTAAATTGTTTTTAGCTTGTTATATCATCACAATTGTGAAATTTCATTGTTTTTGTTTCACTACCTTAAGCTAACCTTTAATTGAACTTATTATTTCTTTCAATTAGGGAGCCTTGGCCGTTGGATGGTATGAAGTTTGAGACTTTGAAGGAGCAGCATGCCAGAAGAAATCCAGAGGATTTAGAGATTGACTATGGTGTTTGTTTATCAGTATTTTGATCTTTGATTTGCTTTGCCATCTAAAAACTTTTTATATTTATCTGGAACCTGCTGTTAACACATTACAAAATAGTGACACTTTTCCTTTTATGTTAGAGGACCAGTTCATCTCAGAAGATGAGGATGTTCACGATGATGATCCAGTCTCCTATGATTCCGATGTTACAGAAACAGACGCCATTACTGAAAATGATGATTGGGAGGAAGAAGGCGAAGAAACAGCCCATGCTAATCTTGGTAGTGGTTGGGGAAGAATCATATACAATCCTCTAAGAAGGGGCAAGAGGGTTGAGATGGACATTTGTCGATCAACGGATCGAGAAGGCACTGAAGGCTCGTTTGACCGAATTGTTATTACAAAGAGCAAAAACCCAACATTGCATCATCAGGCTCGAAGATCGGTCTGGGGTGACTTATGGCCCTTTTAGATTTTGTTAGAAAAATGGCCCTCGGGCTTTTGGTCACGAAATAAGAGCGCAGCACATGATGTGTGAATTATGCGCATGTAACAAAAACCTGATATTTAAATGGAGAAAGTTTGACGGTCCACGGTCCACGGATTATCGGACTATGCCCAATTGATCCTTGGTGGTTTATCGGATATAAAAAGAAAATTTATTAGAAAAAACGTGAAAAGCATAAAGTTGAACAGATTTCACGTGTGAGCAAAGGTACTGTAATACATGTATTTTTTTCATAGCTAACTATTCCTTGAGGAAAGAAAAGTGGATCAGATATTTATTCTGGTAAAGCAGTGGATAAGATTGAGCAGAGGTTTAATCAAAAGTGAAGATATAAATGTGAATTCTACACAAACCATTGTACCATTTGCATGTGAATCACGAGTTTCTTTTTCTTTTGCAAGTGAAAAATGTGGATCATGTATGCTCGTGAAATTTATGATTCTAAACAAGTTAAAAATGAGTCCAGAATATTTATGTGGTCATAAAAGCTTCTTATTAAGGTCTAAATGAAAGTTTAAATTAAATTATTTTCAAATTTAAAAAGAAATTATTCGTACATCTATATGAGATTCGGTCAAGAGATTCCATTTGATTTGGGATATGTTATTTATCATTAGGCTCATATGATTAGGTACTCCCTTGCCAAAAGAAGAGTAGTTTTGTTACTATTCGAAAGGTGAATGATTTTTCAATTTACTAAATTTAATGAGCTTTCATTTTAGGTGACGTTTTGATAATTTGAGGAAATTGATTTTTTTTAATAATAGGTATGGTATGACTAAAGTCATTTTCTTATGAAAAATATTTGCTAGAAATAATATTTTCCAATGTGAAAATTAAATTTTGGAAAAATAAATATTATAGATTATTAATATATTAGTTAATCGTAGGATATTTGCACATAAATTTGTAAGATCTATTTACTTTTGATCGAATCATTATTGTTTTGAAGTATTTGATCATGGAAAATATTCTTTGTTTTACCATCACCCACAACGGAAAAAATAGACCTTTGTGAGTCATTTTTGGAGAGTAGCATGTGCTGACGTAGAATATTACATCATATTTCCTCCAATTCATAATAAGTGATGCTTTAGTTTTTTGGCTTTTTTATTTTTGTTCAAAGTAAGTATTCTTTTACATAATCAAAATTAATTAACTTTACTTTTTAAAATATGCCATTATTTACATATATCAACTGGTCAAGTTAACAACAACAACAACAACAACCCAGTCAAATCCCATAAGTGGGGTCTGGGGAGGGTAGTTTGTACGCAGACCTTACCCCTACCCCAAGGGGTAGAGAGGCTGTTTCCGAAAGACCCTCGGCTCAAAATAATAAAAAACAAAAGAAGAGAGTATTAGATTCACCGCGAAAATCATATGGTAAAAGGGACATAGAAAGCAG
>JASVEL010003790.1:0-152824 GCA_032618575.1 Nicotiana noctiflora | reverse complement strand
GAGAGAGGAAAAGTTGTATGAAAAATTATCTAAGTGTGAGTTCTGGCTTGACACTATGACTTTTTTGGGACATGTAGTGTCCAGCGATGGTATTCGGTTCGATCCACAGAAAGTCGAGGCGGTGCAGAATTGGTCCAGGCCATCCTCAGCTACTGAGATCCGGAGTTTCCTCGGTTTGGCAGGCTATTATCGCAGGTTTGTTCAGTGATTTTCATCTACTGCTTCACCTTTGACGAAGTTGACACAGAAGAACGCTTCATTTGTATGGTCTGATGAATGTGAGGAGAGCTTCCAAAACCTTAAGTTGGCCTTGACCACAGCTCTGATACTTGTATTGCCATCAGCTTTATGGTCTTATAGGGTGTATTATGATGCTTCGAGAGTTGGGATCGATTGTCTATTGATGCAGGAGGGTAGAGTTATTGCATATGCTTCTCGTCTGCTAAAGCCCGATGAGAAGAACTACCATGTTCACGACTTAAAGTTAGCTGCTATTGTTCATGCCTTGAAGATTTGGAGGCATTACTTGTACGGTGTATCTTGTGACGTATATACAGACCACCGCAGCCTTCAGCACTTATTTGAGCAGAAAGATCTCAATTTGAGGCAGCGAAGATGGCTTGAATTCCTTAAAGACTATGATATTACCATCTTGTATCATCCCGGGAAGGCCAATATAGTGGCGGATCTTTAAGTCGGAAGGCTATTAGTATGGGCATCTTGGCATACATTCCAGTTGGAGAGAGGCCCCTTGAAGTTGATGTTCAGGCTTTAGCTAATCAGATGGTGAGGCTGGATATTTCTGAGCCTAGCCGGGTGATGGCTTGCGTGGTATCTCGGTCTCCCTTATATGACCGTATTCGAGAGCGCCGGTATGATGATCCACACTTGCTTGTCCTTAAGGACAGAGTTCAGCATGATGATGCCAGAGATGTCACTATTGATAGTGATGGTATGTTGCGGATGCAGGTCCGGATATGCGTGCCCAATGTTGATGGCCTTCATGAGTTGATCTTGAAGGAGGCCCACAACTCGCGGTATTCTATTCATCCAGGTGCCGCAAAGATGTATCAAGATTTGAGGCAGCATTTTTGGTGGAGAAAGATGAAGAAAGATATTGCGAGTCATGTAGCATGGTGCATAAAATGTCAGCGGGTCAAGTATGAGCATTAGAGGCCCGGTGGTGTGTTCCAGCGTATTGATATTCCCAAGTGTAAGTGGGAAAGAATCACTATGGACTTTTTTAGTGGACTCCTTCAGACAACGAGAAAGTTTGATTCAGTTAGGGTGATTGTGGATAGGCTGACCAAGTCAGCTCATTTCATTCCTGTGTGTACTACATACACCTCGGAGCGGTTAGTAGAGATATTCATCCGTGAGATTGTGAGATTGCATGGAGTTCCAGTTTATATCATATCAGACAGAGGTACTCAGTTTACTTCACTATTCTGCACATTTCAGCGAGAATTGGGTCCGCAGGTACAGCTGAGCACAGCATTTCACCCACAGACGGATGGGCAGTCCGAGCGTACAATTCAGATACTAGAGGACATGTTGCATGCTTACGTCATTAATTTTGGAGGTTCTTGGGCTGATTACTTGCCTATTGTGGAGTTTTCTTATAACAATAGCTATCAGTCCAACATTCATATGGCGTCGTATGAAGCCTTATATGGGAGGCGGTGTAGGTCTCCAATCGGTTGGTTTGAGCCCGGCGAGGCTAGATTATTGAGAAAAGAGTTAGTTTAGGATGACTTAGACAAGGTGAAGGTGATTCAGGAGAGACTCCGCACAGCTCAGTCGCGTCAGAAGAGTTATGCGGACCGGAAGGTCCGAGATGTGTCCTATTCAGTGGGCGAGAATGTGTTGCTGAAAGTGTCGCCCATGAAGGGCGTTATGAGGTTTGGAAAGAAAGGAAAGTTGTGCCCACGATTCATTCAACCTTTTGAGGTGCTTAGAAAAGTTGGGGAGGTGGCCTACATGCTTGCTTTGCCACTCAGCTTGTGAGGAGTTCACCTGGTGTTCCATGTATCTATGCTCCGGAAGTATGTTGGAGATCCGTCACATGTATTAGACTTCAGCATGATATAGCTGGATGAGGACTTGACCTATGATGTGGAGCCGGTAGCCATTTTGGGTCGAGAGGTTCGTAAGTTGAGATCCAAAGACATAGCTTCAGTGAAAGTGCAGTGGAGAGGTCGTCCCATGGCGGAAGTAACTTGGGAGACTGAACAGGAGATGCGGAGCAGATATCCACACTTATTTAAGACTCCAGGTATGTTTCTCAACCCGCTCGCGGACGAGCGTTTGTTTAAGTTGAGAAGAATGTAATGACCCGACCCGTTGTTATGGGAGTTCTCACCCCGTTTTCTTCATTTCATACTTTAACATGTTAATTTATATGTGTTTGGAGAGTTAGAAGTAAATCGGATGGAATCTAGTTAGGAATAAGGCAATAAATCTCTTTATGAGAAGGATAGTTTGGAAAAGTCAACTTAATGTTGACCGATGAGTTAGAAAGCTCGGAATGAATTTCTGATGATTCAACAAGTTTTGGGGGATGATTTATGACTTAGGAGAGCAATCGTAATTGAATTTGGAGGTCCGATATGGATTTAGGCTTGAATTCGCTAAGGTTGAATTTTGGCGAATTCCGGACGGTAGGTGAGATTTTGATCTGAGACTCGGAATGAATTTTCAAAAGTTGCAGTAGCTCCGTTAGGTAATTTTGGATATGCATGCAAAATTTCAGGTCATTCAGAGATGCTTAGGTCAAGTTTTAGAGCAAATGTTAGTTTCGGAAGTTTTAATGAAACTTAGGCTTGAATCCGCGAGAATTTGGTGTTTTAATGTTTATGGTGTTTTTGTGTTGCGAGCAAGTTTGAATGAAGTAATGTGACATATCTGTGCATTTGGTTGATGTCCGGAGGGTCTCGGGATGAATTCGGATGCCCAACGGGAGGTTTTGAACTTGGATGTTGCAGCAGAAATATTGCTACCAGACATTGCTCTATACGATCACATAGAGCCATTGCGATCGCATAGATGACCTGGAGAGAAATAGATTTTTACTCTATGCGATCGAGTAGAATCAATTGCGATCGCATAGGTTGAGGAAGTTACACAGTGTGATCGCATGGGGTCAATTGTGATCGCGTAGAAGGAATTTGGAACCCAGGAAGATTACTCTATGCGATCGCATAGAGGTCAGTGCGATCGCATAGCATTAGGTTTCTATACAGTGTGACCGCATACTAACCATTGCGATCGAATAGAAGGGAAAAATGGCCTGGAAATTTTACTTTATGCGATCGCATAGGGGCATTGTGATCGCATAGAACAAGGCGTCAGTGGCAGAACAGTTTAAGTTAAAATTTCAGACGCGAACCCCATTATTTTTACACCACTTTTACTTCGTCAAGGGAGGGTTTTGAGAGCTTTGACGAGAGAAATTAATGGGTAATCGGTGTAGGTAAGTTTCTTGACTCAAAAACACAATTTTATGCTAGAATCAACACCAAAATTCATGAAATTGGGTATAATTTGTAAAGATTAGGGCCTAAATTATGAAAACGAGTTTTTGGGTTTTCAAAGGCCATTCGAATTCCAATTTCGATAAATTTTATATGCACTGACTCGTGGCGAGACGAGGAATCCGTTGGTATGAATTTCGGAATTTTTTCAGAAGTGGGCCCGGGGCTCGAGTTTTACCAACTTCGTGAATTGTTGTGTTTTTCTAGTAATTTTGATTGGGTTATGTTTCTTTGACCCATATTTATGTATTTGTTGTGGTTTTGACTAGACTCGACGCACGAAGCGGCAAATTCGAAGGGAAAAGGCATCGCGGATGAGTCCACGGCCGGTTAGAGGAGAGTAGTTAGTGTATATGGTAGCCTGAGGGTTTGAAACCCCGGCTTAGCACATTGTGACGCTAATAGGGCGTGGCTCGCACCCCATGGCAGGTGCGGGATTGGTTATTACTGGGGATTGAGACTTGGTCCATCCCGAATATGAATACTATTATATTGGCGGTTGAAACACACATTGTGTTAAGTATATTTGTGGGCTATAAGCCATGTTTGGGACCTTGTGTCGACCTGTAGTATCCTTAGGAGATAGATATTTATGTGATAGCATAATTTGTAAAATCATTGACTTAGTCCTGGTTTGAAATCATTATTATGAAATGCTAAGTCACCTATTTTTGGAAAATTAAATAAAACTAAAGTATTTTTCATTATTAATGAACTGGAACCTGGATATAAATAAATTGAACTGTTGTGTGACTCGTATGCATGATGTGGACTGAGTGTGGATCGGGCTGCATGACGCAATGGATGATATGAATATTGTGTTTGGGCTGAAGGAGCCCCTCCGGAATCTGTACACACCTCCAGTGAGCGTCGTCGACGTTAAACTGATCGGGATACGCGCCGTAGCGGTCATGTGCATTGCATTGCATTCATGTTTGTAAATTACCTGTGATATTTGTGATTTGATGTTGTTGTTAGTTCGTGGGAGGTATCGGACTGTAGTTTTAGCTTTGCTCTGTGGTATTCTGTGGATTTCTTGCTTTCAGCTATTTTATATACCTTTTACCCACTTAGTACTTAGTATTCACCCCTACTCCCTGGATCTTTCTGTGCAAATCCAGGTACACATGAGGGTTAGACGAGCGTTCCAGCCTGTATCAGAGTATATTCGAGTTGCTGAGGTAGCTGCTGGCGTTCGTAGGACCTAGCTTCTCTCTTTATTTCAGTTATTTCTATATATATTCCCAGACTTGAGTATTTTATTCAGAATTCCTATTATTATTCAGTTTTTGCTTAGAGGCTCTAGACTCGTGACCCCAAATCTTTTGGGAGTGTTATTTTGATGTTCGCACTTCTCAGTATTTAATTATATTATTATTATTGGAGTATTATTATTGACTCTTATATTCTTCTTGAAATTTGTCCTTTTGGGACTGGTCTTCAACTGTGGAAACAGTTGTTGGTCTGGATTGCCTAGCTTTAGGATTGAGCGTCATCACGACCGGATTTGGGTCGTGACAGAACTAGAGGGTTTCGACGATGATGCAAAAAATATAATTCAAAAATTAATTGGAGAGCCAACAGAACTGGACATTATCTCATCGTTGGAATGGCCGGGACAGGTAAAACAACTTTGGCTAGAATGGTATATAATAATCATTCTAATCACTTTGATGTTCAAGTGTGGTGCACCGTTTGTAATACTCCTCAAATTTTTATAAGTTTCAAGACACGCTAACTATATAAATTAATTATTACTATTTTTATTATTATTTTTTATTTTGTATATATAATTGGATATAGAATTAGGAAAATATTAATAGTTTTAATATTGTTAATTATTAAAGTTGTGTATCATTAATTATTATTTAAGTTAACAAAAAAAAAGGGGAAATCAAAACAAAAATGAATAGGGAAACGTGCCTTAATGCAAGACTTTAAACAAAGTCTTGCTCCAAAAGACAGAACGCAAGGCTTACCCAAAATAGAAAAAAAAATATAACAATGTTAAGCACCGCTTTCCATCCCCAGACTGATGGCCAGGCAGAAATGACCATTCATACTCTCGAAGATATGTTGCGTGCGTGTGTTATAGATTTTGGAGGTAATTGGGATGATCACTTGCCGCTTATAGAATTTGCTTACAATAATAGCTATCAGGTCAGCATTGGTATGGCCCCTTATGAAGCGTTGAATGGGCGGAGATGTAGGTCTCCAGTGGGTTGGTTTGAACCAGCTGAGGTATTGTTGATTGGTCCAGAGTTTGTTTGTGAGGCCTTGGAGAAAGTTCAGCTAATTAGAGAAAGACTTAAAGCGGCTCAGAGTCGTCAAAAGTCTTATTCTGACAAGAGGCATTCTGAGTTAGAGTTCATGGTTGGTGATAAGGTGTTTTTGAAAGTTTCACCAATGAAAGGAGTTATGAGGTTTGGTAAGAAAGGGAAACTTAGACCTAGATTTATCGGACCTTATGAAATTCAAAAAAAGAAAGGAAATGTGGCTTATAAGCTTAGAAAGTACATTCATGACGAGACACATAAAATACCTGCTGATACCATAGAAATTAAAGAAAGCTTTACTTATGAAGAGGTACCTATAGAAATTATCGATAGGCAAGTAAGAAAGTTGAGAACAAAAGATATAACGTCGGTAAAAGTTTTGTGGAGTAATCATGATTCAAAAGAAGCTATGTGGGAGGTCGAGGAAGATATGAGGAAGAAGTATATTTAATTCATTAAAGTGATTACTTTTGCTAAAGTGTATGCTTTAGATTCTTGTTAGTTATTGTGGTACCTCCTTGCCGGAGTGTGAGTAATTAATTTATGTGCTGTCTATGGTGCATATGAATGGCATGTTATATTATATTTGGTTGTTGTTGATGTAGTTGTGGTATTTGTGACAGGAATATTTTATTTGGAATGTCCAATTTAAAAGGAAAACTCTACTCGAAATTTTTGAAAATTAAGGGAGTTAGCCAAAATTTTGAGTCCCTTGAAAAAGTAAGTAGTGCTAAGAAAAACTTAAGAGGTTCAAGGACCTAAGGGATGATTGTTAGCTTAAGGATAAGGCCCTAGCAACATTCGAGGACGGATGTTTTGAAGGAGTGAAGATTGTAATACTCCTCAAATTTTTAAAAGTTTCGAGACATGCTACTATATAAATAAATTATTATAATTTTTATCATATTTTTATCTTATATATATATAAATAATTAGGAAAATATGGGAGAAAAATTGAGATTTTGATTTCTCTAAATTAAAAATTAAACAGATTTAAGTTATAGAAATGACATACCTTCAATGTTGTAGTATTCTTGTCTCGTATTTGCTGCTTTGAGTGTCAGAGAAACCAAAAATTCAAAGTGTTACGTTCTGATTTTGTACTTCATGTAGACCTAGCAGATGTAGATGGAACTTTACCTTAAATTGCTTCTTTTATTATACCTAGTAGATAGCAGAAAAATAAATTCAGATGTTCTGATTTTGTACTTCTAATTTTGACTTGGATGGTGAACTACTTCTGATTTTGTACTTCATGTAGATGTGGATGGAACTTTGCCTCAATTGTTTTCTTTTTCTCTTAAGAGGTAAGAACGAAGGGACGTGAACAAGCATGAAGGGCGGTCTATATGAACTTGAAAGAAGTTGGGGAATTTTGAGCATCAGTAAGAGGAAGATGAGAAATTGGGGGAGATGAGAAGTTGGGGAGTTTTGAGGAAGATCATGAAGATCTGCACTTCCAAGACTCTTAATTGTAATAATATAAAGTAACCCCTTTATTCTTCTTTATATGCCACTTGTCCCCTATAAACTCCACATATGTGAGTTGTGACACGTTATTGACAGATATTTTATTGCTATTTGCAAATATTTCTTTCTCATACAATATATAGGAATAATTTTAAATTAATTATTAGCATATTAATTTTTTACTAAATAATTTATATATTTTAATCGCATAAAATTAATTTATACAAAATTATTCAATAACTGTACAAATTTATCGTAACTTAATAGTAACTTTTATTTCGAAATTAAAAGATTCTATGTCCAAATATACAATCAAAATTAGGAAGTTTCAATATGGAAAAATAAAAAATATTATATAGGATAGAAGAAATAATAGATACTGACATAAAAAAATATTGTGAATAATTAAAATGTGAATAACTAAAATGTAGAAAAAGCTAACAATTATATTAGTAATCTCGTGTCGTTTCCTATCAATATAAGTTCAAAAAAACTAAATACTTACTATATAATTAAATAATAGTTAAGGTTATATAATTTTGAAAAAAGTACATTATTTAACTAGACCTGTTAGGGATCATATTATTAAATAATAGTTGGTTATATAGTTATTGAAAAAATTACTAATTTAATCAATAACAAAAACAACTAATTTAATCAATAACAAAAACAACTTATAAGATCGTTTGATCATTCCTATCAGTACAATTCATAACTGTATCTCCGCACCCGTATCCAAATCCGGATTCGCACCCCCGAATCTTGAAATTTAGATTTTGCCGATCCGATACATGGAACCGTCCCTGTATCGGACACCCGCACCCGAGTCCGAGCAACTTAGTACACAGGTACACTGATCTTCAGTATATTATGCTGGAACTTTCCGTGTTGCAACAAAATAATGACTATTTTTCAATGATATTGCAAACAATGGCTATTTTTTGAATGACTCGTCCGAAAACTAACTAGTCCGTGCTATTTTTGTGCTACAAACAAAATAAAAACGACTTCAATCCATAATTTTGGATAATTGGGTGATCATTTGTAACGGACTCAGAAATATTGGCATTGGATCTATTGTCTTTCTGGCATGCCTCCATTTGCCTTTACTCTAGCTCCAGGAATTTGTTATTTGCTGGTGGAAATTAGTTAGTTTGGCTTTTGAAAATTAGTAAGAGAAAGTAATTATTGGGATTATTTGCGTTATCACTTTAAGAGTTGTTGAACAATTTATGTCGATTCTCAAATTATTAGTCTCTCTGGACATGCGCGTTGCACGTGTATTCATATCAATAACTAGAAAACTTTAAATAAAATATAGATGTTATTAAAAATTGTCTCGAGTTATACAATAAAAAATTTTAAAAAAAGAATGATGAACAATATATTTCAAGATTGTCAAAAAAGGTAGAAAAAGACGTGTGAATAGCCGGGCATAAAATCTGAGAAGTAAAGCCAAGAAGAAAAAAAAGGAGAATGTAAACGTTAGCTATAAGAAATTGTTTTATACATGCATGAGAAGTTCAGGAAACATGTACCTTAATAAATAAATGGCACACAATACACTACTAATAATTTAAGAGTTTAAAACAACACCTTTGGTCTACTAATATGTAGATACAACACTAGTAGCAATGTATCAACAGCTAGCTGCTATAGGATCTCCTCTGATTAGATGGTTATGGCCTCTTCAGTTCTGGTAATGAAAGCAGGTCCTATAGAAAAATAAAGGGACTATAAGTAGAAATCTAGAAGAATATAAGGAAAATGAAGGAAATTGAACGAGACGCACACACATATATATATATCAGAGGGAAAAAATAAAAACAATGCAATGTTCATCACGTAATTTAAACATGCCATACAGTTACTAAATGTTGTTCCTATCAACATAATGAAATCACTTACCATCTTTAGTAATTCTTGGGGATAAGAACTTGGAGTCTCTCATTTCCTTGGGTATCTTCTACATCTTTTTTAATGCTCAAGGCTGAATCCTCAGCTGACTTACTACAATTGATGATTTTAATCAATTGTAGCGATTCAATATCTGCAAAGCTAGAAGGAATCTCCTCGAGCTGTTGACAATCTTTTATGACTAGTTTCTCAATCTCGGGAAAAGACAGCTCTGAGGATTCCCATTGATTCATATCCACTTGCTCTAATTTCAAGTATTTCAGTGCTTTGAACTCGTGATTTGAGACATCCCATTGCGGATTATTATCAGTAAAATGTATAAAAAATAATTTGAGAGTCTCAAGTTTTTGTAGTGCTGCAATACTTGAAACTATTTCTTCTGTCAGTAAGATGCCGGCAAGGAATAAGACCTTAAGATTCAAAGGAAAGACTGATTTAAACCATCCAATTGATTTGGAGAATCCAAGGGGGAAACTTAATTCAAGAGATTGAAGCTGGTTATGAATTTCCTGTGTAGGAAACAGAGAATGATTTGGCATATCATGAAAATTAACAATGGAGAGCTTGAGTTCTTCAAGATTTGGAAACCTCCACCAGAACTTCCGATTCATATCAGCTACAGATATACGACACTTGCCAAAAGTCTTTAAGTTCCCTAACACAGTGTGTGAAGATTCGTCTTGCTCACTGTCATCCCAGATAAAGGAAAATTCACTAATATCGACATGCCTTAGCTTCGTCATTTTCCAAATATCCGGTGATGTCTTTATACGCTGATGTGAATGGACCCGCAAAGTTTGTAGATCGCTCATGTGTGAAACCCACTTGAAATCAAACTTTTTGACAAAAATTGCAAGGTATTTCAAGTGAGTTAGTTTTTCAAGTTTGGAAGCCGGAGAAGTTTGAAATTCCCAAGCACTTTCCAGATTGATATCCAATAAATGCAACACCCTAATAAACCTCAAGTTTACAAGTAAAGAGAAGAGATCCATACATCTTGATGCATAGAATCGTGGATGAGCGATGAACTCCAGATACTCCTGTTCTTCGGCTGGAATCTTATCCAGTGAATATCCATGTAACTCCAATTGATTAACAAGATTGTCATGGATATACATGCATAACCGAGTATCCTTGGGACTTGAAGGTTGGGATGAGTTGCATGGCACAATGTGCTGCTTAAACTCTTCGTCTTTAAGTGTACTTAAGCAAAACTCACGCACTAAATCATGAACCATGCAGTATTTTACGTCACCATTAGATCTCCTTTTAGAAACAATTAGAAGACTTCTATTGACGAGATCATTCAAGTAATCCTTAGACGCTTTCTCTAGGTTCTCTGTGTCAATGTTCTGTACAAACTCTTCAGCTATCCACAATTTCAACAAATCAGACACTGGAATGTTATAGTCTTCCGGAAAGTATCCGATGTAAAGAAGGCAATGCTTTAGATGATCCCCTAAATAGTCATAACTTGATTGAACTGCCTTCATACTCTGCTCTTCTAAACCATGGGAACTTAAATCCTTTGCAAAGTCTAGCCACACAGAGACTTGCCTTTCCTTTCGTGCAATGATTCCTGCAATCAAAACAATCACAAGAGGCAGTCCCTTACAGTTTTTGACAACTTCAAATCCTGCTTCCTGTAGCTCCGAGGGACAGCTCTCGCACTGAAATACCTTCTTTTGCAATAATTCCCAACTCTCTTTCTCGTCTAGGAACCGAAGAAAATAAGGATCACTGAGCTCCTTAATCTGTGTAGCAACCTCTTGAAGGCGGGTTGTTACCATTATTCTACTTCCTTCTTCCATTGGGAAAGATAATTGCAGATCTTCCCATGCCTTGTAGTTCCATATATCATCCAATACAATGAGGTATCGCTTTCCAGACAGTGCCTTCTTCAACATATCAGCGATGTCCTCATCCTCTTTGATATCACGCTTGTCACCTGAGGCTTGTTTAAAAATCTCAACCAATAGCTTCCTGATGCTATATGTTTGCGAAATAGTACAAAATGCTCGAGCATCAAAGTGATCAGCAATATAATGATTGTGGTAAACCTTTCTAGCCAAAGTCGTTTTGCCTAGTCCGGCCATTCCGACAATCGAGATAATATCCCGTTCTTTCGCTCCTCCAGTCAATTTCTGAATTATCTGTTCTATGTCCTCCTTAAAGCCCACAAATTCCTCATTATTTGATGGAAAACTGCATCGGGTGGAAAGTTTTGCACTGGCAGCAGACTTCTCGACGTTTTCCATGTGAATTGGCGGTTTTTGAAGCAAAATCAAACTACATTAGAGGTAATAACTCTGTCAGCCTCCATATAAGTAGTGAAAACAAGAATATATCAATCAACTATCACTCAACGCAGATCTATATACAATATAGGTAAATTTCATAACAGCTGTGTTTGGATGATTGTTACACATTGTATTGCTACCTTAGATATAATACTATTTGTTTTGATTGTTACTTAAATTTTATTATATTATATTGTTAAATTCATTGTTAGATAACAACCAAAACAGTTATTTTATGTAACAACCGATTTGATGTGGTGGTGTCGTTCCTTATTTTTCCTTTTCATTTCACCATTACTTATTAGTTAGTTCTTAGTTTATCCTTTAACCTATTTAACTCTACCATATATCTTATGTTGTCTTCGTAATTAGCAAGTTCTTATTGATACAAGCTGTCCAAACATTGCATTTCCAAAATAATACAATACAATATAAAATGATACATTATAACGACGAATAACACCCGTCCAAACAAGCTGTAAAAGGTCACACAATTATGCTTTTTTTCCCACCAAATCCATACAAGTTAATTTTGTCATATAAACATTACAAAGACTCTCAGCACAGTAACAAAATAGTCATAAAATACACAAAAAAGGGACCCGACTCTACAAAACGTATAATCCATCGGTAGAAATTAAAAAAGAAAATCACCATCACATCATAGATCTCGCAAAACAAGAGATAACAAATGATGAAAAGTGAAATAGCAAAAAGCAAAAAATGGAGAAAAAAATAGAAATTTTTAAGAGAAACTAACCTTCTATTGTTGGGAATGAAAGAGAGAGATTAGCAAAAATGAAGATGGTTGACTTTTTATCTTGAAGGTTCTTTAACTTTATGATTTCTGGCTTACAAAAATGAAGGGGAAGATTAGTGAAGAAGATAGTTGACTTTTTATCTTGAAGAATGAAAGACTATAGTAGTAGTAGCAGAAAGATGCAGAAAAAACCAAATATTCCTTATATATATAAGAGTAGTACTATTTTTGTCCTTCATATATTCCCTTGTACACAAAAGGTCCTTTATGTTTAAAAACTGGACACATTTGATCCAGTGGGACGGAAGGCGTCAATCTTAAACGGAGGATTGTCACTTTACCCCTTTACCCACCACGAAGACAGCTTTCCCTCAAGATCCTGTTTGACTTAGGTGATTTAAGGCCGCTAATAATTATTAAGTATTAGAAAAGTATTTTTAAGTGCTAATATTATTAATAAATAAATAATTATGTGTTTAAATAAAAATACTAAAATTAATAATAAACGGTTGAAGTATTTAGTAAAAAATGATAATAAGCACTTTTTCTATTAAAATGACTTAATTATTCTTGAAGTTGATTGTACGAATAAGATATTGTTATATGTCACGATTAGAGCCGCCAATATGGGCTTGGCTCGTTGGGCCAGCCCAGCCCAACCCGTGATTTAAAAAGGTTGGGCTTGAATTTTTGAAGCCCGTTTAAAAATGAGGCTTTTAAGCCCAGCCCTAATAAGTCCGTGGCCCGTAAGGCTTAACTGAGGCTGGGCCGGGCCGGCCCATGGGCCTAATTAAAATTTATTTAAAATATATATAAAATAAAAAGTATACTGCCTTTAGAGATGGAAAGTCAGAATTGTATCTTTACTAAGAGGAACCAAAATTTGATCTTGAGAAGTTTCAAGAGATAATGTTGTCATGTATTGGAAGGACCATTCTAGAAAATATCCTGATCATTCAATTCAATGATGGTGCGTGATGTACTTAGCATTCTTATTACCATTATACCATCAGAATCAATATTTTAGCATCGGTGACGTGTTCTTACAAAGTATAGAAGTTGCATTTATTATAAAAATGTCCAAACACTTGTTACTACTCGAAATTAGCGTAACAGATTTTCCCGAACTCAAACTGGTAATATTTTTTGGTATGAATTCAAATACTATTATTTTTTAATATTTAGCTAATTAGTATTGCATATGAATTGTAGATAAAAGTGAATATGTTAAGACAACCTTGTCACAAGCGGATTCAAATGTATTTGATGGAGATGATGTGTTAGATATCTCATAAGCATCATGAACGTTCTCTTGAATGGTTTGTTTTAAGTTTTGACTTTCAGTGAATGAAATATAGTCCTCTCTTCTACTTTTTTTTAGTATTTATTATGATATATTCGAACAATATAAAAAGTTATTAAATTTTGCGAATTTTTTAACTTTTAAATAATTATCTTTTTTAGGTAAGAACTTAAAGAAAAAATATAAAATTATATTTTTAAAATGATGGGCCGGCCCGTAGGGGTCCGCGTCCCACATAGGGCTGGTGTGGGCTCACCATTATAAGGCCCGTAAAAATGGAGGACTAGCCCAGCCCAGCCCGTCAATTGCTGAAGCCCACGTGGGCTGCACTGGGCTAGCCTGGCCCGACCCCTATTGACAGCTCTAGTCACGATCCAAAGTTTTCACCCTCGGAGGTCGTCATGCCGCCTACTCTTGAAAGCCAGTCAAGCCGACAATTATTGTTGTTACCACCATTTTTATTAATCACACTGAAGAAAGACATTAGCTAAGCAAAATAATTAAGAAATGCGGAAGTGATACAACAAACCAATAGTCTAATAACATAGTTACCCCTAAAGATCGGGTGTCACAATCCGCGAGCTGTGGGCCTCCGCTAAGATCAACTCTCGAATCCCCTCAACATTGGGCACACAAACTTGACCCTGCAATCTCAATACTCCGTCATCATCTAGAGTTGCCTTCGTGGCACCTCCCCGCTGTACAGTATCTCTCAAGTCACGCAAATGAGGAACATCAAATTGCCTCTCATGGATCCGCTCTAATAGAGATGAAAGAGCGACCGTGCAGGCTAACACCATGCTAGGCTCAGAAATGTCTAGTCTCACATACTGGTTGGCTAAGCCTGGACATCTAGAGCAAGTGGTGTTTGACTGACCGGAATGAATGCGAGACTACCCATGCTGGCAGACTTTCTACTCAATGCATCAGCCACCACATTAGCCTTTCTTGGGTGATATAGGATAGTGACATCATAATCCTTCAACAACTCCAACCATCTCCGCTGTCGTAAATTCAACTCCTTTTGCTTGAACAAGTACTGTAGACTCTTGTGATCCGTGTACACCTCACATGTCACACCATATAGATAATGCCTCCAGATTTTTAAGGCATGAACCACCGTTGCCAACTCAAGATCATGAACTGGATAATTCTTCTCATGTATCTTCAACTGTCTCGAGGCATAGGCAATAACTTTGCCATCCAACATCAATACTGCTCCAAGCCTAGTACGGGAAGCATCACAATAGACTGTGTAAGGCCCTGAACCCGTGGGCAAAACCAACACTGGTGCCGTAGTCAGAGCTATCTTGAGCTTCTTAAAGCTCGCCTCACACTCATCTGACCACCAGAATTGGGCACCCTTCTGGGTCAACCTGGTCATCGGGCTGCAATAGAAGAAAATCCCTCTAAGAACAGACGGAAATAACCTGCTATTACCAAGAAACTCCGAATCTCGGTCGCTGAAGCTGGTCGAGACCAATTCTTGACTGCCTCAATCTTCTTTGGGTCCACCTGAATACCCTCTACTGACACGATATGACCCAGAAATGCAACTGAACACAACCAGAACTCGCATTTTGAAAACTTGGCATATAGCTGATTATCCTTCAGAGTCTGAAGAACCACTCTGAGGTGCTGCTCGTGCTCTTCCTGGCTACGGGAGTATACCGGGATATCATCTATAAAGACTATCACGAACAGATCTACATAAGGCCTGAATACCTAATTCATCAACTCCATGAACGTTGCTGGGGCATTGGTAAACCCGAAGGACATGACCAAGAATTCATAATGCCCGTATCTAGTGCGAAAGGCCGTCTTAGGGATGTCAGCCGCCCTGATCTCCAGCTGATGGTAGCCTGACCTCAAGTCTATTTTTGAGAACATGCTCGCTCCTTGGAGCTGGTCAAACAAATCATCAATCCTCGGTAATGGATACTTATTCTTTATCGTCACTTTGTTTAATTGCCGGTAATCAATACACATCCGCATCGAACCATCCTTCTTCTTCACAAATAACACGGGTGCTCCCGAGGGAGAAACATTGGGCCTGATAAAGCCCTTTTCTAGAAGGTCTTGCAACTGATCTTTTAACTTCTTTAACTCCGGCGGGGCGATACGATAGGGTGGAATAGAGATGGGCTGAGTTCCCGGTGCCAGATCAATACAGAAATCAATATCCCTATCGGGTGGCATGCCCGGCAGGTCCGAAGGGAAAACCTCAGGAAACTCCCGTACAATAGGAACTGAATCAATAGAAGGAACTTCCACACTTGAATCACGAACATATGCCAAATAAGCTAGACACCCCTTCTCGACCATGCGTCAAGCCTTAACATAAGAAATAACAGTGCGAACGGTGTGGCTTGAGGTCCCTCTCCACTCTAGTCGGCGTGATTATGGCAAGGCCAAGGTCACTGTCTTGGCATGACAGTCTAAGATAGCATGGTATGGGGACAACCAGTCCATCCCCTATATGACATCGAAATCCACCATGTCTAATAGCAACATATCAACACGGGTCTCAAGACCCCCAAAAATAACTATGCACGAACGATGCACCTGATCTACTATGATGGAGTCACCTACTGGTGTAGACACATAAACTGGAATATCCAGAGCATAGCTAGGCACGGCCAGATACGGTGCAAAGTAGGAAGACACATATGAATACGTAGACCCAGGGTCAATAATACTGAAGCACCTCTGTCACAAACAAGAATGGTACCTGTAATCACAGCATCTAATGCCTCTGCCTCTGGCCTGGCTGGTATAGCATAAAATCGGGGATCAACACCTCCCCTCTGAGCTACATCTCTGGGATGGTCATCCACTGGCTGACCTCTACCTCTGGCTGGACGGTCTCCACCTCTACGGTCTCGACCTCCACCTCTACGATCTCTACCCCCGCCTCTGGCTAGCTGGGGCCTGAATCATGGGACGAGGACCCCGCTACTGAGTGTTGCCCGTCGCTCGAGGGCAAAACCTGACAAGATGACCTGGGCCACCACAACCGTAGCAACATTTAGGCTGATAGGGATGCTGGCCCTAACAACCCGAATGGACACCACGAACACTCTGAAGAGGCTGAGCACTAATGGGAGGCTGATCTGAATACTGCTCATGAAACCCACGATCACCTGGTCCACCCTGTGAAGCCTGGAGGGCTGAATGGAAAGGTCTGGAAGACTGACCCCTATCAAAAGATTCCCTGCCTCCAGAAGAAGAACCATTAAATCTGCCGGAATGACGAGGCCTCTTGTCTGAAGGATAACCACCTCCCCGAGCAAGAGTCATCTCAACTCTACGAGCTGCATTAGCTGCCTCCTGAAAAGATATATCACTCCCAACTCCCATAGCCATCTGAAGTCTAATCGGCTGATTTAGCCCATCTATAAACCTGCGGACCCTCTCCCGCTCTGTGGGGAGTATCACCACCGTATGACGTGCCAGATCAACAAATCTCGTCTCATACTGAGTGACAGTCATAGTACCCTACTGGAGGCGCTCAAACTGCCTCCGAAGTGCATCCCACTGAGTAACAGGGAGAAACTTCGCCAGAAATAACTCTGTAAACGGATCCTATGATATAGCCGGGGACCCTGCTGGTCGAGTCAAACAGTAATCTCTCCACCAAGTCTTGGCAGATCCTGAAAGCCTGAAGGTGCAGAAGTCAACTCCATTGGAATCCACTATCCCCATAGTCTTGAGAATCTCATGGCAATTGAATAAGAAATCCTGAGGATCCTCTGATGTGGCACCGCTGAAAGTAGTGGTAAACAGCTTGGAGAACCGATCAAGTCTCCATAGAGAATCAGAAGTCATGGCCTCTTCATTCCGGCCTGAGCTGTGGTGCATGACTGAGTGGCCACAGCTGGCTGAACCACTAGTGCCTGAGGCTGGGGAGCTACTAGCTCCGGAGTACGCGCAACAGGAGTGTGGACCCCTCCTCCAGCCTGAGAGCGGCTGGTGCAGCTGGTAATAAGCCTGCTCTGGCAACACTGTCCATAAAACCCGCTATTCTGACCAGAGCCTCCCGAAGATCCGTGGTAAATAAAGCCTCTCCTGGGACCTGAGCTGGGCCCACTGGAGCTGCTGGGACTGGAACCTCCTCGCCGGTCTCAATATGAGGCTCCACCTCTGGAATAGCTGATGGGGGCTGAGCTCTGCCCCTACCACGGCCTACGATACGGCCTCGGCCCCTACCCCTCACGGGAGCTGCCTGGGGCTCAGGCTGCTGATCAGCGGACGAAGAAGCGCGTGTCCTCACCATCTGCGAAAGGACAAAGTAGAAATTCAATCAGTATTTGAGGAACAAATCGCATGACAAGAAGGAACAAATAAGAGACTCTTTCCTAACTCAATAGACTCTGAAGGACAAGTACAAATGTCTCCATACCTACCCCTCAAACTCTACTAAGCTTGTTCGTGAGTGGTGAGACCTATGTAACCTAGAGCTCTAATACCAACTTGTCACGACCCGAATTTTACGCCGACATCGGGATCGTGATGGCGCCTACTTGTGGTAGCTAGGCAAGCCACTACATTCAATATTGACCGGTTCGTATCATAATTTTCATACTCATACTTAATAACAAGAGAGATAATGATCAATTTAATAAGTGCGGAAGACTTTCGTAATAGAGATAAATAATACCAAGGTAAAATACTGATGAAATCCTCTACCCAAGATGTGGAGTCACCAACTCACGAACTACTAATGAATACTACACATAATGGTCTGAAGGAAAAATAACAAATATCTGTCTGTCTCGGAACAATGAGACCACATCAAATAAAATAAGTAAATAGAAGAGACGCCGGGCCTGCGGACGTCTGCAAGCTACCTCAGTCTCAGAATGCTCAACTCTCACAAATACTCTACTGCTGCTGCTGCTCCTGCTCAAAACCTTGACATGTGCAAAAACACACAGAAGTGCAGTATCAGCACAATCCGACCCCAGGTGCTGGTAAGTGCCTGGCCTATCCCGACGAAGTAGTGACAAGCCTAGGACCAGACACCCACGTAAACCTGTGCAGTTCTATATATGTGTCCACCACAAGATAACATGAAATATCAAGTAACAAAATCAACAAGAAGTATCATAAAAGGGGAAACACAACAATTTGCAACAACTATTAAATCAATAATGAGAATTAGAATACGATGGAAACAGTTAATATCAAGACAAGGAATAGCAAATAGTTGCACGGAATCACCCTTCGTGCTTTTACTCTCATCCTCACCAAATAATCAAATAAAAGTGCACGGCATCACCATTCGTGCTTTTAATCTCATCCTCACATCCATGGCACGACATGATCCTTCGTGCATGGTTCAAATAACAAAGGCACGGAATGTTCCTTCGTGCATAATAAATATCACAAGGCACGGCACGATCCTTCGTGCATAATCAATAACAGGGCACAGCATTATCCTTCGTGCATAATCAATAATATAAGGCACGACATTAACCTTCGTGCAAAATCAGTAAAACAAGGCACGACATCACCCTTCATGCATTACCACTCTTTCCTCACCCAATTAACAATCACAGTTAAGGGCAAATAATGAAAATAATAATCATGAATCGTCCCGGCAAGGGACACAACAATCATAACAACAAGGTCCCAGTAAGGGAAAACAATAAGTCACTTTACAATAAGTCCCGGTAAGGGAAAACAGTGTTCAATTCCACAACCCGGCAAGGGTTCAATAATTCATCTTTAAAACACCTCACAATAAGTATCAACAATGACTTACGGTCATGCTAGATGCCCGTGTATAGATGCTCGTCACCACAGCCCATACACCGCACTCAATCACATAGCACATAGCACATAACCCTATTCCCTCAAGCTAGGATAGATCAAACACTTACCTCTAGCCTTGAAGTCCAAATTATCCTCCAACTATAGCTTTACCTCGAATTTCCACTTTTAACTTGCTCGAATATAATCACAATTGATTCCATTACATTAATAAATACTATATAACTTAGTTTGAATGCTTAAAAATGGTTTTCTCAAAGTTTACCCCGAAATTTTCCAAAACGCCCCTGGACCCACGTGGTCGAAACTCGGGGTTCAGACCAAAATTCGGTTACCCATTCCTTCACGAGTTCAAATATATGATTTGTTTCAAATCGGACCTCAATTCGAGGTCTAATTCCCCAATTCATGAAAACCCTATGTTCTACCAAAAAACAAGAATTTCTACCATGAAAACCTTTGATTTCTCTTGAAAAACATGTTTAATGATGTTAGGAATTGAAAGAATTAAGTAAAAAGTGACTTACAAGTGTTTTGGAGTGATTTTTCTCTTGAGGGTTCGTGTGTGGTGTGTTGGGTTTTGAAAGAATGAAGAAAAGAGGTCAAAAATTCGTTTAAGTATAAATTTGCATAGCTGCGGATATCGCAATTGCGAACATTTGTTCGCAAATGTGAACACAACAGGTTTTGGTCTGTGGCTCTTGCATTTGCGAGAAAAGGTTCACATTTGCGAACTGGGCTAGGTCACTGGGGCTTTCGCAATTGCGACAATAAGTTCGCATTTGCGACCATGGGCTGATTACTGATGGCTTCGCATTTGCTAGGTGTAGTTCGCATTTGCGAACCTAAGAGTTTCCTGGACATCATCGCATTTTCGATTAACGGTTCACATTTGCGAACACAGCCTTGGTCTGCCATCTTCGCATTTGCGAAGATACCAGCTGGGTGAAAAGCAACTGTGTTATTTTTCAGAATTTGCTCCATTGACCTATCAAATCTTTACCCGAGCCCCTCGGGCTCCAAACCAAACATGTACACAACATCAAAAATATATTACAAACTTGCTCGTGCGATCACATTGCCAATATAACATCGTTTTCATCAAATCAAGGCTCAAGTTCATGATTATCTTTCTTTTAGTTTCATAACTTTCAACTTTGGAACTCAAGGTTCATGTCACGACCCCAATCCCGATCGTGATGGCGCCCAATCCTAAAGCTAGGCAAGCCAGATCAACAATTGTTTCCACATTTATAGACCAGTCCCAACATGACAAATTCAAGAAGAATATGTGAGTTAATAATAACACTCCAACGATAGTAGTAGAATAAGAATACTGAGAAGTGTGAACACTAAAAATACCACTCCCAAAAGATCTGGGGTCACGAGTCTAGAGCATCTAACAAACCCAACAGAAATAGCGAATACTGTATGGAAATGCTCAATCTGAATATAAAATAACAACTGGAAAGAGGAGGAGAAGCTAGGTTCTGCGAACGTCGGCAGCTACCTCAGCAACTCGGTATGACTCCGCAAAAGCTGGAAAAGCCTGTCTAATGCTCCTGAGTACCTGAGTCTACACATAAAGGTGCAGGGAGTAGGGGTGAGTATTAAGTACTCAGTGAGTAATAAATATATAAAGCAGCTGAAAATAGGAAATCCAGAGAATACCACAATATGAAGCTAAACTACAGTCCGAATCTCCTACGAACTAGCATCAACAGTACATTACAGCTACCACAGAATAATTCAACAGATAAAGATGCAATGCAACGCACATAACCGCTACGGCGTGTAGCCCGATCCATTTAACGCCGACGGCGCTCACTGGGGGTGTGTACAGACTCCGGGGGGGCTCCTACTGTAAGGCCCCATAAAATGTTTGTGCATAAAACATAGTAGCTATAGTGTCATGGTCCGAATAATGTGTTAGAAATGCGTAGAATTCTTCGCGGCGAGCTTGCTCACCGCGGTTCGGACCCTTGGTAGTGATTTAAGTTTCAAAAATGTAGAGAATCATTTTTTTTAGAAAACTGTCAATTTTGCGGTCAAGAATGCGACCGCAGATCTGCTATGCGGACCGCATTCTTGCCGCAAAGCTTACCAGAAAGTTTCCCAAAATCTTGTTGAAAATGCGGTCGATATGCGATCGCATAATGAATCTGCGGTGCACTTTGCGACCGCGGATCAAGAATGCGGACCGCATATTGGTCGCATTCTGTAACAGAACTTGAGTCATTTTTGAGGCCATTCTGCGGTCACTATGCGGACCGCATGTTGATTCTACGGTCGCAAAGTGCACCGCAGATTCGCCCCAGCCCAGATTTTTGTAACATTTTGACCCGATCTCTTCTTTAATATAACACCTTTCACCCTCATTTTTCTCATATCATCTTACCGAAATTAGAGAGAGAATAGAGGGGTTTTAGAGAGAAGTTCTTCATCTTCAAAGATTGTTCCAACCACTTAATTCCAAGGGATCCTAGGGCAAGGATTCAACTTCCCCAATCTTTTCAATGTAAAAACCCTAACTATTTTCTTTGATTTTCAGTTTTAAATTGGGTAAAGAGAGGTTTGCATATAATAGCTTTTGAAAATAGAATTTTTACACTCATGCATGATTATTGAACTTGATTTCTAGTAAAAAGAAGTGAGTAGAAGTAAGAGTCTTCAAGAACAAGGTTGGCAAGAGTAGGATATCTTGGGTAAGCATAAAGTAGGAAGAAAACTCATCACCAAGTATGTATGGCTAATTTTGATTCTTGTGAAATCGCCTATATGTTTGAAATTTGTTTGGTTAGTATTAATTTGACAAATTGTGTGAAATTCTTGATGTTGTTGTTGGATATTCAAAGTTGTTGTTCAAATATGAGTGATGTGGTATGGAATATGAACCGAAAGGTAAATGAGAGTTGAATTGGGTGAAGAATTGTGAATAATGGTTATGATGGCCTATATGGCACCTTGTGGAAAAGAAATGAAACACTTGAATTGTGGAAAATTATTGAACATACTTGTGTGAATATTCTTGATTATGGAAACATTGTAACTTGGTTATGATATTGGCTTGATAAGTAATTGAGAACATGAAACAATGTGCAAGTTGCTTATTTGAACTTGTTGAAATTGTGTGTAGTGCCTTATCTGCTGTTTGAAATTGTTGTGTTTTAAACTGTAAGGTGGGATCGGGTTGCGCGCCACAACATGAGGAAATAAGGTGTGGGTTGGGGTGATAAGGGTGGCCGAGGTAATAAGGGTGGTCAGGGGTAATAAGGATGGAAAGCGATCGAAATCGCAAATGAAATTGAAACAAAATTATTGATATGAAATTGTGAAAGGAGACAACAGGAGAGTTTGCAACCTCGGGGGCACTGATTGCCCCTATGTTTGACTACTTGCAATTTATGTGGTTGATTGGTTGTTGTTCTATTTGTTGACCTTAAACATGCTTGTGATGAGGTTTATTTGAATGAGAAAAAGGTGGGAAACATGGATAGTTAGCTTAATTGATTCCTTGATGTAATCTATTGTCTGTCTTGTTATCATGATCCTTGTTTAACGACTTGAGTTTACTTGGGACAAAGTTTGTCCATACATACCAGTACAATTCAAGTGTACTGACGTCCCTTTTGCCGGGGACGCTACATTCGTGTTATGATTGTAGGTGGTTCAGTAGCAGGCACTTCAGCGCATCGGCAGTAGTATCCTTCTCCTTCCACCGCCCGTTTTGGTGAGCCCCTTTCTTCCTTGGGGCCCTGTGTGGTTCATGCCACTTTTGTTTAGATTTCATTTTGGTTTTGTAAGGTATAGCCGGAGCCTTGTTACCGACAAGTATTGTATTCCCCTTTTTGTATCCTAGAGGCTCCATAGACATGTAAACTGTGGGATTCCAGTCTTATGTATATATTATGTTATGTCGGGCGTTGTAAAAACTACAAACTTGTTAATGAATCACTCGTATGGTTTTATTTGTTTAATGTGAAATCATTCATGGTTAGTAAGATATTTGGATAATGAGAAACAATCAACACAGGGGTAACGCGTGGGAATGAAAGGCACCCAGGTCCGCTTGACTGGGGCAACCCGGTCAGGCGCCGGTCATGTTCCCCGATTTGGGGCGTGACAAACTTGGTATCAGAGCCTAAGGTTTTAAAGTGTCCTAGGATGTCTCGGAGCCGTGTCTAGTAGTGCCCTTCTTATCGGTGTGTTGTTGTCACGCCCCAAATCGAGGAACATGACCGGCGCCTGACCGGGTTGCCCCAGTCAAGCGGACCTGGGTGCCTTTCATTCCCACGCGTTACCCCTGTGTTGACCGTTTCTCATTAACCAAATATATTACTAATCATAATTGATTTCACATTAAACAAATAAAACGATACGAGTGATTCATTAACAAGATTTCAATTTTTACAACGCCCGACATAACATAATGTATACATAATACTGGAGTCCCACAGTTTACATGTCTACAGAGCCTCTAGGATACAAAAAGGGAAATACAATACTTGCCGGTAACAAGGCTCCGGCTATACCTTACAAAACCAAAATGAAATCTAAACCGAGTGGCATGAACCACACAAGGCCCCGAGGAAGAAAGGGCTCACCAAAACGGGCAGTGGAAGGAGAAGGATACTACTGCCGATGAGCTGAAGTGCCTGCTACTGATCCACCTACAATCATGACACGAATGTAGCGCCCCCGGCAAAAGGGATGTCAATACACTTGAATTGTACTGGTATGTATGGACAAACTTTGTCCCAAGTAAACTCAAGCCATTAAATTACATCAACAATTAATTAAGCCAGAGCCAACCATATTTCCACATTTTCCTTATTTCAAATAATTCTCAACACAAAGCACTTTCTACAATCAACCAATTTAACAATAACCAATCAATCACGCAAAGCACAAGTAGTCAAACAAAGGGGCAATCAGTGCCCCACAGGTTGCAAACTCTCCTGTTGTCTCCTTTCACAATTTCACATTATTGATTTATGTATCAATTTTCAATAGCGATTTCGATCGCTTTCCATCCTTATTGCCCCCGACCACCCTTATTACCTCGGCCACCCTTATCACCCCAACCCACACCTTATTTCACCACGTTGCGGCGCGCAACACGACCCCGCCTTACAGTTGAAAACACAACAATTTCAAACAGCAGATAAGGTACTACACACAATTTCAACAAGTTCAAATAAGCAACTTACACATTGGTTCATGTTCTCAATTTCTTCTCAATTCAATATCACAACCATGTTACAATATTTCCACAATTCCAGTGTTTCATCTCTTTCCACAATAAACCAATTCTCAAGTGTTTCGTTTGTTTTCTACAAGGTGCCATATAGGCCATCATAGTCATTATTCACAATTCTTTTGCCAAATTAAACTCTCATTTTACATTACTCATAACTCAACAACAAACTTTGAATATCCAACAACAACATCAAGAATTTCACACAATTTGTCAATTTAACCCGAAACAAACAAACTTCACACATATAGGCGATTTCACAAGAATCAAAATTAGCCATACATACCTGGTGATGATTTTTCCTCCTACTTTATGCTTACACAAGATATCCTACTCTTGCCAACCTTGTTCTTGAAGACTCTTACTTCTACTCGCTTCTTTTTACTAGAATCAAGTTAAATAATCATGCATGAGTGTAAAAATTCTATTTTTAAAAGCTATTATATGCAAACCTCTCTTTACCCAATTAAAACTGAAAATCAAAGAAAATAGTTAGGGTTTTTACCTTGAAAAGATTGGGTATGTTGAATCCTTGCCCTAGGATCCCTTGGAATTACATGGTTGGAACAATCTTTGAAGATGAAGAACTTCTCTCTCTAAAAACCCTCTCTTCTCTCTCTAATTTTGGTGAGATGATATGATAAAATGAAGAAGAAGGGTGTTATATTAAAGAAGAGATCGGGTCAAAATGTTACAAAAATCTGGGCCGGGGTCAAATATGCGGTCACTATGCGACCGCAGAATCCACATGCGGTCCGCAAAGTGACCGCAAAAATGGCCTCAAAAGTTATGCAGGTTCTGTTAAGGAATGTGGTCACTATGCGGACCGCATGTTGATTCTGCGGTCGCAAAAGTGCACCGCAGATTTGACATGTGATCGCATATCGACCGCACTTTTGACACGGATTTGGGCAACTCTCTGGAACGATTTGCGGTCAGAATGCGGTCCGCATGTCAGGTTTGCGGTCGCATTCTTGACCGCAGATTTGACATTTTTCTGGAAAATTTTATTCTCAACATTTTTGACTCTTAAATCACTACCAAGGGTCCGAACCGCGGCTCGCAAGCTCGCCGCGAAGAATTCTACGCATTCCTAACACATTATTCGGACCATGACACCACGGCTACTAGGTTTTATGCACAAAAATTTTACGGGGCCTTACATCCTCCCCCCCTTAAGACTTCGAGAAACCTGGCATTTAGGAATTTACCTATTTCTTTGTTAATCTATATCGTGCGGTAAAGTGCAATGTGGAAATATCCGTGTCTAATTCGCGCCTTGTTCCCAAATTTTCAGAATATGGCACCTAAGAAGAAGGCTAGACTCGGCCTTAGGGCCAATGCGAGCCCAAGTGCAGCTGTTAATCATGTACCGGATGCCGTGGGAGAGAATGACCCACCAGTCCCGAATTTGCCTGGCCTATCTGTTCAAAACCCAAGTGTCCCTACTCCAGCTGCGGCAGAGGATGCCACCATTCCTCCTGCCAGTGTTCCTGACTCAGATACAGTTCCCGCTTCGGGCTCTGGTATCTCTAATGAAGATCTTAGGGGAGCCATTCATATGTTAACACAATTAGTGGCCGCCCAGGCCCAGAGATCCCATGATGCCCCTGCATCCTCCAGCGGACAGGGAGATTCCTTTGGCTCCAGAGTCCACCAGTTCTTGCGGTTGGCCCCTCCAGAATTCTCAGGCACCGATCCAGAGGCTGACCCACAGGACTTCCTTGATGAGATATACAAGACCCTCAAAGTGATGAAGGCTACAGATATAGAGGGAGTAGAGTTAGCCTCTTACAGGATGAAGGGAGCGGCACGTTCATGGTTCGAAATATGGGAGGATTCCCGTGAAGAAGGGAGCCCTCCGGCCAGATGGGATGAGTTTGTAGATGCATTTATGGACCACTTTTTGCCTGCCGAGGTGATGGCAGCCCGTGCCACGGAGTTCGAGGTCCTCAAACATGGCAGTATGAGTGTTTGGGAGTATCACATGGAGTTCGTAAGGTTGTCCAAGTACGCTCCTCATTTAGTGTCGACCATGGATGCCGGGTTCGACGGTTTGTTCAGGGCCTTAGCCCTTTGGTAGTGAATGAGGCCGCCACGGCAGCTTTGCACTCAGACATGAACTATGGGAGGATTGTGGGGTTTGCTCAGGCCACAGAGGCCAGGAAATTGAAGATTCGTGCAGAAAGAGAAAGTAGCAACAGGGCCCGGTCAATGGGTCGTTCAGGGAGATCACTTCCAGGGAGAGGGTCATCAGGGCCATCCCAGTCATATGCTCAGTCCTCCGCGAGTGCACCGCCATCCGTGCACAGTCATCAGCAGGGCAGTTACTCGAGACCTGGTTCAGACAGCAGGAGGTCTCGTCAGTCTGGTCATCCTGGGGTGAGATCCCAGCAGCAAGGGAGACCTACATGCCCCAAGTGTGGGAGATTTCATACAGAGACTTGCTACCTTGACCTTCTAGTGTGCTTCGGGTGCGGGGTGAGAGGTCACATTCAACGAGACTGTCGTGTACCCCGTCAGGGTATAGGTAGGGGATCTGCTCAGTCATCCGGTTCTTCAGCTGCTACATCATCAGCGTGTACTCCAGCATCAGCCGGGTGTGGTGCAGCTAGGGGTGAAGCTTAGGGTAGGGGTGTACCTAGCCGATTCTATGCATTGAGTGGCCGCCAAAATGCCGAGGCTTCTCTAGATGTTGTTACAGGTATCCTGTCTGTTCAGACTATTGATTTCTATGACCTTATTGATCCAGGGTCCTCCTTGTCTTATGTCTCTCCATTCATTGCTTCAAGTTTTGGGATAGAACCCGAACAGCTTCATGAGCCGTTCTCTGTGTCGACTCCGATTGGTGATTCTATTATAGCCTCATAAGTCTATAGAAATTGTGTTGTCACGGTGAGTGGTCATGTTACCACAGCCGATCTTATTGAGCTTGGGATGGTTGATTTTGAATTAATTGTGGGGATGAATTGGCTCTATTCATGCTTTGCCAAGCTTGACTGTCGGACGAGAGTTATGAGGCTCGAGTTCCCTAACGAGCCAGTTATTAAATGGAGAGGAAATGGTGTAGTGCCAAGGGGTAGGTTTATTTCCTACCTTAATCTTCGAAGATGATTAAGAAGGGATGTATCTATCATTTGGTTCGGGTGACGGACACCACCTCAGATGTGCCTACCCTTGAGTCCGTGCCAATTGTGAATGAATTTCCTGAAGTGTTTCCGGATGAGCTTCCAGGCATTCCGCCAGATAGGGAGATTGATTTTGGGATCGATGTATTGCCAGATACTCAGCCAATATCCATTCCACCATACAGAATGGTGCCAGCAGAGTTAAGGGAGTTAAAAGAGCAGCTGAGGTATTTATTAGAGAAAGGGTTCATACGACCAAGTGTGTCGCCATGGGGTGCTCCGGTTCTCTTTGTCAGAAAGAAGGATGGGTCACTTCGAATGTGTATTGATTATCGGCGGCTCAACAAAGTCACCATCAAGAATAAATATCCTTTGCCTCGAGTGGATGATCTGTTTGACCAATTGCAGGGAGCAAAGTTCTTCTCAAAAATTGATTTACGGTCTGGGTACCACCAGTTAAAAATCAGGGAGCAGGATATTCCAAAGACCGCCTTCAGAACTCGTTATGGTCACTTCGAGTTTTTGTTCATGTCTTCTGGGCTAACCAATGCCCCAGCAGCTTTTATGGACCTTATGAATCGTGTTTTCAAGCCATTCCTAGATTCCTTTGTGATTGTATTCATTGACGACATCCTCATCTACTCTCGGAGCAGGGGAAGATCATGCCGTTCACCTCAGAGCAGCATTGCAGATCCTTCTTCAGCACCAATTGTATGCCAAGTTCTCAATATGTGAGTTTTGGTTGGAGTCCGTAGCCTTTCTAGGGCATGTTATTTCCAGTGAGGGAATTCAGGTGGATCCTCAGAAGATTGCGGCAGTGAAAGATTGGCCTAGACCCACGACCCCGACAGAGATTCGTAGCTTCTTGGGTTTAGCAGGGTACTATCGGAGGTTTGTAGGGGGTTCTCGACCCTCGCTTCCCCATTGACAAAACTGACGCAGAAGGCAGTTAAGTTCCGGTGGTCCGATGCATGTGAGAAAAGTTTCCAAGAATTGAAGTCAAGATTGACCTCGGCACCAGTATTGGCCTTGCCAGAAGGCACAGAGGGATTTGTAGTTTATTGTGATGCCTCCAGAGTCGGTTTGGGATGTGTATTGATGCAGCACGGAAAGGTTATAGCTTATGCTTCCAGGCAACTCAAGAACCATGAGAAGAATTATCCGACGCATGATTTGGAGCTTGCAGCTGTTGTGTTTGCCTTGAAAATATGGCGACACTATCTTTATGGGGTACATGTAGATGTGTTTTCGGACCACAAGAGCCTCCAGTATTTGTTCAAGCAGAAAGAGCTGAATCTGAGACAGCGGCGGTGGTTAGAACTGCTCAAGGACTATGATATGGACATATTGTACCATCTAGGGAAGGCAAATGTGGTAGCCGACGCTCTTAGTCGAAAATCCAAGGGTAGTTTGGCTCATTTGGGTATGGATCAGAGACCCCTGGCTCGGGAGGTTTACCAATTAGCCAGTTTGGGGGTTCGTATCTCGGCGTCAGACGAGGGGAATGTTTTGGTGCATAATGGAGCAGAATCATCATTGGTTGCAGAAATCAAGGAAAAATAGTTCATGGATCCAGCATTGGTTCGGGTGAAGGAAGCAGTTATGAATAACAAGACCTCGGCATTTGTACTCAGCAACGAGGATGGTGTATTGCGGTGCCAAGGTAGGCTATGTGTTCCGAAGGTGGACGAGCTTCGGGAAAGAGTGATGGCAGAGGCTCATATTTCCAGGTATTCGGTACACCCAAGTTCCACGAAAATGTATCATGACCTTAAGGAGATTTATTGGTGGAACGGTATGAAAAGGGATGTGGCAAGCTTTGTAGCTAAATGTCCGAACTGTCAACAAGTGAAGGCCGAGCATCAAGAATGTTTCCCAAAATCTTGTTGAAACAGCAGGAGGTCTCGTCAGTCTGGTCGTCCTGGGGTGAGATCCCAGCAGCAGAGGGGAGACCTACATGCCCCAAGTGTGGGAGATTTCATACGAAGACTTGCTACCTTGACATCCCAGTGTGCTTCGGGTGTGGGGTGAGAGGTCACATTCAGCGGGACTGCCGTGCACCCCGTCAGGGTATAGGTAGGGGATCTGCTCAGTCATCCGGTTCTTCGGCTGCTACATTATCAGCGCGTACTCCAGCATCAGCCGGGCATGGTGCAGCTAGGGGTGGAGCTCGGGGTAGGGGTCGACCTAGCCGATTCTATGCATTGAGTGGCCGCCAAAATGCCGAGGCTTCTCCAGATGTTGTTACAGGTATCCTGTCTGTCCAGACTATTGATTGCTATGCCCTTATTGATCCAGGGTCCTCCTTGTCTTATGTCACTCCATTCATTGCTTCAAGTTTTGGGATAGAACCCGAACGGCTTCATGAGCCGTTCTCTGTGTCGACTCCGGTTGGTGATTCTATTATAGCCTCACGAGTCTATAGAAATTGTGTTGTCACGGTGAGTGGTCATGTTACCACAACCGATCTTATTGAGCTTGGGATGGTTGATTTTGATGTAATTATGGGGATGGATTGGCTCTATTCATGCTTTGCCAAGCTTGACTGTCGGACGAGAGTCATGAGGCTCGAGTTCCCTAACGAGCCGGTTATTGAATGGAGAGGAAATGGTGTAGTGCCAAGGGGTAGGTTTATTTCCTACCTCAAGGCTTCGAAGATGATTAAGAAGGGGTGTATCTATCATTTGGTCTGGGTGACGGACACCACCTTAGAGGTGACTACCCTCGAGTCCGTGCCAATTGTGAATGAATTTCCTGAAGTGTTTCCGGATGAGCTTCCGGGCATTCCGCCGGATAGGGAGATTGATTTTGGGATCGATGTATTGCCAGATACTCAGCCAATATCCATTCCACCATACAGGATGGTGCCGGCAGAGTTAAGGGAGTTAAAGGAGCAGTTGAGGGATTTATTAGAGAAAGGGTTCATACGACTGATGTGTGTCACCGTGGGGTGCTCCGGTTCTTTTTGTCAGGAAGAAGGATGGGTCACTTCGAATGTGTATTGATTATCGGCAGCTCAACAAAGTCACCATCAAGAATAAATATCCTTTGCCTCGAGTGGATGATCCGTTTGACCAATTGCAGGGAGCGAAGTTCTTCTCAAAGATTGATTTACGGTCTGGGTACCACCAGTTAAAAATCAGGGAGCAGGAAATTCCAAAGACCGCCTTCAGAACTCGTTTTGGTCACTTCGAGTTTTTGGTCATGTCTTTTGGGCTAACCAATGCCCCAACAGCTTTTATGGACCTTATGAATCGTGTTTTCAAGCCATTCCTAGATTCCTTTGTGATTGTATTCATTGACGACATCCTCATCTACTCTTGGAGCAGGGAAGATCATGCCGTTCACCTCAGAGCAGCATTGCAGACCCTTCTTCAGCATCAACTGTATGCCAAGTTCTCAAAATGTGAGTTTTGGTTGGAGTCCGTAGCCTTTCTAGGGCATGTTATTTCCGGTGAGGGAATTCAGGTGGATCCTCAGAAGATTGCGGCAGTGAAAGATTGGCATAGACCCATGACCCCGACAGAGATTCGTAGCTTCTTGGGTTTAGCAAGGTACTATCGGAGGTTTGTAGAGGGGTTCTCGACCCTCGCTTCCCCATTGACAAAACTGACGCAGAAGGCAGTTAAGTTCCAGTGGTCCGATGCATGTGAGAAGAGTTTCCAAGAATTGAAGTCAAGATTGACCTCGGCACCAGTATTGGCTTTGCCAGAAGGCACAGAGGGATTTGTAATTTATTATGATGCCTCCAGAGTCGGTTTAGGATGTGTATTGATGCAGCACGGAAAGGTTATAGCTTATGCTTCCAAGCAACTCAAGAACCATGAGAAGAATTATCCGACGCATGATTTGGAGCTTGCAGCTGTCGTGTTTGCCTT
Organism: Nicotiana noctiflora; assembly: GCA_032618575.1. NCBI lineage: Eukaryota > Viridiplantae > Streptophyta > Magnoliopsida > Solanales > Solanaceae > Nicotiana > Nicotiana noctiflora. Next base: position 121,227 of record JASVEL010003790.1, on the reverse strand, counting down.
GAAAATATGGCGACACTATCTTTATGGGGTTCATGTAGATGTGTTTTCAGACCACAAGAGCCTCCAGTATTTGTTCAAGCAGAAAGAGCTGAATCTGAGACAACGGCGGTGGTTAGAACTGCTCAAGGACTATGATATGGACATATTGTACCTTCTAGGGAAGGCAAATGTGGTAGCCGACGCTCTTAGTCGAAAATCCATGGGTAGTTTGGCTCATTTGGGTATGGATCAGAGACCCCTGGCTCGGGAGGTTTACCAATTAGCCAGTTTGGGGGTTCGTATCTCGGCGTCAGACGAGGGGGATGTTTTGGTGCATAATGGAGCAGAATCATCATTGGTTGCGGAAATCAAGGAAAAACAGTTCATGGATCCAGCATTGGTTCGGGTGAAGGAAGCAGTTATGAATAACAAGACCTCAGCATTTGTACTCAGCAACGAGGATGGTGTGTTGCGGTGCCAAGGTAGGCTATGTGTTCCGAAGGTGGACGAGCTTCGGGAAAGAGTGATGGCAGAGGCTCATATTTCCATGTATTCGGTACACCCAGGTTCCACGAAAATGTATCATGACCTTAAGGAGATTTATTGGTGGAACGGTATGAAAAGGGATGTGGCAAGCTTTGTAGCTAAATGTCCGAACTGTCAACAAGTGAAGGCCGAGCATCAACGGCCCGGTGGATTAACTCAACTTATAGAAATACCAAGGTGGAAATGGGAGATGATCAATATGGATTTCGTGGTGGGGTTACCTCGCACTCAGCGTAAGTTTGACTCAATATGGGTGATAGTGGATCGATTCACCAAATCAGCTCACTTCCTGCCAGTCAAGTCCACTGATACCGCGGAGCAATATGCAAGGTTGTACATCAAGGAAATAGTAAGGCTTCATGGCACTCCACTTTCTATTATCTCGGATCGCGGGGCTCAGTTCACAGCTAACTTTTGGAAGAAGTTTCAGCAAGGTTTGGGGACTCAGGTGAATCTCAGCACAGCTTTCCATCCGCAGACCGACGGCAAGGCCGAGCGGACCATTCGGACGCTTGAAGATATGTTACGGGCTTGTGTCTTAGATTTTAAAGGTAATTGGGATGAACACTTGCCACTGATAGAATTTGCTTACAATAATAGCTATCATGCTAGCATTCAGGATGGCCCCATTTGAGGCATTGTACGGGAGAAGATGTAGATCGCCAATCGGGTGGTTTGAGGTAGGTGAAGCGGAATTGCTAGGGCCGGATATGGTGTACGAAGCTATGGAAAAGGTCAAGGTTATTCAGGAGAGAATGAAAACAGCACAGAGTCGTCAAAAGTCCTATGCAGACGTTCGCCGAAGGGATTTGGAGTTTCAAGTGGATGATTGGGTATTCTTAAGGGTATCTCCTATGAAGGGAGTCATGCGATTCGGAAAGAAAGGGAAATTGAGTCCTAGGTATGTTGGGCCATATCGGGCCGTTCAAAGGATTGGTCAAGTTGCTTATAGGCTAGAATTGTCTCCTGAGATGTCATCAGTGCACCCGGTATTCCATGTGTCCATGTTGAAGAAAGTGATAGGAGATCCATCTACCATCATGCCAGTTGAAGCGATAGAGGTTAATGAAGATTTGTCATATGAAGAAGTCCCAGTTGCCATTCTTGACAAGCAAGTCCGTAAGTTGAGAAATAAGGAAGTTGCCTCTGTTAAAGTATTGTGGCGAAGTCAACAAGTTGAGGAGGCCACATGGGAAGCAGAAAAAGAGATGAAAGAAAAGTACCCCCATTTGTTTGATCAAGCCTAGAAGAAATTAGGTGACCCTTCTACTCTTGTAACTGCCATCTTGTCTAAGTTGTTTCCCTCTTAGTATTAGTAAAGTCTCCTTCATTTTGTAATGAGTTAAATGTGTTGTTGCCTTGGGTCACTTGAACCTTTCTTGATAAATGAAATCCTTATAAATATTCGCGTGTTAAATAAACAACTCATAGTAAGTGTAGATTGGTAATGGTTTGTTAAGTGTACATGGTGTGTTAAAATGGTTAAATAAGGTAAGAATTCATTGAAGTGACTAGTTTATGTGCAATTGTAACAATGTGATAGAATATGTGCATTCGTTGAGGTAAGAAAGTGTATACCAGTTGTGAAAAGTGTTGTATTTGTGTATTGTTGTTAGGTAATGTGTTTCGGGGGCCCTCTGACAGGTGGATATGTCCATAATACAAAGGAAACTCTGGCAAAATTTTTCTAAAATATAAGAGTTAGTCAAAATTTTGATAATTGCATATCATGTCTTTCAAAACCAACTCATTTATTTCAAAATCCTCATTCGAGGACGAATGATCTTAAGGGGGGAGGATGTAAGGCCCCGTAAAATTTTTGTGCATAAAACATAGTAGCTATAGTGTCATGGTCCGAATAATGTGTTAGGAATGCGTAGAATTCTTCGCGGCGAGCTTGCTCGCCGCGGTTCGGACCCTTGGTAGTGATTTAAGTTTCAAAAATGTAGAGAATCATTTTTTTAGAAAACTGTTAATTTTGCGGTCAAGAATGCGACCGCAGATCTGCTATGCGGACCGCATTCTTGCCGCAAAGCTTACTAGAAAGTTTCCCAAAATCTTATTGAAAATGCGGTCGATATGCGATCGCATAATGAATCTACGGTGCACTTTGCGACCGCAGATCAAGAATGCGGACCGCATATTGGTCGCATTCTGTAACAGAACTTGAGTCATTTTTGAGGCCATTCTGCGGTCACTATGCGGACCGCATGTTGATTCTGCGGTCGCAAAGTGCACCGCAGATTCGCCCCGGCCCAGATTCTTTAATATAACACCTTTCACCCTCATTTTTCTCATATCATCTTACCAAAATTAGAGAGATAATAGAAGGGTTTTAGAGAGAAGTTCTTCATCTTCAAAGATTGTTCCAACCACTTAATTCCAAGGGATCCTAGGGCAAGGATTCAACTTCCCCAATCTTTTCAAGGTAAAAACCCTAACTATTTTCTTTGATTTTCAGTTTTAAATTGGGTAAAGAGAGGTTTGCATATAATAGCTTTTGAAAATAGAATTTTTACACTCATGCATGATTATTGAACTTGATTTCTAGTAAAAAGAAGTGAGTAGAAGTAAGAGTCTTCAAGAACAAGGTTGGCAAGAGTAGGATATCTTGGGTAAGCATAAAGTAGGAAGAAAACTCATCACCGGGTATGTATGGCTAATTTTGATTCTTGTGAAATCGCCTATATGTGTGAAATTTGTTTGGTTAGTGTTAATTTGACAAATTGTGTGAAATTCTTGATGTTGTTGTTGGATATTCAAAGTTGTTGTTGAAATATGAGTGATGTGGTATGGAATATGAACCGAAAGGTAAATGAGAGTTGAATTGGGTGAAGAATTGTGAATAATGGTTATGATGGCCTATATGGCACCTTGTGGAAAAGAAATGAAACACTTGAATTGTGGAAAATTATTGAACATACTTGTGTGAATATTCTTGATTATGGAAACATTGTAACTTGGTTATGATATTGGCTTGATAAGTAATTGAGAACATGAAACAATGTGCAAGTTGCTTATTTGAACTTGTTGAAATTGTGTGTAGTGCCTTATCTGCTGGTTGAAATTGTTGTGTTTTAAACTGTAAGGTGGGATCGGGTTGCGCGCCGCAACATGAGGAAATAAGGTGTGGGTTGGGGTGATAAGGGTGGCCGAGGTAATAAGGGTGGTCAGGGGTAATAAGGATGGAAAGCGATCGAAATCGCAAATGAAATTGAAAAAAAATTATTGATATGAAATTGTGAAAGGAGACAACAGGAGAGTTTGCCACCTGGGGGGCACTGATTGCCCCTATGTTTGACTACTTGCAATTTATGTGGTTGATTGGTTGTTGTTCTATTTGTTGACCTTAAACATGCTTGTGATGAGGTTTATCTGAATGAGAAAAAGGTGGGAAACGTGGATAGTTAGCTTAATTGATTCCTTGATGTAATCTATTGTCTGTCTTGTTATCATGATCCTTGTTTAACGACTTGAGTTTACTTGGGACAAAGTTTGTCCATACATACCAGTACAATTCAAGTGTACTGACGTCCCTTTTGCCGGGGACGCTACATTCGTGTTATGATTGTAGGTGGATCAGTAGCAGGCATTTCAGCTCATCGGCAGTAGTATCCTTCTCCTTCCACCGCCCGTTTTGGTGAGCCCCTTTCTTCCTTGGGGCCCTGTGTGGTTCATGCCACTTTTGTTTAGATTTCATTTTGGTTTTGTAAGGTATAGCCGGAGCCTTGTTACCGACAAGTATTGTATTCCCTTTTTGTATCCTAGAGGCTCCGTAGACATGTAAACTCTGGGACTCCAGTCTTATGTATATATTATGTTATGTCGGGCGTTGTAAAAACTACAAACTTGTTAATGAATCACTCGTATGGTTTTATTTGTTTAATGTGAAATCATCCATGGTTAGTAAGATATTTGGATAATGAGAAACAATCAACACAGGGGTAATGCGTGGGAATGAAAGGCACCCAGGTCCGCTTGACTGGGGCAACCCGGTCAGGCGCCGGTCATGTTCCCCGATTTGGGGCGTGACACCTACAACCCAAGCGCAAATATCGCTGCGGCGTGTAGCCCGATCCTCATATCATAATAACCGCTGCGGCGTGTAGCCCCATCCATACTCAGTCCACAATAATCAGATAAGTCACAAAACAGCTCAATTTACTTATTTCCATATTTCAGTTCATAATTTATGAAAATACTTTAACTTTTATTTAATTTTTTTGCAAAACCGGTGACTTAGCAATTCAATACTGTAAGTTCAAATTCCAGGACTGAGATCAGTGATTAAGCAAGTATAGCTATCACATATATACTATCCCCTAGGGATACTACAGGTCGGCACAAGGCCCTAAACAAGGCTTACAGCCCACAAGTATGTCAAACATAGTGTATTTCCATCACTAATAGCATATTATCCATATCCGGGATGGACCAAGTCTCAATCCCCAGTCACAATCAATCCCGCACCTGCCACGGGGTGCGAGCCATGCCCTACTAGCGTCACAATGTGCTAAGCCGGGGTTTCGAACCCTCAGGCTACCATATACACAAATTACTCACCTTTAGCCGGTCGTAGACTCGTCCGCAATGCCTTTTCCTTTAGAATTGGCTGCCTCGCGTGTAGAATCTATTCAAACCACAATAATTATGTCATTTACTGGTCAAAGAAACATAACCCATTTTAATTTACATGAAAAACGCATAAATACGCTAAGTTGGTCGGGCCCGCTGTCCGAAAAATTCAGAAAATTATACCAATGCGATCCTCGTCTAGCCACGAGTCCGTGCATATAAAATTTATCAAAATCGGAGTTCGAATGGCCTTTCAAAACCGAAAAATTCATTTTCATGATCTAAGCCCTAGTTCTTCACAAATTCTACCCAATTTCATGAATTTTGGTGTTGATTCAAGCATAAAATTATATTTTGAGTCAAGAAACTTACCTCCAAGCGATAGCCGTTGATTTCCCTCTTCAAATCACTCAAAACCCTCTCTTGCGAAGTAAAAAAAAGTGGAAATACTATGAGGGTCGCAGATGAATTAACCCTTAAAAGTTATTCTTAAAATTATAACATATCTCAATATCTGACTCTATTCACTATTAAATTATAATTCCTCACAAAGTAGTACATATAGAGTAGTAATAATACTTCTGGAATAAAAATTAAAATATATTAATACTAAAGATACCAAACAATATTTTTTTGGGTAATGTCCGAATTTGATCCTTTAATATCGAGTTCTCAGTTTGAACTCATATTCTTACACTTGATTTTTAATTGCTCCAATCATTATCATATCATGATTGATATACTATCTCACAATTACTACTTGGCCTAAATAAATTGAAATTGTATTCCAAAGTTTAATAGTACCTGAAGCCTTTGAAAATATTGAGAAATCTCCCCAGAAATTTATTTGTGCGCCGCCGCTCTTTTCCCCAAACTCTTGTGCATGTTTTCTTTCTACTACTAAAAGCAACAATTATCATCTCTACACCCAAGTTATTTTACACGAAAAAAAAGGAAAGGGTGGGTTCGGCCCATGTGTTAACCTTTTCGATCTAAAGCTACTTACCTACAAAAATTTAATTTGTAATATGTAATTAGTAACTATTTGTTTAATACACTATTTTACATATATTAATATAAATTTCCTCCCGTTAGTTTACTTATTGAACCAATAGTTATAAATAAAACTGATTCTCAAATTCATAATTTATTTGGATATAAAAATATTCGAGTTTTTACATTCTCCCCCACTTAAACTCTCGTTCGTCCTCGAACGAGTTAGATAGTGTATATGACATTACAAACAGTTGTGGATACTTGCTCCGCATTCTATCCTTGACTCTAATGTAGCTTCCTCAATCGGGTTCTTGCGCTATAACACTTCCACTTAAGGAATACTCTTCAAGCTTAATTGTTGCACTTGCTTGTCAAGAATAACAATTGGGCATCCTTTGAATTCAAAATTTCATCCAAATCCACATCATCGAGCTGAATATCATGGCTAGTATTACGAGCTGATTATCATGTGCTCTCGCCTTGGCAAGCATAATTTTATCGATCTACTACCTATTTACTAGATATCACAAGGCCCAAAATATCATAATATAAGAATAAACATTCACACTTATAACCCAACATTTAATCGGCATTATCTCGATGTTGATAAGACCATCCTCAACCTCTGCATTTGTTTCTATCGACAATGAAAATACTCCCATATGTCATTAATAAAAATTGATAATTAAAAGGCGAAACTATTCAGATACTCGGTTCTTCTAGTCCATGATGATTGCTAGTGCATTTTATTATGTAAAAGATATAGCTAGATGTTTACACCAACCATGACGAGTCTGTGTATATGTTCTTCCGAATGTCTAACTCTTTTATCTTTCCATCATGTTGTCTGAATTACAACTTTATTTTGAATATAAGATAACCCCATAGAGCTGTGGGCACAAATCATCTAAGTGTAAAAATAAAAATACTTGTCGTTGATCGCACACTAAGTCTTTTATTAATTTCAATAAACTCATATATAGATCCACAAGTTTATTTTTATTTTTCTCAACTAATAGAACTCAAGCACCTCAAACGTGATATATTTGGTCTAGTGAACTTTTAATCCCGAAATCTTGTATTTTTTTTTTTAGTTCCTTTGACCTCACAAAGCCATTCTATAATATGAACATAAAAATAGACTAAGGTTCTAGGAATATATTAATACCTAAGTCTATCTCTTTAATAAGTGGTACACTAGATAAGTCCTCTTAAAATACATTCGGAAATTCATTCGTCACAAAGACTAACTCAATAATTGGTTATTCAAATCCGATACCCATGTTATAGTCACATACAACATATACCTTCTTCTCAGATACATACTCGCGTCAAATCACTTTCACTTAGCAATATCATCTTCCCTAATCATCTGAACCTCTCTTATCTAATCGCTTAGAAGGAATCACTACACATCTCATGCTCTGCATGACATACACATGCCCTGTGCAAAATTCTTACAATACTGACACGACTGATGAGATCTGTATACATTCTTAGCCACTGTCGAAACAACAATTCATTAGTTCTATACCCTTGGCAAGAACTATCACCTTATTCTGAACCAAACAGTGGTCTTAGCTCTTTACTTCACTTCATATACTCATATTGCACCGATCTCGAATTTAATGATCTCGTCTCACCCAGTACGAACTGCTCGGGCAATAAGCCACTCCAGACATAATTAAATGTCGCATATGATGCCCCAAGGTGCCAATGGCTACCAATTCGAATGCGGTACTAAAGAAAATGAGCTCTGGAAGGAATTGTCAAATCCTACGCACTAATACAGACTTTCCTTGGAATATATGAAGCAAGGCATACAAGGATGGAATATAAAAAACTATACTCGATATCAAACTATTGTGGTGTGTAACCCGATCCTGATAACATACCCATGGCGGCATGCCACCCGATCCACGCATCGATCTCACATAAGAAGATGCACATCGAGCCAAAATTGCTCATTACAACAACCTCCCCAACTTAGCTCGAAGCCATATATATCACAACACATATACTCTATTGTTGTCGTAATACCATGGTGATATTAAAATCACTCTTTCACAAGCTTGTGGAGACACGGATCATCAGAAATTTCAACTCTTTTGCATTTTCTTGCATTCACTCACATAGCAGTTAAGCCTACTCTCTAGGCGACCAAATTTTTACTAAGTCCCAAGTGTTTTCAAAAATTTCGGCAGAGTTTCCTTTGTAATTGGGCCTATCCACCTGCCAGAGAATCACCAAAACCATCCTAACAATACGACTACAACTCGACAAAACATCAAAACGTATATCAACAACATTAAATTTCAATACTACCTGTATTACATTATCAAAATTGATACATGGCCATGTGTTGCACCTATTCGAATCATGACGCATAGAAAACACCTTTCAATTACACGTGAGATCTTCTTACATACACATAAGGACACCCCGCAGGAGGTACCCCACCTGCTTCACCTCGATTCAGTATTTCAGCATGCCTTCCACAATCATATACATTACACAGTCATATAATCTTCTTGGGTCTGAACTCATCATGCAACATGCTATGTACTTCGCTCCCAACTAAGGGAACTTAAAAGATTCGCCCCGCACCCACAACTCTGGGCAACACATCCAGTCACAAGGGAAATCAAACGCTTAATGGTTTAGCTATAATCTAGCAGTCCTTCTTCGACACTTCCAAGTCATATAGACACACCCCACAACACCAATATACTCATCACGTAACTATCTATCCGACATTCCCACAGTTAGGGACAATACTGAACATATAAGTTCATAATACTAGCTCGCAAAATCTGCACCTCGGTGCCCATGCCATAGGCGAAGATTCGGCCTCAATTCCTCCAGGCTAGCCCAACATTAACTCACGAAGAATACATCTTATCCCTCGACCGGGGAATCACCAACCATCCAGGCAAATATATTACTAAGCGCTCGCGTACGCATACAGACATGTGGAAGAAATTTCGGGAGTTATATCTTGAGCTGAATCAAATAAGCACGATAAGAATTCCAAGAAGGTGAAGTGTTTCCTAAATGTTTTGTAGCCTCTCGAGGATAGATACGGATGTCTACGTACCGATCCGTGAGAGCCTACCAAACCGGCTCATGACTCGCGAGGCCTAGTAACCTAGGCTCTGATACCAACTTGTCACGACCCCAATCCCGATCGTGATGGCGCTCAACCCTAAAGCTAGGCAAGCCAGACCAATAATTGTTTCCACATTTAAAGACCAGCCCCAACATGACAAATTCAAGAAGAATATGTGAGTTAATAATAACACCCCAACGATAGTAGTAGAATAAGAATACTGAGAAGTGTGAACACCAAAAATACCACTCCCAAAAGATCTGGGGTCACGAGTCTAGAGCCTCTAACAAACCCAACATAAATAGAGAATACTATATGGAAACGCTCAATCTGAATATAAAATAACAACTGGAAAGAGGAGGAGAAGCTAGGTTCTGCGAACGTCGGCAGCTACCTCAGCAACTCGGTATGACTCCGCAAAAGCTCGAAATGCCTGTCTACTGCTCCTAAGTACCTGAGTCTGCACACAAAAGGTGCAGGGAGTAGGGTGAGTACTAAGTACTCAGTGAGTAATAAATATATAAAAGCAGCTGAAAGTAGGAAATCCATAGAATACCACATTATGAAGCTAAACTACAGTCCGAATCTCCTACGAACTAGCATCAACAGTACATTACAACTACCACATAATAATTCAACAGATAAAGATGCAATGCAATGCACATAACCGCTACGGTGTGTAGCCCGATCCATTTAACGTTGACGACGCTCACTGGGGGTGTGTACAGACTCCGGAGGGTCTCCTACAGCCCAAGCGCAAATACCGCTGGGGCGTGCAGCCCGATCCTCATATCATAATAACCGCTACGGCGTGTAGCCCAATCCATCCTCAGTCCACAATAGTCAGATAAGTCACAAAATAGCTCAATTTACTTATTTCTAGATTTCAGTTCATAATTTATGAAAATACTTTAACTTTTATTTAATTTTTTTGCAAAACCGGTGACTTAGCAATTCAATACTGTAAGTTCAAATTCCAGGACTGAGATCAGTGATTAAGCAAGTATAGCTATCACATATATACTATCCCCTAGGGATACTACAGGTCGGCACAACGCCCCAAACAAGGCTTACAGCCCACAAGTATGTCAAACACAATGTATTTCCATCACTAATAGCATATTATCCATATCCGGGATGGACCAAGTCTCAATCCTCAGTCACAATCAATCCCGCACCTGCCACGGTGTGCGAGCCATGCCCTACTAGCGTCACAATGTGCTAAGCCGGGGTTTCGAACCCTCAGGCTACCATATACACAAACTACTCACCTCCAGCCGGTCGTAGACTCGTCCGCAATGCCTTTTCCTTTAGAATTGGCTGCCTCGCGTGTATAATCTATTCAAACCACAATAATTATGTCATTTACTGGTCAAAGAAACATAACCCATTTCAATTTACATGAAAAACGCATAAATACGCTAAGTTGGTAAAAACCCGACCCCGGGCCCGCTGTCCGAAAAATTCAGAAAATTATACCAATGCGATCCTCGTCTCGCCACGAGTCCGTGCATATAAAATTTATCAAAATCGGAGTTCGAATGGCCTCTCAAAACCGAAAAATGCATTTTCATAATCTAAGCCCTAGTTCTTCACAAATTCTACCCAATTTCATGAATTTTGGTGTTGATTCAAGCATACAATCATATTTTGAGTCAAGAAACTTACCTCCAAGCGATACCCGTTGATTTCCCTCTTCAAATCACTGAAAACCCTCTCTTGCGAAGTAAAAAAAAAGTGGAAATACTATGAGGGTCGAAGATGAATTAACCCTTAAAAGTTATTCTTAAAATTATAACATATCTCAATATCTGACTCTATTCAGTATTAAATTATAATTCCTCACAAAGTAGTACATATAGAGTAGTAATAATACTTCTGGAATAAAAATTAAAATATATTAATACTAAAGATACCAAACAATATTTTTATGGGTAATGTCCGAATTTGATCCTTTAATAACGAGTTCTCAGTTTGAACTCATATTTTTACACTTGATTTTTAATTGCTCCAATCATTACCATATCATGATTGATATACTATCTCACAATTACTACTTGGCCTAAATAAATTGAAATTGTATTCCAAAGTTTAATAGTACCTGAAGCCTTTGAAAATATTGAGAAATCTCCCCAGAAATTTCTTTGTGCACCGCCGCTCTTTTCCCCAAACTCTTGTGCATGTTTTCTTTCTACTACTAAAGGCAACAATTATCATCTCTACACCCAAATTATTTTACGCGAAAAAAAGGATAGGGTGGGTTCGGCCCATGTGTTAACCTTTTCTATCTAAAGCTACGTACGTACAAAAATTTAATTTGTAATATGTAATTAGTAACTATTTGTTTAATACACTATTTTACATATATTAATATAAATTTCCTCCCGTTAGTTTACTTATTGAACCAATAGTTATAAATAAAACTGATTCTCAAATTCATAATTTATTTGGATATAAAAATATTCGAGTTATTACAGTTCAAAACACATCAAACGACATCCAAATGTCACCAAATTTTGCAGAAAGCACATATATAATATTTAAGACTTGTAGCGGGTGTCGGAACCAAAATACGAGCCCGATACCAAGGTCATTTAATTCATTTTCCTTTAATAATTTCATCAAAAACAATTTAACAGAAAAATTCATATCTTAGGCTCTAGGCCTCAGAATTCGACTCCGGACACATGCCCGAGTCCCATATGTTCCTACGGACCTTCCAGGACGGTCCGATCTGGGGCCCGGATCCGTTTACCAAAAACGTTGACTGAAGTCAACTATATCAATATTAATATCATTTTTCTTCAAATTTCTCATAGAATTCGCATATTCTATCACAAAATATTTCCGGCTACATGCCCGAATCATGCACGTAAATTGAGGCAACAAAAAATGAGGTTTTCAAGGCCTCGGAAGTACGGAACAAGTGAGGAAAACAGGTGATGACCCTTTGGGTCGTCATATTAGGCTATGCGCCTTCGCCAATAAATTCAACTACGATTGAACCAAGACTCGGGCTATGCGCCATCGCCTCCAATAATTGATAATGTTCAACAACAGTTGGACTGGGACTCAGGCTATGCGCCTTTGCCAATAAATTCAACTATGGTTGAACCAAGACTCAGTCTATGCGCCCTCGGCTCCAATAATTGATAAACTTTAACAACAGTTGAACTGGGACTAAGGCCATGCGCCCTCGCCTCTAATAATTGATAAAGTTCAACAACAGTTAAACTGGGACTCAGGCTATGCGCCTTCGCCAATAAATTAAACCACGGTTGAACCAAGACTTGGGCTATGGCCCTCACCTAATGATTGATAAAGTTCAACAATAGTTGAACTGGGACTCAGGTCATATGCCTTCGCCGATAAATTCAACTACAGTTGAACCAAGACTTAGGCTATGTGCCCTCGCCTTCAAAAATTAATAAAATTCAACAATAATTGAACTGGGACTCAGGCTACACGACTTCACCATCAAATTTAACAGGTTTGACCTCGATCGAACGATACTTTCAAACGCTTCCGCCCTCAAACTTAACGAGTTCTGGCCGTGGCTGAACCAAAACTCAGACGGAGCTCCTTCACCGCTAAACACAGCAAAATTTTGATCGAGTCAAGGCACGGGTTAAGCACCCTCGCCATCCAAATAAGTACGCCCAACTCAAACCAAAATTAGAGACACGTAAAGATCGACCTCAGTTGAACTACAAGGTCGCATTTTTATCTTCACGACCAGTAGCCCGACCGCGCCCAAACTGGGACTAATGCTAAACGCCACCACCCCCAAACGACAGTTCCGACTTGATCACCTCGAGTCGAGAAGGAAAAGTCCCCAACAGTCGAAAACTAACTTGCCTACCAAAGTCAAAATCAAAAGCAAGCTACCCCTTCAAACGCATGCAGTGAAAAACCTAGAAAAAGGGGAGCTCCAAAGCAGATACAGGCAAATAACGGAAGGAAGATTCCGTTTTATTCATAAAACAATTGTGGATCATTCCCGCTTACACCCGGCCGAAAGGCAGTCAATAAGAAACATAATAAAAACATCACAACAACAAACGCCAAACGACGAAAAGAAAAAAGAAGAACACTTCTTTGTACTGATCGCCATATGCGCTCCCACCTGCGCCATCATCGGCCCCTAGCGTCGCTGCATCAAAGCCACAGTCCATACGGGCCTCCCGGGCTTTTTGGCGCCCCCTCAAAAGTGGCTTCGGTCACGATACCAGCCTCCCACAGATTTTTGTATACGTCCGTGTCACGACCCAAACCCCAGTCGTGATGGGGCACAACACAACTGCTAGGCAAGCCCGACCATTTACACTCTCATCCCGAGCATAAAGCTCAAACCAATTACTTGAATATTATTATCAATAATAAAGCTAGAATCTTAACTGATAGATAGAAGCTAAACTGAATAATCTCCCAAAGACCTAGGGTCACGAGTCTAGAGCCTTTATAACAAACTGGATAACAATGTCTGAACAAGAATACACAAGTCTGGACATATGTATATATATATATATATATATATATATATATATATATATATATATATATATATATATATATATATATATATATATATATATATATATAGAACTGAAATAGAAAGAGTAGTCAGGTCCTGCGAACGTCAAGCAGCTACCTCTGATAACTCTGAAACAAGACTGCTCAGCTAAACCTCCAGCGTACCTAAATCTGCACACAAAGGTGCATGGAGTAGGGGTGAGTACTAAGTACTCAGTGAGTAATAAGCATATAAAATGTCTGAAGATAAGAAATCCACGAAATGCCACAAAGCAAAGCTAAAACTAATAGTCCGATATCTTACTACAAACCAGCAACAACAGCTAATAATGACTAGCACAAGTAAATAATAATACATGAATGCAATGCAATGCACATGACCGCTACGACGTGTAGCCCGATCCATTTAACATCGACGGTGCTCATTGGAGGTGTGTACAAACTCCGGAGGGGCTCCTTCAGCCAAGCGCAATATATTCATATCATTCGCTGCGGCGTCCAGCCCGATCCATACTCAGTCATAGTATTCGCTGCGACGTGCAGCCCGATCCATACTTCGTCCACAATATTCATATGAGTCACATAACAATTTTAATTTATTTTTACCACTTTCCAATTCATTAAAAAGCATATACTTTAGTTATTTACATTAGGAAAATGACTTAGCATCTCATAACAGTGATTAAACATGGGACTGAGATCCATATTTATACAAGACATACTATCACAATGATAATCATCCTCTAAGGATGCTACAGATCGGCACAAGGCCCCAAACATGGAAATAAACCCAGATATATTCAACCCAGGGTGCGTATCAATCGCCAATATAGAATTATTCTTGTTAGGGATGGATCAAGTCACAATCCCCAGTCGTAAACAATCCCGCACCTGCCATGGGGTGCGAGTCACGCTAAATAGCGTCACAATGTGATAAGCCGAGGTTTCAAACCCGCAGGCCATCATATACACCAACTACTCACCTCTAACCGGCCGTATACTAGTCCGCAATAACTTTTCCTTTCGTATCGACCTCCTCGCGCGTCGAATCTAGTCAAAACCACATCGAATACATAAATATGGGTCAAAGAAACATAACCCAATCAAAAATACTTAGAAAGTACTAAAATTCACGAAGTTGGTAAAACCCGAGCCCCGGGCCTGCTTCTAAAAAAATTCTTAAAATTATACCAACGGATTCCTTGTCTCTCTGCGAGTCCATACATATAAAGTTCATCAAAATCAGAGTCCGTTTGACCCCTCAAATTCCAACTTTACACCTTAGGTTTCAAGCTCTAACCTCCATTTTTATCCCTTAAATCCTTAGCTTTTCATTGTTTAATCTATGTTTTTACACCATAACAATATAATCCAAGTCTAAGAACTCTTACTGATGAAATCCCACAAATTCTCTCTTAAAAATCGCCTAAGAAGCTTCTTCCCAGTCCAAAATTGGACGAAAACTCGACCTGCTCATCATAGGTATACTATTCACGCATTTTACTGCTCCCAATGGATTCCTTGTAAAATTATAATGAATTTAAGCTTTTGAATAACTCAATTTGACCTTATAATGAAGGGGATATGTAGGTTTTACGATTTGTAAATAGTGCAGGTTTTTAATACGCCGTCAGGGGCAATTTCGTTATTAACTTGAAAATCTGGGCAACGTTAGTAAATGGCCATAAAATCCTCGTACGATGTCCAAATTCGATTATAATTTTTGCTACGAGTCCGTAATTACGACAGATCTAATGCTTCATTCAAAATAGTGATCGGAGCTCATTTGTTTAATATGGTGCCCTTTATGTCTAAAGATACGACGTTGAAACATCAAATAAGAGCGTGATCACAACCCGAAACACACCCGAGGCCCCCGGGACCTCAACCAGAGGCACCAACATATCCCAAAACATCATCCAAACTTGTTTCAATCATCAAAACACTCATAACAACACTTAAATCATCAATTCACATCGGATTCAAGCCTAAGTTCTTCAAAAACTTCCGAAACACGCATTTGATCAAGAATCCACCCAAACGATGTCCGAATGACCTGAAATTTTGCACATACATCACAAATCAAATATCGAAGCTACAACAACTCTCAAAATTCAATTTCAACCCTTGGATCAAAATCTCACCTATCAACCGGAATTCGCCAAAATCCAACCTTAGCCAATTCAAGCCTAATTCTATACCTCCAAATTCAACTCTGATTGCGCTCCTTAGTTACAAATCATCCCCCGAAACTAGTCGAATCATCGGAAATATATTTCGAGCCTTCTAACTCATAAGTCAACATTCGATTGACTTTTCCAAATTAACCTTCTCACAAAGAGACTTATATTCTCATTTCTACCCAAACTCTATCCGAATTACTTCAAATTCTCCAAACGCATATAATGAAACCAATCGAAACATATAACGGGAAAAATGGGCCGGTAACTCCCGTAACAATGGGTTGGATCTTTACATCCTCCCCAACTTAAACAAATGCTCGTCCTCGAGCATATCGAGAGTTATTCTAGAAGCCAACCAGTAGCTGAATGATCTTACCAACCGTATACTCGGGGTGACCTCTCGTCACCCTATCTCACTTAGACCTGATAACACAATACAACCGAACTTTCACAGTCCATTTAATCCGTAAACCAAACCATATAACCACATCACACTTTCCGAAAATCATACACAAGATCAGAAATTCAGATCTGAACTCGGAGTAAGCCCGAACCAGCTGTAATAAACCCATACTTGCACCCTCAGGTGAAAACATATGATATATCGCCTAAACCAAACACTTGGAATCATAACTTCTATTCACAGCAGTTGTCCTCAACAACCAATTACCGACAGAGAACCCCTTATTAGCTAAAGCCTTATTCCTACACTTTGCTATACTGCCAATGATGAATGAAACACGCTATAAACTGTAATCATCTCTCAGATCAACCATTCATGAAACCACTTCCCTTAACTGATATCACAACATATTTCTGGGTCAAACCTCGATATTATCTTCCTAACAAGCTAAGATCACATCTGTCCTTATTCATTAATGAACCCAACGATCACCTCAAATCCAATACCAATCTGATGATATGATACCTCCATATGAGTCTAAACCACATCTTGCATAATACACGCACTCGGAAGGAACAATCTGAACACACTCAAATCATAACAAATGACTCAAACGAAAGAGCTGTATCTTAAGCTCATCAGTACCATTACAATACAAGACTGAGACCCCATTTCATATCATAGAAATAGAATGCCTGAATCTACCCTGAAAGGTCATAACTCTCATAGCCTCGCTACAATGCGCGATCCTATCCCAACATTGTTACACTTAAAGCACCTCAAAATGTTATGCTCAAAATCAACAACCACGCACATTTGATGTTTGAAACCAACTAAATTCATCACACCCACGGTGAAATAGAGAACACACAACACACAACCTGATAGACCATAACCAATTCTCCAAACACCGAGCAACACTCAATTACTTTTCGCACTCGACTTTCTCTATGAATTCTCAATGGAACCACACCACATGTGCCCATAACTAACAAATAACAATGTCTCACAACATCGAAAAACAACTCATAGTTTTCCTCGGATTGCTAACAAGCTCAATAACGATAGACTCAACCTATTCCTCAACAGTACAACTCAAGGCCAACCAAGCTAACTCAAGCTAAATGCGTAGCCATATCGGCCTGTCAACGAACTCAGTACCAGGAATCCTAAAATGTTTCTTCCACTTCTATAACTCCTACCAAAGGCACCAAATAAATATCAAAATCCATAATCACACCTGGTTACATGCTCGACAACACGAAATGCATCCGAAAAGTCCCTCAATAGCGCAACGTGATCAATGATAGCAACCTCTGCATTGACATCTATCACAAATTCCCAATTAAGAAAGTACTCCTTCCCAGATGTGCGCTGGTTCTTTAAAATACAAATCACTCTGCTAAAACATATTCTAACGCACTTCACCACTTAATCCGTGGCTTTTCTGGCGTAGCCCCTAATGCAACAGTTCAAAATAACCCCAACACTAAGATAACCAGTCTGAATTCCAACATCATATCCAAAATATAACATACCAGCGAATAAAGATCCACCACCTCAACATAGCCTGTACATCAGAACTCCATATAACACACAAATCATCATACTTGATCCCAGTTTCCATCGTGCGAATACATGCACCCATTTGATACCTAATCATTCCACGACAGATACTCAATATTTACCTGTGCTACCAAGTAAACCCGGATACCACTAGTGGACCTAACAAGAACATGCCACAATACTACTGAAATATCATCAGTTTAATCACATTACCTTTTTTTGAAACACATACTTGCGTCAAATCACTTCCATTTAGTAATACCATCTTCCCTAATCATCTGAAGCTCTCTTATCTAATCGCTTAGAAGGAATCACTACACATCCCATGCTCTGCATGGCATACACATGCCTTGTGCAAATTCTTACAATATTGACATGACGGATGAGATCTGTATACATTCTTAGTCACCGTCGAAACAACAATTCATTAGTTTTATACTCTTGGCAAGAACTATCACCTTATTCTGAACCAAATAATGGTCTTAGCTCTTTACTTTATATATTTATATTGCACCGATCTCGAATTCAATGATCTCGTCTCACTCAGTACGAACTGCTCGGGCAATAAGCCACTCCAGACATAATTTAAATGTTGCATATGATTCCCCAATGTGCCAATATGCTATCAATTTGAATGCGGTACTAAAGAAAATGAGTTCCTGAAGGAATTATCAAATCCTACGCACTAATACAGACTTTACTTGGAAAATAGGAAGCAAGGAATACAAAGATGGCATATAGAAAACTATACTCGATACCACATTGTTGCGGCGTGCAACCCGATCCGGGTAACATACCCATGGCGGCGTGCGGATCTCACATAAGGAGATGCACAACGAGCCAAATTTGCTCATTGTAACATAATACCGAGTATCGGTCGTACGCATGCTAAGTGCATAATAATATCTCTGAGGGACATATAGCATTATAAGCTACAAAACTCAAGCACAACTGAGGCGTGATGTACAATCTGTATCTCAAGAGCCAAGATGCTCAAATAACATCATTCCTACGTGGATTCTTAACATATATCAATTTCTCAAGCCGTCCCACAACTCAACCAGCACAATGCATCACTACGCAAAATATCTGACAAAGAAACATCAACCTAACTACTCCTTCACGATGACCGCGTTACAAAAATGCACATATCTGTCCTGATATAGATCCATTATTCACCTTAAGTCCATCTACCGACTTCAAGCTGATTCTGATCACAATGAACTAGTCTGACATCCTTTCAAGGGTCCACAATAACTCCTTTTTCTCATAACACACAAGGACAACCATCATAATTGGAGTAATCCTCCCTAGTTCACAACGCAATAGGCCAAGTGCCCTCCAGGCATGAATTCCTCAATTTAACGACACTATCACAACCTTCATACTTGGTTTTCATTTTTAATTAGAAAAGTGACTGCATGCCACACTTATATAACCTTCAAGTGGGACACACTCCCACAACCTACCGCAACAATATTTGGGGCGTACCTCCAAACCACTGGTCGCACTAATGCTGAAGAGCGATCAAAAATCATTAGCCAGAACACAACACTGCTCTCAGGTGACGATGAGGACAATACTAATTTATCTTAACCATCGAAACTTCCTTCCTGCTCATCCGATCTCATGACATCTTATCTAAATTTTCCTTCACTCGTGTCATTCACGACCCAATTTCCACAACCAGAACTGATTCACCAGCCTGCGTAAAAAAAGAACTAACCTAGTACAAAGCCACACAATCCGCTATACAATAGCAAGCTCCCCAACTTGGCTCAAAGCCATATATCATAACACACTATATTTATAACGCGTATGCTCTATTTCTGTCGTATTACCATAGTGAGATTTAACTCACTCTTTCATAAGCTTGTGGAAACACAAATCATCTGGAATTTTAACTCTTCTACATTTTCTTGCACTCACTCACATAACAGTTGCATGCTCTCTAGGCATCCAAATTTTTACTAAGTCCCAAATTTTTCAAAAGTTTTGGCAGAGTTTCCTTTGTAATTAGGCCTATCCACCTGCCAACGCCGAAAACATATTTCTGGATAAATGAACTGAATCACCAAAACCATCATAACAACACGGCTACAACTAAACAAAATATCACAATGTGTATCAACAACATTAATCTCAATACTACCTGTATTATATTATCAAAATCGATACAGGGACATGTCTTGCACTTGTTTGAATCATAACACATATAAAATACCGCCAATCTAGTCTTTCTGAGTCTAAACTCATACCGCCACATGTATTGCACTTAACTTTACAACTTGGAGATACGATAATATTCTTCACGCGCCCATAACATGGGACTACACAATAGATCATAATAGAAAATGGATCGCTTAACAGTTCATCTATTCTCCCGCAGACTTCTTCGTCACTACCAAGATCACATAGATGCACCTAACCACACTAACATACTTATAACATGGATATCCGACCGCCATCCTGGATAATAAGGACATTACCGAACACGTAAGTTCAAAGCACTTGCTCGCATAATCAGCACCTCGGTGCTCAAGCCATAGGCAAAGATTCGGCCTCAAGTCCTCCAGACTTGCCCAACATGAACTCATGGAGATTACATCACGCCCCTTGATCGGGGAATCACCAGCCATCAAGGCAAATATATTACAGAGCGCTTGCGTGCGCATACGGATGTGTGGAAGGAATTTCAAAAGTTATTTCTCAAGCTGAATCAAATACGCATGATAAGAATTCCAATAAAGTGAAGTGTTTCCTAAAGGTTCTATAGCCTCCCGAGGATAGATACAGACATCTACGTACCGATCCACGAGAGCCTACTAAACCGGCTCATGACTCGCGAGGCCTAGTAACCTAGGCTCTGATACCAATTTGTCACGACCCAAACCCCGGTCGTGATGGCGCCCAACACGACTACTAGGCAAGCCCGACCATTTACACTCTCATCCCGAACATGAAGCTCAAACCAATTACTTGAATATTATTATCAACAATAAAGCTAGAATCGTAACTGATAGATAGAAGCTAAACTGAATAATCTCCCAAAGACCTGGGATCACGAGTCTATAGCCTCTAAAACAAACCGGATAACAATGTTTGAACAATAATACACAAGTCCGGAAATATATATATATATATATATATATATATATATATATATATATATATATATATATATATATATATATATATATATATATATAGAACTGAAATAGAAAGAGTAGTCAGGTCCTGCGAACGTCAAGCAACTACCTCAACAACTCTGATAACTCTAGAAGCAAGACTGCTCAGCTAAACCTTCGGCGTACCTGAATCTACATACAAAGGTGCATGGAGTAAGGGTGAGTACTAAGTACTCAGTGAGTAATAAGCATATAAAATATCTGAAGATAAGAAATCCACGAAATGCCACAAAGCAAAGCTAAAAATAATAGTCCGATATCTTACTACAAACCAGCAACAACAGCTAATGACAGCTAGCACAAGTAAATAACAATGCATGAATGCAATTCAATGCACATGACCGCTACGGCGTGTAGCCCGATCCATTTAACATGACGGCGCTCACTGGGGGTGTGTACATACTCTGGAGGGGCTCCTTCAGCCCAAGCGCAATATATTCATATCATTCGCTGCGGTGTGCAGCCCAATCTATACTCAGTCATGATATTCGCTGCAGCGTGCAACCCGATCCATACTTAGTCCACAATATGCATACGAGTCACATAACAATTTCAATTTATTTTTCCCAATTTCCAATTCATCAAAAAGAATATACTTTAGTTATTTACTTCAGGAAAGTGACTTAGCATTTCATAACAGTGATTAAACACAGGACTGAGATTAATATTTATACAAAACATGCTATCACCATGATAATCATCCTCTGAGGATGCTACAGATCAGCACAAGGCCCCAAACATGGCAATAAGCCCGGATATATTCAACACAGGGTGTGTATCAATAGCCAATATAGAATTATTCTTGTTAGGGATGGATCAAGTCACAATCCCCAGTCGTAAACAATCCCGCACCTACCATGGGGTGCGAGTCACGCCCTAAATAGCGTCACAATGTGATAAGCCGGGGTTTCTAAACCTCAGGCCATCATATACACCAACTACTCACCTCTAACCGGCCGTAGACTGGTCCGCAATAACTTTTCCTTTCGTATCGACCTCCTTGCGCGTTGAATCTAGTCAAAACCATAAAGAATACATAAATATGGGTCAAAGAAACATAACCCAATCAAAAATACTCAGAAAGTACTAAAATTCACGAAGTTGGTAAAACCTGAGCCCCGGGCCTCCTTCTCGAAAAATTCTTAAAATCATATCAACGGATTCCTCGTCTCGCCCCGAGTCCGTACATATAAATTTCATCAAAACCGGAGTCCGTTTGACCCCTCAAATTCCAACTTTACACCTTCATAGGTTTCAAGCTCTAACCTCCATTTTTACACCTTAAATCCTTAGTTTTTTAGTGTTTAATCTATATTTTTATATCATAAAAACATAAGCCGAGTCTAAGAACTCTTATCTGATAAAATCCCACGAATTCTCTCTTAAAAATCACCTCAGAAGATTCTTCCCGTTCCAAATTGGAAGAAAACTCGACCTGATCAATATAGGTAAACTGTTCATGCGTTTTACTGCTTCCAATGGATTCCTTGTGAAATGCTAATGAATTTAGGCTTTTGAATCAGTCAATTTGACCTTATAATGAAGGAGATATTTAGCTTTTAATATTCACAAATAGTGCAGGTTTTTAATACGCCGTTAGGGGCAATTTCGTCATTAACTTGAAAATCTGGGCAACGTTAGTAAAATGGCCATAAAATCCTCATACGATGTCCAAATTCGATGATTATTTTTGCTACGAGTCCGTAATTACGACACAGATCTAATACTTCATTCAAAATAGTAATCGGAGCTCATTTGTTTAATATGGTATCCCTTTTTGTCTAAAGATACGACGTTGAAACGTCAAATAAGAGCGTGCTCACAACCCGAAACACACCTAAGGCCCCGGGGCCTCAACCAAAGGCACCAAAATATCCCAAAACATCATCCAAACTTGTTCCAATCATCAAAACACACCTAACAACACATAAATCATCAATTCACATCGGATTCAAGCCTAAGTTCTTCAAAAACTTCCGAAACACGCATTCGATCAAAAATCCACCCAAACGATGTACGAATGACCTAAAGTTTTGCACACACATCACAAATCAAATATCTAAGCTACAACAACTCTCGGAATTCTGTTCTAACCCTTGGATCAAAATCTCACCTATCAACCTGAATTCGCCAAAATCCAACCTTAGCCAATTCAAGCCTAATTCTACACCGGACCTCCAAATTCAACTCCGATTACGCTCTTAAGACAAAAATCATCCCCCAAAACTAGTCGAATCATCGAAAATACATTTCGAGCCTTCTAACTCATAAGTCAACATTCAGTTGACTTTTCCAAATTAACCTTCTCAAAAAGAGACTTATTGTTTCATTTCTACCCGAACTCTATCCGAATTACTTCAAATTCTCCAAACACATATAATGAAACCTATAGAAGCATAAAACGGAAAAATGGGTCGGTAACTCCCGTAACGACGGGTCGGGTCGTTACAGTCCCACTGGGCCTCAGCATAAACCCAAAGCTCACAGGCGTGGCCAGAGGGAGCGGCCTGCTCCCAAAGATGCTGGTTTTCTTCCTCTAGGATCGCAACCGACCCCACCACAGCTTGAGAATCCCACTCAAGGATACCTATCCGCTCTTCGAGGCTCGCCTCCCTGAAGGCGGCAACAACCATTACCAGCGACAACTAGGATTCGGCAACACAGACAGCCCCTATAACGCCTTAGTCCTTGCCGAGGCATCTTTCAACTGACGTTTCAAGGCCGCAGTCTCTCCCTCGAGTGCATCCACTTTCTCACTCCACACCGATGTGGCCTTCGTTACCTTGGACAGACATCGGCGCTCGCACTTGATTACGACCCTCCTCCCGGCCTCAAGCTCCTCGTCCTTCTGACGGAGCTGCTCTTCAAGGGCGCTCACCCGGTCAAGCATTTATTGTGCCTGAAGCTCCCGCCTCGCCAATTTCTCAACCAGAGCATGGCTACGAGGATCATTCCTCAAACGTACACACATCTCCCTGCACCTATTTTTGTAGCGGCGATACTTCTCCAATACCCGCAAAAATTATCGGTCGAGTGAACGTTAACTCGGCGAATGCTCTCCATCTCCAGCAAGTAAGCCTGCAAAACAAAGACATCGGTTAAAGCGGGAAATAAAACAAGGGAAAAACGAATAAGCCATTTTATGAATACATACCCTCAAACCCATCACGGCCACCTAATTCATCAACCCGATGTCCGTGACTTCCCTCAGCGACTCGTTCTCTGTCACCGAGCACAGCTGACCGAACTACGACACTAGACTCGAACCTAGTAGCAGCAAATTTCAATCCAAGGGAACCTCGATAAGGCATGACCTCCCCTCCGTGTGGACGACTGCATTCGTGAATCCATCTCGGATCATGCCGACGTCCTCAGGATCCAAATCCGATTCGGACCCAGATCCTTCTCTTGCAGCCTCTCCTCCTCCTCCCACCGCATCCGTTGACGGGACGCTCGTTCTACTGGCTTCAAAGCATGGTACCCCGTAACCATTGGGGGGCATACAGGGCGAGCACGTGCTGCAATGTAACCGCCCTGCCGGCCAGTTCCCCGTACTTCAAGAACATCGCCAGTAGCTTATATAGTGAAGGGGTGAGCTGGCCTAAGAATACCCCATAATAACGACAGAAGTCCACCACCATCATGGGAAGTGGAATCCTGAACCCCAACACTGAAGGGGTACGCATAGAGGACGCAGTATCCCCTGTGATCGATGTGAACCCTTTCCTTGCTTTGGGCGAGGACAACATCAGCGTGGGTAGGAATGACCCCTTGCTCCGATAATCGGGCCATTCCAATCTCCCCCATCAGCGGGGCTTCATCCATGGGGTCCTCCCCGCCATCAGCGGTGAAATCAATCGTCGGACCTCTGGGCCGGGGTAATACTTCATCTACTGAAGGAATTCCTCCAGTCTCCGCCTGCTCAGAACCTCCCATTGCTGGAGGTGGTCCTTCAATCACCAGAGGGTTAACCGACATGTTCTTTGGAAGAGCTTCACGTAAAGAGCTGCCTGCCATTACTTAGTTATTTGAAGAGAAAAGAATAGAATTTGGTGGGATGGATGAAGGTTATCGCAATCAAGACAAGAAAAGAGAAGATGAATTCGCAGAAGGAAAAAGCTTCCTCAGAATCACTCAGATGAATAATAAAGAAATGAGAAACTAATGCCTCAATTCACCTTTATAGGAAACATAAATGATTTCGGGAAATCCAATAGACATCATTAACTGCTCATCTAACCGTCAAACGGTTCGATTCTACCAAGATACACGCTATCATGACAAGCACCATGAAGTGCCCACTCGACCTCCAGTTGTCATCTCAGTGACCGAAATAAACGTAGAGCCCTGCCGATACGGGCAAAATATACCATACGCCTTCAAAACTCTAAAAAACACTACCTATAACATATTCGGCCACATTACATACGACCCATCTCGCGTCGACGGTGATAGCTACGTACCAAAGCGAACCCAAGAATTAGAACGTAATCAAGACTCGACCTCGCCCAAATTACACTAACGGCATCACGCGCCCTCATGACGAGGAGATACCCTACCTTGTTCACCCAACGACTTGATTATATGAAAAAGCGATGTCGAAAAACTTTATGAAATTCGGACAGTTGCCATAAAGAGCACGGTCTCGACGAGAGCGACGGTCACCCATTCCTTATTCAAAGTCTTTTAGATCGCTGTCGACAAATTTCGCTCATCGAGCTCATGCGAGGAACGACATCGATAAGTGGAGAGGCTAACTGTATGGGTCAGAATCCGACCCTATAATAACCAACGAAGCTAATAACTATAATTACCAGAAAAGGAAGCCTAATCGGGGTTCATCTCCTTCCCCATGGGGACTTTCTAAGAGAGAGAGGGAGAAAAAAGAGAGAATAGCAAATGAGAAAAATATAATCTCACAAAGGAATACAACATGATTGTAAGGCTATGAACCTCTTCATGGAGAGGCAGACCACACCATTATCATCAATAAAAGTCGTCAACATTTCTCACCCTAATCGGGAATGCTTGTTATTATCTCTTTTTCATGGTTCTTGAATTATTACGACTTGCTATGAATGACCCATAATTTATGTATATTGTTTCGTATTCATAAAGTATATGGTAACTTTTGAGTCGAACAAGTTCCAAAGAAAACTTGATCGTTATAGTGAAGTACTATTATAGAAGATGAATTATTATAGAGAATTGCGAATTTAGTAGCCGGCATATACAAAGTAGGGTCGTTTTAGACAACATTTTAGTGAAATCACAAAAATGAGTATTTAAAACTGAAGTTGGAAAAGAGTATTTAAACGTCATCTAAAATTATAGTGTTTGGACATAAATTATACTTTGAAAAAAAAATCTTAAGAAACTGTTATGTCACTTGAAATTCTCTTCAAATTAATATTTTCAACTTCAAATTCTTTATTTCAATTTAAAGGACTACTACATATAACTCAAAACAACAAACTTTGAAACATGAATTAATTTAATATGTGTTTTGTCCCTAGCATAGGAAATATGTTACAGTAAGATTATTTTTCAAGTCATATTGCCTTTAACTATGGAATAACATCCAACCAAAAAAAAAAAAAAAAACTATGGAATAACAATATATATTTAACGTAATATATGAGTAACGGAATGATTTACAAATTAATAAGTTGTTAAAAATTAATGAAAATTTTCAAATATAAGGATCAAAAGTACCCCAGACCCCATTTGTGGGATTATACTGGGTTGTTGTTGTTGTAAGGATCAAAAGTACACAGATAGTATTAGCAGAATTTCATATGAGATACAGGTGCAAGTCACAAAATTGAAATCATCCAAACAAACTGATGAAGTAAATGTTTTTCATATTAGAAGCAACAGAGAAGTGCAAAAGCATTGGTTTCTTCTTGCACATGTAACATAAAATTACCTTAGTCTTTCTTTAATTTGAGATATATCAACTTTGAGCCTTTCATCATCTCCTTGGCGTTCTTCTACTTCTTTTTTCAACTGAGTCGCTACCACTCTAATCAATAGTAGTATTGGAATATCCGCTAAGCTAGGCGGGATTTCTTCAAGCTTGGAACAACTCTTTATAACTAGTTTTTCGAGCACGTGAAATGATTCCTCTGAGCAAATCCACTTAGTCATAAACACATGATGTAATTATAAGTTATTTCTTACGAATAATGTGGCCCAATAGATTAAGACCCATAATCAATATTTAATTAATGAACAAATCTTATCTGTCCGATTGGTTACTTGATGCACGTACCAGATTAATTGAGAACATCTATAAATTGGTCCTCTCCCCACCCATTAGGGTTACTGCTTTTCCTCTCTTCCATCCCTAAAGTCGGTGGTAACGAAAGCTAGGGCAAGGGGCGAGAAACCGATTACCAATTAACGCTTCCGCTTCAAGGTAATGGATCCCGCTTTAGGTATGTTTTTCCATTACGATGATATGTAAGATTATCATGTTCAAGATCCTGATATGAATTATGTTTATGCTTACATATGGCATCACGAGCCTGGTTAGTTTGAACAGGTAATCTTCAATAAATAAATAAAAAATACGTATTTATGAATTTTCTACTATCATGAAGCTACGTTACCTTTTCTTCATCAGTATTTCAAAAAAGTGTGTGTTAATGAGAAACTATAGAATAAGATCGAGTCTCTCGTGCCCCCCACAAAGAGAGGCAAAAAGGAATCAAGCATCTTAGTTAAAAGTTTTCGCAAATACTTTAGGTTTTTGGCTAAAGCTACTTTACAATATGACTTTCAAAACAAAGAAGCCATCTGTTACCTTTTGGATAAATACTTCGATAATGGTTGTATTCTCTGGTGCTGGACTTCTAGGATGTTTTCTTCTATAAGCTGTGATATTAGAAGATAACGGTATGTGCAAGAATTTGATGATACGGTAGTAATGTTAATGATGTCTTAATATCTTAAGTTTATTTGATACTAGTTATTTATTTTTGGGCCGTGTAGTAATCTATTTTGGGCTATTAGGTTGGTAAAACTATTAATTATTTATTTTATGTATGTAATTAATGTGTATATAGTTTGTTAGTCACCAAAGTGATCAAACTAAATTGTTTAGAGTATTCACATGCATAAAATCTTATGACCTCTATTTTGTGTGTGCACTTATGTTATATAATTTGTTAGTCACCAAAGTGGCCAAACTATTTTGTTTATGAAAATATGCATACATAAAATTATAGTTTATCCATGAAATTAATGAAATACCTATAATTTAAAATTAGTGGATAAATTAATTTTTACTATTGCTAGAACTTAAGGATTTACCCAAAGGTAATCAATTATTCTATGAATAGTGAATATGATGAGGTAAAATTAATATTCTTAGTCAAATATATATTGTTTGTCCAAAGATGGCATATATATTTGGTTAAAAATATTTAAATACCTATTAAAATCTAAATGGCACTTAAATTAAGATAGTATGTCGTAGTATCTACCCAAAGGAGAATTGCGATATGCTTTAATTGTTTTATTGAATCCATATTGATTTGTGAGCATGTATTATCTATTTTGCAGCTATTCCTTTTCATTCTCTTGCTTCGTCTGTTACTATGTTCAATGGATTGAACTTCTCTGAATGGCGTGAGCAAGTCCAGTTCCACTTAGGTGTGATGGATCTTGACTTGGCTCTGCTGAATGATAAGCCCGCTGCCATTACTGATTCGAGCAGTGCGGATGAGAAGTCTTTCTATAAAGCATGGGAACGGTCTAACAGGCCCTTATATTTATGCGAATGAATATTGCCAACAACATTAAGAGTACTATACCACAAACAGAAAGTGCCAGGGAATAACTGAAGTTTGTAGAAGAACGTTTTCGCTCTGCAGATAAGTCTCTCGCTGGTACACTAATGGCTAAACTCACAACCATGAAGTTTGATGGGTCGCATAGTATGCAAAATCATATCATCGAGATGATTAACATTGCAGCAAGACTTCAGACTTTGGAGATGAAAGTGGATGACTCCTTCTTGGTTCAGTTTATTCTGAACTCGTTACCTCCTGAGTATGGACCTTTTCAAATTAACTATAACACTATTAAGGATAAGTGGAATGTTAGTGAATTGTCCAGTATGCTTACTCAGGAGGAGTCAAGACTTAAGAAACAAGGGAGTCATTCAATTAACCTCATGGGTCAAGGAGCTGGTAAAAGACTTAAAGTGAAGGCCAACAAGTTCAAGAAGAAGAAAGCACCTGCTAAAGCTCAACAGGATGCTAACAAGGAACGTAAGGCAGATACGTGTCGTTTCTGTCACAAGGAAGGACACTATCAGAAAGATTGCCCGAAACGTAAAGCTTGGTTCGAAAAGAAAGGTACAATTAGCGCTTTTGTATGTTTCGAATCAAATTTAGTAGAAGTTCCTAATAATACTTGGTGGCTTGATTCTGGTGCAACTTCTCATGTATCTACTACGTTGCAGGGATTCCTTACGATCCAAACCACAAATCTAAATAAGGATTTCTTGTTCATGGGAAATTGTATGAAGGCTCCAATTGAAGGCATAGGGATTTATCGTTTGATCATGGAGACCGGACGTCACCTTGATCTATTACAGATTCTTTATGTACCTTCAATTTTTTAGGAATTTGATTTCTCTTTCAAGACTTGATGTTTCTGGATTTGATTTAAAGTTTGGAAATGGATGTTTTAATTTATATAAAAATGCTATTTTATATGGTTCTGGTTTTCTTAGTGATGGTCTATATAAATTGAAACTCGATATTGGTTTTTCTGAATCCCTTCTAAATGTTCAACATAATGTTGGAATTAAACGTAGTTCACTAGATGAAAGTTCTGCTTACTTGTGGCACAGACGTTTGGGTCATATATCCAAAGAAAGGTTAGAGAGATTAGTAAAGAATGAGATTCTTCCGAATCTAAATTTACTGATCTTATTATATATTTGGATTGCATTAAGGGAAAGCAAACCAAGTATAGTAAGAAAGGTGCCACAAGAAGCACCCAGCTTCTTGAAATTATACACACCGATATTTTATGGACCCTTTGATGTTCCATCTTTTGGTGGAGAAAAATATTTTATCACTTTTATCGATGATTTCTCACATTATGGATACATCTATTTGCTGAAAGAAAAACCTCAAGCAACAGATGCTCTCAAGGTGTTTGTTAATGAGGTTGAAAGGCAATTAGATAAAAAGGTAAAAATCATTAGGTCAGATAGAGGTGGTGAATATTATGGAAAATATAATGAGTCAGGACAATGTCCAGGTCCATTTGTAAAGTTCCTTGAGGAACGTGGCATATGTGCACAATATACTATGCCAGGAACACCTCAACAAAACGGTGTTGCAGAAAGGCGTAATCGAACACTTATGGACATGGTTAGGAGCATCAAAAGTAATTCCTCATTACCCAAATCATTGTGGATGTATGCTCTTAAAACCGCTGTATATTTATTAAACAGGGTTCCTAGTAAGGCAGTTCCAAAGACCCCTTTTGAACTGTGGTGTCACGCCCCAAATCGGGGAACATGACCGGCGCCTGACCGGGTTGCCCCAGTCAAACGGACCTGAGTGCCTTTCATTCCCACGCGTTACCCCTATGTTGATTGTTTCTCATTAACCAAATATCTTACTAACCATGAATGATTTCACATTAAACAAATAAAACCATACGAGTGATTCATTAACAAGTTTGCAGTTTTTACAACGCCCGACATAACATAATATATACATAAGACTGGAGTCCCACAGTTTACATGTCTACAGAGCCTCTAGGATACAAAAAGGGGAATACAATACTTGCCGGTAATAAGGCTCCGGCTATACCTTACAAAATCAAAATGAAATCTAAACAAAAGTGGCATGAACCACACAGGGCCCCAAGGAAGAAAGGGGCTCACCAAAACGGACAGTGGAAGGAGAAGGATACTACTACCGATGAGCTGAAGTGCCTGCTACTGATCCACCTACAATCATAACACGAATGTAGCGTCCCCGGCAAAAGGGACGTCAGTACACTTGAATTGTACTGGTATGTATGGACAAACTTTGTCCCAAGTAAACTCAAGCCGTCAAACAAGTATCATGATAACAAGACAGAGAATAGATTACATCAAGAAATCAATTAAGCTAACTATCCATGTTTCCCACTTTTTACTCATTTCAGATAAGCCTCAACACAAGCACGTTTAAGGTCAACAAATAGAACAACAACCAATAAACCACATAAATTTCAAGTAGTCAAACATGGGGGCAATCAGTGCCACCCCCCCCCCCCAGGTTGCAAACTCTCCTGCTGTCTCCTTTCACAATTTCATATCAATAATTTTGTTTCAATTTCATTTGCGATTTCGATCGCTTTCCATCCTTATTACCCCTGACCACCCTTATTACCTCGGCCACCCTTATCACCCCAACCCACACCTTATTTCTTCATGTTGCGGCGCGTAACCCGATACCACCGTACAGTATTCAAACACAACAATCACAAACAGCAGATAAGGTACTACACACAATTACAACAAGTTCAAATAAGCAACTTACACATTGGTTCGTGTTCTCAATTACTTCTCAAGCCAATATAACAACCAAGTTACAAGTGTTCCAAAACCGAGAATGTTCATACTTTTATGTTCAATAACTTACCACACCTCAAGTGTTTCGTTTCTTTTCCACGAGGTACCATATATGCCATTATTCACAATTCTTTTACCAAGTTCAATTCTTATTTGTCTTTCGGCTCGTATCTCATATTACATCAATCATAGTTCAACAACAACTTTGAACATCCAACAACAACATCAAGAATTTCACACAATTTGTCAATTTAACAAGAACCAAACAAATTTCACACATATAAGCGATTTCACAAGAATCAAAATTAGCCATACATACCTGGTACCGAGTTTTCTTCCTTTATCTTCCTACTTTATGCTTACCCAAGATATCCTACTCTTGCTAACCTCGTTCTTGAAGACTCTTACTTCTACTCACTTCCTTTACTAAAAATCAAGTTTAATAATTATGCATGAGTATAAAATTCCATTTTCAAAAGCTATTATATGCAAACCTCTCTTTACCCAATTTAAAATTGAAAATTAGAGAAAATAGCTAGGGTTTTTACCTTGAAATGATTTGGGGAAGTTGAATCTTGGCCCTAGAATCCTTTAGACTAAATGGTTGGAAAAATCATTGAAGATGTAGAACTCTCTCTCTAAAACCCCTC
The DNA here is from genome assembly GCA_032618575.1 of Nicotiana noctiflora. Taxonomy (NCBI): domain Eukaryota; kingdom Viridiplantae; phylum Streptophyta; class Magnoliopsida; order Solanales; family Solanaceae; genus Nicotiana; species Nicotiana noctiflora. The sequence continues at coordinate 88,908 of JASVEL010003790.1, read as the reverse complement.
TCTCTCTCTCTCTAATTTTGGTAAGATGATATGATAAAATGAAGGGGAAAGGTGTTATATTAAAGAAGAGACCGGGTCAAATTTTATAAAATTTCTGGGCCGGGTCAATTCTGCGGTCGCATCTGCGATCGCAGAATCAACATGCGGTCCGCAAAGTGACCGTGGAATGACCTCAAAATTACACAAGTTCTGTTACGGAATGCGACCACAATGCGGTCCGCATTCTTGATCTGCGGTCGCAAAGTGCACCGCAGATTCATTATGCGATCGCATATCGACCGCATTTTCAATATGATTTTGGGAAACCTTCTGGTAAGCTCTACGGCAAGAATGCAGTCCACATAGCAGATCTGCGGTCGCATTCTTGACCGCAAAATTGACACTTTTCCGGAAAATTGATTCTCTACATTTTTGAAACCTAACACATTATTCGGACCATGACACTATAGCTACTATGTTTTATGCACAAAAATTTTACGGGGCCTTACATCCTCCCCCCTTAATATCATTCGTCCTCGAATGAGGATTTTGAAAATGAGTTGGTTTTGAAAGACGTGATATGTAAATTATCAAAATTTTGGCTAACTCTTATATTTTAGAAAAATTTCGCCAGAGTTTCCTTTGTATTATGGACATATCCACCTATCAGAGGGCCCCCGAAACACATTACCAAACAACAATACACAAATACAACACTTTCCACAACTGGTATACACTTTCTTACCTCAACGAATGCACATATTCTATCACATTGCTACAATTGCACATAAACTAGTCACTTCAATGAGTTCTTTCCTTATTTAATCATCTTAATACACCATGTACACACAAACAAACCATTACCAATCTACACTTACTATTAGTTGCTTATTTAACACATGAATCTTTATAAGGCTTTCATTTATCAAGAAAGGTTCAAGTGACCCAAGGTAACAACACATTTAACTCATTACAAAATGAAGGAGACTTTACTAATACTAAGAGGGAAACAACTTGGACAAGATGACAGTTACTAGGAGTAGGAGGGTCACCTAATTTCTTCTAGTCTTGATCAAACAAATGGGGGTACTTTTCCTTCATCTCTTTTTCTGCTTCCCATGTGGCCTCCTCAACTTGTTGACTTCGCCACAATACTTTAACAGAGGCAACTTCCTTATTTCTCAACTTACGGACTTGCCTATCAAGAATGGCAACTGGAACTTCTTCATATGACAAATCTTCATTAACCTCTATAGCCTCGACCGGCATGATGGTGGATGGATCTCCAATCACTTTCTTCAACATGGACACATGGAATACCGGGTGCACTGATGACATCTCAGGAGGCAACTCTAGCCTATAAGAAACTTCGCCAATCCTTTGAACGATCTGATATGGACCGACATACCTAGGACTTAATTTCCCTTTCTTTCCGAATCGCATGACTCCCTTCATAGGAGATACCCTCAAGAACACCTAATCATCGACTTGAAACTCCAAATCCCTTCGGCGAACGTCTGCATAGGATTTTTGATGACTCTGTGCTGTTTTTATTCTCTCCTGAATAACCTTGACCTTTTCCATAGCTTCGTACACCATATCTGGCACTAGCAATTCTGCTTCACCTACCTCAAACCACCCGATTGGCGACCTACATCTTCTCCCGTACAATGCCTCAAACGGGGCCATCTGAATGCTAGCACGATAGCTGTTATTGTAAGAAAATTCTATCAGTGGCAAGTGTTCATCCCAATTAACTTTAAAATCCAAGACACAAGCCCGCAACATATCTTCAACCGTCTGAATGGTCCGCTCGGCCTGACCGTCGGTCTGTGGATGGAAAGCTGTGCTGAGATTCACCTGAGTTCCCAAACCTTACTGAAACTTCTTCCAAAAGTTAGCTGTGAACTGAGTCCCGCGATCCGAGATAATAGAAAGTGGAGTGCCATGAAGCCTTACTATCTCCTTGATGTACAACCTTGCATATAGCTCCGCAGTATCAGTGGACTTGACTGGCAGGAAATGAGCTGATTTGGTGAGTCGATCTACTATCACCCATATTGAATCGAACTTATGCTGAGTGCGAGGTAACCCCACGACGAAATCCATATTGATCATCTCCCATTTCCACCTTGGTATTTCTATAGACTGAGTTAATCCACCGGGCCGTTGATGCTCGGCCTTCACTTGTTGACAGTTCGGACATTTAGCTACAAAGCTTGCCACATCCCTTTTCATACCATTCCACCAATAAATCTCTTTGAGATCATGATACATTTTCGTGGAACCGGGGTGCACCGAATACCTGGAAATATGAGCCTCTGCCATCACTCTTTCCTGAAGCTCGTCCACATCCGGAACACATAGTCTACCTTGGCACCGCCAATATACCATCCTCGCTGCTGAGTGTAAATGATGAGGTCTTGTTATTCATAACTGCTTCCTTCACCCGAACCAATGCTGGATCCATGAACTGTTTTCCTTGATTTCCGCGACCAGTGATGATTCTGCTCCATTATGCACCAAAACATCCCCCTCGTCCGACGCCGAGATACGAACCCCCAAACTGGCTAATTGGTAAACCTCCCGAGCTAGGGATCTCTGATCCACACCCAAATGAGCCAAACTACCCATGGATTTTCGACTAAGAGCATCGGCTACCACATTTGCCTTCCCTGGATGGTACAGTATGTTCATATCATAGTCCTTGAGCAATTCTAACCATCGCCGTTGTCTCAGATTCAGCTCTTTCTGCTTAAACAAATACTGGAGGGTCTTGTGGTCTGAAAACACATCTACATGAACCCCATAAAGATAGTGTCGCCATATTTTCAAGGCAAACACGACAGCTGCAAGCTCCAAATCATGCGTCGGATAATTCTTCTCATGGTTCTTGAGTTGCTTGGAAGCATAAGCTATAACCTTTCTGTGATGCATCAATACACATCCCAAACCGACTCTGGAGGCATCACAATAAACTACAAATCCCTCTGTGCCTTCTGGCAAGGCCAATACTGGTGCCGAGGTCAATCTTGACTTCAATTCTTGGAAACGTTTCTCACATGCATCGGACCACTGGAACTTAACTGCCTTCTGCGTCAGTTTTGTCAATGGGGAAGCGAGGGTCGAGAACCCCTCTACAAACCTCCGATAGTGTGACGACCCAAAGGGTCATCACTTATTTTATTAATCATTTCGAGCTTCTGAGGCCTTGAAAACCTCATTCCATGTTGCCTCGATTTACGTACACAATCCGAGCATGTAGCCGGAAAGATTTTGTGATAGAAAATATGAATTCTATGAGAAATTTGGATAAAAATGATATTAATATTGATATGGTTGACTTCGGTCAACATTTTTGGTAAACGGATCCGGACCCGAGATTGGATGGTCCCGAGAGGTCCGTAGGAAAATATGGGACTTGGACATGCGTCCGGAGTCGAATTCGAGGCCTAGAGCCCAAGTTATGAATTTTTCTATGAAATTGTTTTTGATGTAATTGTTAAAGGAAATGAATTAATTGACCTTGGTATCGGGCTCGTATTTTGGTTCCGCCGCCCGGTACAAGTCTTAAATATTATATATGTGATTTCTGTAAAGTTTGGTGACATTCGGATGTCGTTTGAGATGTTTTGGACCTTGAGTCCCAAGTTTGAAAGTTTTGAAAACCAAAGGTATGAAAATCATGAATTTGAGGCTTGATTTGATGAAAACGAGGTGATATTGGCGATGTGATCGCACGAACAAGTTCATAATGTGTTTTTGAGGTTGTGTACATATTTGGTTTGGAGCCCGGGGGGCTCGGGTAAAGATTTGATAGGCCGTTGGATTAAATTCTGAAATGTTGCACTGCTGGTTTTTCACCCAGCTGTTGGCTTCGCAATTGCGAAGTATTTCTCGCAATTGCGAAGGGGGCAGTACAAGGCAGGGCTCGCAAATGCGAACCCTGATCGCAAATGCGAAGCCCCATTGACCCAGCCTTGTTCGCAAATGCGAACAATTGTTCGCATTTGCGAAAGTCCCCAGAGCCTGCCTATGTTCGCAAATGCGAACAATAGTTCGCAAATGCGAACACTGCCCTTTCCAGCCTGGTTCGCAAATGCGAACATATGTTCGCAAATGCGAAGCCCCCAGATTTGCCTTGGCTTCGCAAATGCGAACAAAAGTTCGCAAATGCGAACTTCCCAGCCTTAGCTTATTTTTCAAACTCCAGAAATTGGTCGGGGTTCGCAAATGCGAACACAGAGACCTGTAAAACACGATTTTCAGTTCATTTCTTCACTTTTTACAAAACAAAAACACCCATTTGCGATTCTTCACGGATTCCTTCTTTATCAAAACAATTGTAAGTCACTTTTTACTCAATTCTTTCAATTCCTAACATCATTAAACATGTTTTTCAATAGAAATCAAAGGTTTTCATGGTAGAATTTCTTGTTTTTGTTAGAATATAGGGTTTTTCATAAATTGGGAAATTGGACCTCGAATTGAGGTCCGATTTTGAAACAAATCATATACATGAACTCGTGGGGGGATGGGTAATCGGATTTTAGTCCTAACCCCGAGTTCCGACCATGTGGGCCCGGGGTTGAAATTCACTATTCCGGGCAGAATGTTGTAAAAGTTGTATTTGGTCTTAAGAATTAGTTTGTTAAGTAGTATTGATGATATTAAATCAATTGTGTATAGATACAATTGGATTGGAGCCAAAGTTGAAAGAAAAAGACATTTCCACGGATTGAATTGTTCATAAACATTTGAGGTAAGTGTTTGTTCTATCCTAGCTTGAGGGAATAGGATTATGTGTTATGTGTTATGTGATCGAGTGCGGTGTATGGGCTGTGTTGACGAGCATCCATACACTGGCGTCTAGTATGACCGTGAGTCATTGGAAAATGATTATTTTGAGATATATTACAGATGAATTCTTATTGTTCTCCCTTGTCGGGACTTGTTGTGAAGATGATTATTGATTGCCCTTGTTGGGACAGTTTATGAATTACTGCTTCTTTCTTTGCCCTTAACTGTGATTGTTATTTGGGTGAGGAAGAGTGATAATGCACGAAGGGTGATGTCGTGCCATGTTTATTTATTTATGCACGAAGGTTAATGCCGTGCCATGTTTTATTGATTATGCACGAAGGATCATGCCGTGCCCTGGTTATTGAACCATGTACGAAGGATCATGCCGTACTATGGATGTGAGGATGAGAGTAAAAGCACGAAGGGTGATGCCGTGTACTTTATTTGCTTATTTGGTGAGGATGAGAGTAAAAGCACGAAGGGTGATGCCGTGTACTTTATTTGCTTATTTGGTGAGGATGAGAGTAAAAGCACGAAGGGTGATGCCGTGCAACTGCTTGCTATTCCTTGACTTGATATTACTTGTGTTTCCATTATACTTTGTTTTTCCTTGTGAATTTATTAACTGTTGTTAATTGTTGAATTCTTGGAGATATTCCTTATTGTGTTAATACCTGGTTATTTCTTGTTATTCTGTGGTATACATATATATTGAATTGCACAGGTTTATGTGGGTGTCTGGTCCTAGGCTTGTCACTGGTTCGCCGGGATAGGCCAGGCACTTAGCACATGGGGTCGGTTGTGCTGATACTATACTTCTGTGCGTTTTTGCACAGGTCCAGGTTACGATCAGGAGCAGTAGCAGCAGTAAATCGATTGCGTGGGAGTTGATCATATTTGAGACCGAGGTAGCTTGCGGACGTCCGCAAGCCCGGCGTCTCTCTCTTTATTTATGTTATTAGCTGTAGTCTCTTTGTTCCGAGACAAACAGAATTATGTTATATTTCCTTCAGACTTTTATGTGTAGTATTCTATAGTAGTTCGTGAGTTGGTGACTCCACGTCTTGGGTAGAGGATTTCAGTATGATTTTCACTTTGTAATTAGTTATTTCTATTTCGATAAAGTATTCCGCATTTATTTAATTAAAATTGTGTTAAAAACAGGTAGTATGAATACAGTGGCTTGCCTAGCTACTACGAGTAGGCGCCATCACGATCCCGATGTTGGGGGAAAATCCGGGTCATGACTAGTTGGTATCAGAGCTCTAGGTTACATAGGTCTCACCACTCACGAACAAGCTTAGTAGAGTTTGAGAGGTAGGTACGGAGACGTCTGTACTTGTCCTCCAGAGTCTATTGAGTTAGGAAAGAGTCTCTCATTTGTTCTTTCTTATCGTGCGGCTTGTTCCTCAATTACTGATTGAATTTCTATTCTGTCCTTTCGCAGATGGTGAGGACACGCGCTTCTTCGTCCGCTGACCAACAGCCCGAGCCCAAGGTAGCTCCCGTGAGGGGCAGGGGCCAAGGCCGTATCAGAGGCCGTGGTAGGGGTAGAGCTCAGCCCCAGGCAGCTACTCCAGAGGTGGAGCCTCATATTGAGATTGACGAGGAGGTTCCGGTTCCAGCATCTCCAATGGGCCCAGCTCAGGTCGCAGGAGAGGCTTTATTTACCCCGGATCTCCGGGATGCTTTGGTCAGAATATCGGGATTTATGGATAGCATTGCCAGAGCGGGTTTATTATTAGTTGCACCAGCGGCTTCTCAGGCTGGAGGAGGCGCCCAGACTCCTATTGCTCGTACCCCGGAGCCAGTAGCTCCTCAGCCTCAGGCACCAGTGGTTCAGCCAGCTGTGGCCACTCAGTCAGGTACCACAGCTCATACAGGTGATGGAGCGGCCATGACTTCTGATTCGTTATGGAGGCTTGATCGGTTCTCCAAGCTATTTACCACTACATTCAGTGGAGCCGCATCAGAGGATCCTCGGGACTTCTTATTTAGTTGCCATGAGATTCTCAAGACTATGGGGATCGTGGAGTCAAATGGAGTTGACTTCTGTACATTCAGGCTTGCAGGATCCGCCAAGACTTGGTGGAGAGATTATTGCTTGACTCGACCAGCAGGGTCCCCAGCTTTATCATGGGACCGGTTTGCGGAACTATTTATGGAGAAGTTTCTCCCTGCTACTCAGCGGGATGTACTTCGGAGGCAGTTTGAGCGCCTCCATTAGGGCACTATGACAGTTACACAGTATGAGATGAGATTTGTCGATTTGGCTCGTCATGCGGTGGTGATACTTCCCACGGAGCGGGAGAGGGTCCGCAGGTTTATAGATGGGCTTAATCAACCAATTAGACTCCAGATGGCTATGGGCGTGGGGAGTGACATATCATTTCAGGAGGCAGAAAATGCAGCAAGCAGAGTTGAGATGGCTCTTGCTAGGGGAGGCGGTCATTCTTCAGATAAGAGGCCTCGTCATTAAGGCAGGTTTGGTGGTTCTTCCTCTGGTGGCAGAGAATCCTTTGACAGAGGCCAGTCTTCCAGGCCTTTTCATTCTGCCCTTCAGGCTTCACAAGGTGGACCAGGTAATCGTGGTGTTCGGGGGCATTATTCAGACCAGCCTACTATTAATGCTCAGCCTCTTCAGAGTGTTCGTGGAGGCCATTCCGGGCGTCAGGGCCAGCAGCCCTATCAGTCTAAGGGTTGCTACGGTTGTGGTGACCCAGGGTCATTTTATCAGGTATTGCCCTCGAGCAGCGGGCAACTCTCAGCAGCGGGGTCCTCGTCCTATGATTCGAGGCCCCAGCTGACCCTCAGCCTGCCCAGCCAGCCAGAGGCGGGGGTAGATATTATAGAGGTGGAGGTCGAGACTGTAGAGGTCGAGACCGTCCAGCCAGAGGTAGAGGTCAGCCAGTTGATGGTCGTCCTAGAGACGCAGCTCAGAGGGGAGGTGCAGATCCCCGATTCTATGCTTTACCAGCCAGGCCAGAGGCAGAGGCATCAGATGCCGTGATTACAAGTACTATTATTGTGTGTGGCAGAGGTGCTTCAGTATTATTTGACCCTGGATCTACATATTCCTATGTGTCTTCCTACTTCGCACCGTATTTGGCCGTGCCCGGCTATGCTCTGGATATTCCAGTTTATGTGGCTACACCAGTGGGTGACTCCATTGTAGTCGATCGGGTGCATTGTTCGTGCGTAGTTATATTTGGGGGTCTTGAGACCCGTGTTGATCTGTTGCTTTTGGATATGGTAGATTTTGATGTCATATTGGGGATGGACTGGTTGTCCCCATACCATGCTATTCTTGATTGCCATGCTAAGACGGTGACCTTAGCCTTGCCGGAATCACCCCGACTAGAGTGGAAAGGTACCTCAAGCCACTCCGTTCGCACTGTTATTTCTTATGTTAAGGCTCGACGTATGGTCGAGAAGGGGTGTCTAGCTTATCCGGCTTATGTTCGTGATTCCAGCGCAGAAGTTCCTTCCATTGAGTCAGTCCCTATTGCACGAGAGTTTCCGGAGGTTTTTCCTTCAGACCTACCGGGCATGCCACCCGACAGGGATATTGATTTCTGTATTGATCTGGCACCGGGCACTCAGCCCATCTCTATCCCACCCTATTGTATGGCCCCGCCGGAGCTAAAAGAGTTGAAAGATCAGTTGCAGGACCTTCTTGAGAAGGGCTTTATCAGGCCCAGTGTTTCCCCCTGGGGAGCACCTGTATTATTTGTAAAGAAGAAGGATGGCTCGATGCGGATGTGTATTGATTACTGGCAATTAAACAAGGTGACAATCAAAAATAAATATCCACTTCCGCGAATTGATGATTTATTTGACCAGCTTCAGGGTGCCAAGGTATTTTCAAAGATAGACTTGAGGTCAGGCTACCATCAGCTGAAGATCAGGGCGGCTGACATTCCTAAGACAGCCTTTCGCTCTAGATATGGGCATTATGAGTTCTTGGTCATGTCCTTCGGGTTGACCAATGCCCCAGCAGCATTCATGGAGTTGATGAATCGGGTATTCAGGCCTTACCTAGATGTGTTCGTGATAGTCTTCATAGATGATATCCTGGTGTATTCCCGCAGCCAGGAAGAGCACGAGCAGCACCTCAGAGTGGTTCTTCAGACTCTGAAAGATAACCAGCTATATGCCAAATTTTCGAAATGTGAGTTCTGGCTGAGTTCGGTAGCATTTCTGGGTCACATTGTATTAGTGGAAGGTATTCATGTAGACCCAAAGAAGATTGAGGCAGAGTCCAGAATTGGCCTCGACCAGCTTTAGTGATCGAGATCCGGAGTTTCTTGGGATTAGCAGGTTACTACCGTCGTTTTGTAGAGGGGTTTTCTTCTATTGCAGCCCCGATGACCAGGTTGACCCAGAAGGGTGTCCAGTTTCAGTGGTCAGAGGAGTGTGAGGCGAGCTTTCAGAAGCTCAAGACAGCCTTGACCACCGCACCGGTGTTGGTACTACCTACAGGTGCAGGGCCTTATACAGTTTATTGTGACGCATCTCGTACAGGGCTTGGAGCGGTATTGATGCAGGATGGTAAGGTTATCGCTTATGCTTCGAGGCAGTTAAAGATACATGAGAATAATTATCCAGTTCATGATCTTGAGTTAGCAGCAGTGGTTCATGCCTTAAAGATCTGGAGGCATTATCTATATGGTGTGACATGTGAGGTGTACACTGATCACAAAAGCCTAGAGTACTTGTTCAAGCAGAAGGAGTTGAATCTACGACAGCGGAGATGGTTAGAGTTGCTAAAAGACTATGATGTTACTATCTTATATCATCCAGGTAAGGCCAATGTGGTGGCCGATGCTTTGAGTAGAAAGTATGCCGGCATGGGTAGTCTTGCATACATTCCGGTCAGTCAGAGACCATTAGCTCTAGATGTCCAGGCCTTAGCCAACCGGTTCGTGAGATTAGACATTTCCGAGCCTAGCAGGGTGTTAGCCTGCACGGTCGCTCGTTCTTCTTTATTAGAGCGTATCCGTGAGAGGCAATTTGATGATCCTCATTTGCGTGAGTTGAGAGATACGGTACAGCGGGGAGGTGCCACACAGGTAAATCTAGATGATGATGGGGTATTGAAATTGCAGGGTAGAGTTTGTGTGCCCAATGTCGAAGGGATTCGAGAGTTAATCTTAGCGGAGGCCCACAATTCGCGCTATTCTATTCACCCAGGCACCGCGAAGATGTACCAGGACTTACGGCAACACTATTGGTGGCGCAGAATGAAGAAAGATATCGTTGCGTATGTCGCTCGGTGTCTAAATTGTCAGCAGGTGAAATATGAGCTCCAGAGACCTGGTGGTGTATTCCAGAGGATTGAAATTCCCGAGTGGAAATGGGAGCGGATCACTATGGACTTCGTTACTGGACTTCCTTTGACTCGGAGGAAATTTGATGCTATTTGGGTCATTGTTGATAGGCTGACCAAGTCAGCACACTTTATTCCAGTATCTGTCTCCTACTCGTCGGAGAGGTTAGCGGAGGTTTACATTATGGAGATTATTCGTCTCCATGGGGTGCCATTATCTATTATCTCTGATCGGGGAACGCAGTTTACCTCGCGGTTCTGGAGAGCGGTCCAGCAGGAGTTAGGCACCCAGGTTCAGTTGAGTACAACATTTCATCCTCAAACGGATGGCCAGTCCGAGAGGACTATTCAGATTCTTGAGGACATGCTTCGAGCCTGTGTTATTGATTTCGGAGGCTCGTGGGACAGGTTTCTACCATTAGCAGAGTTCGCCTACAATAACAGTTACCAGTCTAGCATCCAGATGGCTCCGTATGAGGCCTTGTATGGTAGGCGATGTCGATCACCAGTTGGATGGTTTGAACCGGGAGAGGCTCGGTTGTTGGGTACAGACTTAGTTCAGGAGGCCTTAGATAAGGTCAAGACTATTCAGGAGAGATTGCGTTCAGCTCAGTCCAGGCAAAAGACTTATGCGGATCGTAAGGTTCGAGATGTAGATTTCATGGTTGGTGAACGAGTATTGCTTCGAGTGTCGCCTATGAAGGGCGTGATGAGGTTCGGAAAGAAGGGCAAGCTCAGCCCTAGGTATATTGGTCCATTTGAGATTTTAGACAGAGTGGGAGGGGTGGCTTACAGATTAGCCTTGCCGCCTAGCTTATCAGCCGTGCATCCAGTTTTTCACGTATCTATGCTTCGGAGATACCACGGCGATCCCACACATGTGTTAGACTTCAGCACTGTCCAATTGGACAATGATCTATCTTACGAGGAGGAGCCGGTGGCTATTATAGACCGGCAGGTTCGACAGTTGAGGTCGAAGGGTTATCCTTCTGTGCGTGTTCAGTGGAGAGGTCAGCCTCCTGAGGCATCGACCTGGGAGTCCGAGTCTGATATGCGGAGCCGTTACCCACACTTGTTTCCTGACTCGGTACTTCTTTCTTTTGTCCGTTCGAGGACGAACGGTTGTTTTAGAGGTGGAGATTGTGACGACCCAAAGGGTCATCACTTATTTTATTAATCATTTCGAGCTTCCGAGGCCTTGAAAACCTCATTCCATGTTGCCTCGATTTACGTGCACAATCCGAGCATGTAGCGGAAAGCTTTTGTGATAGAAAATATGAATTCTATGAGAAATTTGGATAAAAATGATATTAATATTGATATGGTTGACTTCGGTCAACATTTTTGGTAAACGGATCCGGACCCGAGATTGGATGGTCCCGAGAGGTCCGTAGGAAAATATGGGACTTGGACATGCGTCCGGAGTCGAATTCCGAGGCCTAGAGCCCAAGTTATGAATTTTTCTATGAAATTGTTTTTGATGTAATTGTTAAAGGAAATGAATTAATTGACATTGTTATCGGGCTCGTATTTTGGTTCCGACGCTCGGTACAAGTCTTAAATATTATATATGTGATTTCTGTAAAGTTTGGTGACATTCGGATGTCGTTTGAGATGTTTTGGACCTTGAGTCCCAAGTTTGAAAGTTTTGAAATCCAAAGGTATGAAAATCATGAATTTGAGGCTTGATTTGATGAAAACGAGGTGATATTGGCGATGTGATCACAAGAACAAGTTCATAATGTGTTTTTGAGGTTGTGTACATGTTTGGTTTGGAGCCCGGGGGGCTCGGGTAAAGATTTGATAGGCCGTTGGATTAAATTCTGAAATGTTGCACTGCAGGTTTTTCACCTAGCTGTTGGCTTCGCAATTGCGAAGTATTTCTCGCAATTGCGAAGGGGGCAGTACAAGGCAGGGCTCGCAAATGCGAACCCTGATCGCAAATGCGAAGCCCCATTGACCCAGCCTTGTTCGCAAATGCGAAAAATTGTTCGCAAATGCGAAAGTCCCCAGGGCCTGCCTATGTTCGCAAATGCGAACAAAAGTTCGCAAATGCGAACATTCCCTATATTGCCTTGGTTCGCAAATGCGAACCATTGTTCGCAAATGCGAACACTGCCTTATACAGCCTATGTTCGCAAATGCGAACATTTGTTCGCAAATGCGAACAGTCCCTTTGTCTGCCAGTGTTCGCAAATGCAAACAAATGTTCGCAAATGCGAACTTCCCAGCCTTAGCTTATTTTTCAAACTCCAGAAATTGGTCGGGGTTCGCAATTGCGAACCCATGTTCGCAAATGCGAACACAGAAACCTGTAAAACACAATTTTCAGTTCATTTCTTCACTTTTTACAAAACAAAAACACCCATTTGCGATTCTTCACGGATTCCTTCTTCATCAAAACAATTGTAAGTCACTTTTTACTCAATTCTTTCAATTCCTAACATCATTAAACATGTTTTTCAATAGAAATCAAAGGTTTTCATGGTAGAATTTCTTGTTTTTGTTAGAATATAGGGTTTTTCATAAATTGGGAAATTGGACCTCGAATTGAGGTCCAATTTTGAAACAAATCATATACATGAACTCGTGGGGGGATGGGTAACCGGATTTTAGTCCTAACCCCGAGTTCCGACCATGTGGGCCCGGGGTTGAAATTCACTATTCCGGGCAGAATGTTGTAAAAGTTGTATTTGGTCTTAAGAATTAGTTTGTTAAGTAGTATTGATGATATTAAATCAATTGTGTATAGATACAATTGGATTGGAGCCAAAGTTGAAAGAAAAAGACATTTCCACGGATTGAATTGTTCATAAACATTCCAGGTAAGTGTTTGTTCTATCCTAGCTTGAGGGAATAGGATTATGTGTTATGTGTTATGTGATCGAGTACGGTGTATGGGCTGTGGTGACGAGCATCCATACACTGGCGTCTAGTATGACCGTGAGGCGTTGGAAAATGATTATTTTGAGATATATTACAGATGAATTGTTATTGTTCTCCCTTGTCGGGACTTGTTGTGAAGATGATTATTGATTGCCCTTGTTGGGACAGTTTATGAATTACTGCACTGTAATTGTTATTTGGGTGACGAAGAGTGATAATGCACGAAGGGTGATGTCGTGCCATGTTTATTTATTTATGCACGAAGATTAATGCCGTGCCATGTTTTATTGATTATGCACGAAGGATCATGCCGTGCCCTGTTATTGAACCATGTACGAAGGATCATGCCGTACTATGGATGTGAGGATGAGACTAAAAGCACGAAGGGTGATGCCGTGTACTTTATTTGCTTATTTGGTGAGGATGAGAGTAAAAGCACGAAGGGTGATGCCGTGTACTTTATTTGCTTATTTGGTGAGGATGAGAGTAAAAGCACGAAGGGTGATGCCGTGCAATTGCTTGCTATTCCTTGACTTGATATTACTTGTGTTTCCATTATACTTTGTTTTTCCTTGTGAATTTATTAACTGTTGTTAATTGTTGAATTCTTTGAGATATTCCTTATTGTGTTAATACCTGGTTATTTCTTGTTATTCTGTGGTATACATATATATTGAATTGCACAGGTTTATGTGGGTGTCCGGTCCTAGGCTTGTCACTACTTCGCCGGGATAGGCCAGGCACTTACCAGCACATGGGGTCGGTTGTGCTGATACTACACTTCTGTGCGTTTTTGCACAGGTCCAGGTTACGATCAGGAGCAGCAGCAGTAGTAAATCGATTGCGTGGGAGTTGATCATATTTGAGACCGAGGTAGCTTGCAGACGTCCGCAGGCCCGGCGTCTCTCTCTTTATTTATGTTATTAGCTGTAGTCTCTTTGTTCCGAGACAAACAGAATTATGTTATATTTCCTTCGGACTTTTATGTGTAGTATTCCATAGTAGTTCGTGAGTTGGTGACTCCACGTCTTGGGTAGAGGATTTCAGGTATGATTTTCACTTTGTAATTAGTTATTTCTATTTCGATAAAGTATTCCGCATTTATTTAATTAAAATTGTGTTAAAAACAGGATAGTATGAATACAGTGGCTTGCCTAGCTACTACGAGTAGGCGCCATCACGATCCCGATGTTGGGGGAAAATCCGGGTCGTGATAGATAGTACCCTGCCAAACCCAAGAAGCTACGAATCTCTGTCGGGGTCGTGGGTCTAGGCCAATCTTTCACTGCCACAATCTTCTCAGGATCCACCTGAATCCCCTCACTGGAAATAACATGCCCCGGAAAGGCTACGGACTCCAACCAAAACTCACATTTTGAGAACTTGGCATACAATTGATGCTGAAGAAGGGTCTGCAATGCTGCTCTGAGGTGAATGGCATGATCTTCCCTGCTCCGAGAGTAGATGAGGATGTCGTCAATGAATACAATCACTAAGGAATCTAGGAATGGCTTCAAAACCCGATTCATAAGGTCCATGAAAGCTGCTGGGGCATTGGTTAGCCCAAAAGACATGACCAAAAACTCGAAGTGACCATAACGAGTTCGAACCATGACACCACAGCTACTAGGTTTTATGCACAAAAATTTTACAGGGCCTTACATCCATGGACTTATTCGCTCCCTGCAATTGGTCAAGCAGATCATCCACTCGAGGCAAAGGATATTTATTCTTGATGGTGACTTTGTTGAGCTGCCGATAATCAATACACATTCGAAGTGTCCCATCTTTCTTTCTAACAAAGAGAACTAGAGCACCCCACGGCGACACACTCGGTCGTATGAACCCTTTCTCTAATAAATCCCTCAGCTGCTCCTTTAACTCCCTTAGCTCTGCTGGCACCATTCTATACGGTGGAATGGATATTGGCTGAGTATTTGGCAATACATCGATCCCAAAATCAATCTCCCTATCAGGCGGAATTCCTGGAAGCTCATCCGGAAACACTTTAGGAAATTCATTCACAATTGGCACGGACTCGAGGGTAGGCACCTCTGAGGTGGTGTCTGTTACTCGAACCAAGTGATAGATACACCCCTTCTTAATCATCTTCGAAGCCTTAAGGTAGGAAATAAACCTACCCCTTGGCACTACACCAATTCCTCTCCATTCAATAACTGACTCGTTAGGGAACTCGAGCCTCATAACCCTCGTCCGACAGTCAAGCTTGGCAAAGCATGAATAGAGCCAATACATCCCCATAATTACATCAAAATCAACCATCCCAAGTTCAATAAGATCGGCTGTGGTATCACGACCACTCACCATGACAACGCAATTTCTATAGACTCGTGAGGCTGTAATAGAATCACCAACCGGAGTTGACACAAAGAACGACTCATGAAGCTGTTTGGGTTCTATCCCAAAACTTGAAGCAATGAACGGAGTAACATAAGACAAGGAGGACCCTGGATCAATAAGGGCATAGCAATCAATAGTCTGAACAGACATGATACCTGTAACAACATCTGGAGAAGCCTCGGCATTTTGGCGGCCACTCAATGCATAGAATCGACTAGGTCCACCCCTACCCTGAGCTCCACCCCTAGCTGCACCACGCCCTGCTGATGCTGGAGTACGCGCTGATGATGTAGCAGCTGAAGAACCGGATGACTGAGCAGATCCCCTACCTATACCCTAACGGGGTGCACGACAGTCTCGTTGAATGTGACCTCTCACCCCGCACCCGAAGCATACTGGAAGGTCAAGGTAGCAATTCTCCGTATGAAATCTCCCACACTTGGGGCATATAGGTCTCCCCTGTTGCTGGGATCTCACCCCAGGACGACCAGACTGACGAGGCCTCCTGTTGTCTGAACCAGGTCTCGAGTAACTGCCCTGCTGATGACTGTGCATGGATGGCGGTGCACTCGCGGAGAACTAAGCATATGACTGGGACCTGCTGCTACTTTCTCTTTCTGCACGAATCTTCAATTTCCTGGCCTCTGTGGCCTGAGCAAACCCCACGATCCTCCCATAGTTCATATCCGAGTGCAAAGCTGTTGTGGCGGCCTCATTCACTACCAAAGGGCTAAGGCCCTGAACAAACCGTCGAACCCGGGCATCCATGGTCGACACTAAATGAGGAGCATACTTGGACAATCTTACGAACTCCATGTGATACTCCCAAACACTCATACTGCCCTGCTTGAGGATCTCGAACTCCGTGGCACGGGCTGCCATCACCTCGGTAGGCAAGAAGTGGTCCATAAATGCATCTACGAACTCATCCCATCTGGCCGGAGGGCTCACCTCCTCACGGGTATCCTCCCACATCTCGAACCATGAACGTGCCGCTCCCTTCAGCCCTGTAAGAGGCCAACTCTACCCCCTCTATATCTGTAGCCTTCATCACTCCGAGGGTCTTGTATATCTCATCAAGGAATTCCTGTGGGTCAGCCTCTGGATCGGTACCTGAAAATTCTGGAGGGGCCAATCGCAAGAACTGGTGGACTCTGAGCCGGAGGAATCTCCCTGTCCGCTGGAGGATGTAGGGGCATCATGGGATCTCTGGGCCTGGGTGGCCACTAACTGTGTTAACATATGAATAGCTCCCCTAAGATCCTCATTAGAGATACCAGAACCAGAAGCTGGAACTGTAGCAGAGTCAGGAACACTAGCAGGAGGAATGGTGGCATCCTCTGCCGCAGCTGGAATAGGGACACTTGCGTTTTGAACAGTTGGGCCAGGCAAATTTAGGACTGGTGGGTCATTCTCGCCCACAGCATCGGGTACATGATTAGTAGCCGCACTCGGGCCGGAATTGGCCCCAAGGCCGAGTCTAGCCTTCTTCTTAGGTGCCATATTCTGAAAATTTGGGAACAAGGCGCGAATTAGACACAGGATATTTCCACATTGCACTTTACCGCACGATATAGATTAACAAAGAAATAGGTAAATTCCTAAATGTCCGTGCAGCCCCCAACTTATCTGATATGGTCAACAACACACTGATAAGAAGGGCACTACTAGACACGGCTTCGAGACATCTTAGGACACTTTAAAACCTTAGGCTCTGATACCAAGTTTGTTACGCCCTAAATCGGGGAACATGACCGGCGCCTGACCGGGTTGCCCCAATCAAGCGGACCTGAGTGCCTTTCATTCCCACGTGTTACCCCTGTGTTGATTGTTTCTCATTAACCAAATATCTTAGTAACCATGAATGATTTCACATTAAACAAATAAAACCATACGAGTGATTCATTAACAAGTTTGCAGTTTTTACAACGCCCGACATAACATAATATATACATAAGACTGGAGTCTTACAGTTTACATGTCTACAGAGCCTCTAGGATACAAAAAGGGGAATACAATACTTGCCGGTAACAAGGCTCCGGCTATACCTTACAAAACCCAAATGAAATCTAAACAAAGTGGCATGAACCACACAGGGCCCCGAGGAAGAAAGGGGCTCACCAAAACGGGCAGTGGAAGGAGAAGGATACTACCGCCGATGAGCTGAAGTGCCTGCTACTGATCCACCTACAATCATAACACGAATGTAGCGTCCCCGGCAAAAGGGACGTCAGTACACTTGAATTGTACTGGTATGTATGGACAAACTTTGTCCCAAGTAAACTCAAGCCGTCAAACAAGGATCATGATAACAAGATAGACAATAGATTACATCAAGAAATCAATTAAGCTAACTATCCATGTTTCCCACTTTTTACTCATTTCAGATAAGCCTCAACACAAGCACGTTTAAGGTCAACAAATAGAACAACAACCAATAAACCACATAAATTGCAAGTAGTCAAACATAGGGGCAATCAGTGCCCCCCAGGTTGCAAACTCTCCTGCTGTCTCCTTTCACAATTTCATATCAATAATTTTGTTTCAATTTCATTTGCGATTTCGATCGCTTTCCATCCTTATTACCCCTTACCACCCTTATTACCTCGGCCATCCTTATCACCCCAACCCACACCTTATTTCTTCATGTTGCGGCGCGCAACCCGATCCCACCATACAGTTTTCAAACATAACAATCACAAACAGCAGATAAGGTACTACACACAATTACAACAAGTTCAAATAAGCAACTTACACATTGGTTCATGTTCTCAATTACTTCTCAAGCCAATATAACAACCAAGTTACAAGTGTTCCAAAA
Organism: Nicotiana noctiflora; assembly: GCA_032618575.1. Lineage (NCBI taxonomy): Eukaryota > Viridiplantae > Streptophyta > Magnoliopsida > Solanales > Solanaceae > Nicotiana > Nicotiana noctiflora. The sequence continues at coordinate 70,729 of JASVEL010003790.1, read as the reverse complement.
TCGAGAATGTTCATACTTTTATGTTCAATAACTTACCACACCTCAAGTGTTTCGTTTCTTTTCCACGGGGTACCATATATGCCATTATTCACAATTCTTTTACCAAGTTCAATTCTCATTTGTCTTTCGGCTCGTATCTCATATTACATCACTCATAGTTCAACAACAACTTTGAATATCCAACAACAACATCAAGAATTTCACACAATTTGTCAATTTAACAAGAACCAAACAAATTTCACACATATAGGCGATTTCACAAGAATCAAAATTAGCCATACATACCTGGTACCGAGTTTTCTTCCTTTATCTTCCTACTTTATGCTTACCCAAGATATCCTACTCTTGCTAACCTCTTTCTTGAAGACTCTTACTTCTACTCACTTCCTTTACTAAAAATCAAGTTTAATAATCATGCATGAGTATAAAATTCCATTTTCAAAAGCTATTATATGCAAACCTCTCTTTACCCAATTTAAAACTGAAAATTAGAGAAAATAGCTAGGGTTTTTACCTTGAAATGATTTGGGGAAGTTGAATCTTAGCCCTAGAATCCTTTAGACTAAATGGTTGGAACAATCATTGAAGATGTAGAACTTCTCTCTCTAAAACCCCTCTCTCTCTCTAATTTTGGTAAGATGATATGATAAAATGAAGGGGAAAGGCGTTATATTAAAGAATATATCGGGTCAAATTTTATAAAATTTCTGGGCCGGGTCAATTCTGCGGTCGCATCAACGATCGCAGAATCAACATACGGTCCGCAAAGTGACCGCGGAATGACCTCAAAATTACACAAGTTCTGTTACGGAATGCGACCACAATGCGGTCCGCATTCTTGATCTGCGGTCGCAAAGTGCACCGCAGATTCATTATGCGATCGCATATCGACCGCATTTTCAACATGATTTTGGGAAACCTTCTGGTAAGCTTTGCGGCAAGAATGCGGTCCGCATAGCAGATCTGCGGTCGCATTCTTGACCGCAAAATTGACACTTTTCCGGAAAATTAATTCTCTACATTTTTGAAACTTAAATCACTACCAATGGTCCGAACCGCGGCGAGCTTGCTCGCCGCGAAGAATTCTACGCATTCCTAACACATTATTCGGACCATGACACTATAGCTACTATGTTTTATGCACAAAAATTTTACGGGGCCTTACATGTGGACAGGAAGGAAACCTAGTTTAAGGCACCTGCATGTTTGGGGTTGCCTGACAGAAGCTAGAGTTTATAATCCACAAGAACAGAAATTAGATTCTCAAGTAGTAAGTGGTTACTTTATTGGTTACTGATCGATTGCAAACTCAACCCGAAGGAAGAGCGGGCACAACTAACTTTTACCCGAATAGTGGTTCGGGGTCAATCCATAGGGAGTTGGAATTTGGAGTGAGAAATTACGATGAACTAGAATTGCGAGTTAGCTTCTAATTTATCTTCAAACATGATTGGGTTTTATTTTTAATAAATAATTGATCAACTACTAGTAAGAAATCTAAATTATGCTAAGGATGATTCAAAAGTGTAATGAAAGTAGGAAAAGGACTAGGGTAGTAGCATTTAGCTAGGTGGACAACTAACGGGTAATGAAATTCAATACAAATATGATATGATGGGATGATTGGAGAATCGTTGCTCTATGCACTCATTCTTACACCTCTTGGTAGAGAGAACAATTTTGCCCAATTGACTCTCTCGAGACCAATTGGGTAGGCTAATTTGCCCAAGCAACTTAAGGCTCAAGTTGGGTAATTACTCTCTCGAGGTTTTTACCCGTTACTTGGGGCTACCATTCTCATGGGTCCATTCCAAATCCTTGTTGGAATTCATTGAGAAGTTTTAGACTCTCTTTCTCAAGAAGAGTCCAAACCCACTAAGCTAGACTTAGTGTTTGCAACCACCAAATCCAAATGAAAAACATTCAATCAACCCAAATCCTAACACCCATAATCATCTAAGCATTAAATAATCTAACCCATTAATTACTCACACTAGGGTTGAGCTACAACCCTAGCTATGAGTTTATCTAGCCATGAACAATGAAGAAACTGAAGAAATTAAAGATGAAATTGACATAATATTTGATTACAAACTAAATCTAGAAGTTTCAATGATAAAAGACTAAGGAAATTGCCCAAAATAGGTGAGAATATCTTCTCACGAGCGCAGCTGTTCGTAGCTAATATCTGACGTCTCCTAAAAAAGTAAAAGAAGTTATTTATACTGTACAAAAATTTCCGGACAAAAATACCCCTGAGGGTCTGACGCAGACCGCACACTTTTGACGTGCGGCCGCGTAGGGCAAGTGGTCTTCAAACAAGCTGGCACCTGGAGCATGTCATGCGGACTGCGTACTTTTGTCACGCGGCCGCGTAGGCTTAGCAACGTGGACCGCGTAAAAATGGTGCGCGACCGCACTGTGTAACTCCTCCAATTGCAAACTCTCTGATCCTTCACCCACGCCGACCGCACTGTTTTGGCACGCGGCCGCGTGGGGCTTTGCCTTGAATTGTCACTTCTCTAATCTTCATTGTTGCGGACCGCATGAAAATGGACGCGGTCCTCGTAGATTTGTTTTCAAATTTGGCCTCTCTGAACTTGTCTGCACGGCCGCACACCAAATTAGTACGGTCCGCGCAGCTGAAGGTGAGCCTGGTCTTCTCTCTGAATCACCTTGTGCGGCCGCACAACAAAAAAGTGCAGTCCGCGCAGGTCTCTTTGGTGCCCCTCTACTTCTTCAGTTGACGCTTAGCTGGTTTCACTCCTTTTTGAGCTGGTTTAACGGTATTCATTCTTTTGTCGCCCAAACCTACAAAATAGCGCACTTGTAAGCAAATCAAGGCTAGATTAACACATTTTATGCAAATCTCGGGCAAGAAGGGGTCTAAAAGTATGCAAAATTCCTAGTTATCACCTCCCTCGAACTTAAACCTTTGCTTGTCCTCAAGCAAATCAAAATGAGACCTAACTTTTAGGGAAAAGACATCAAAACAATTCCCATTTGTCCGAGGGTAACCTCACAAACATCAATTGGGACTAACAATTGTCCATTATGCAAATGTAACATTGACACCTTTTGAAATTTGAAGCTTTGTGGATCAAGTGTGACACAAAAGCCTCGAGGGTTGACTCGATTCATCAAGGAGCCTTTCTCAAAACACTTTGGTTATTGTGGACCCCAAACTCGTACATCCTCGGCTCTCCCTAAGTGCACCTCACCTTTTTGAATATTTGCACACAAATCAATGTAAGAGGATTTCACACTCACTCTCTCAAAGAAGAGACCCTAAGCCCGACGCTAGGTACCATAAGCTTGCCCTTAATGTAAGTATCCACTAATGTAGGCTTTACTCAACTTGAGATCATATAGGACTTTTCGGGAAGTCATTGTGAATGCTTTTTGGGTAGGATAGGAATTTGGTTCTTATTGGTTCAATTTTCCCTAAAGCGCTTCTTTTGATTCATTGATGGCACACTTTCTTGACTCTTTTTTGAGTATTTCTTCTTTCAAGGGTTGAAGGAGAGACACCATGGCACTCTTCCTTTTTACGATTGACACTTTTTCCTTTGATCACTTCATTCACATTTTTCCTTTTTCCTTTTTGCTTTTCAAATCTTTTTAGTCCCCCCCTTTGGGTCTTATTCCTCCTTTTGTTTGTTTTTCTCTTTGTTTCCTTTTTCAATGCCTTTCTTTCCTTTTTGCTTTTGTGCCTTTTTACCACATTGGTGCCTTTCTTGTCCTTCCCCCCCCCCCCCAAACTTATACTTTTGCTATCACTTTAAGGGAAGATTTCTGGGTGGCAAGAGAAGGTCTAAATTGAAACGGGTATAGGCTTGCAACTTGGTTTATGAAAGAATAAGGTTTAAGGCTCAAAGGGGTGAACTAGGGATCCTTATATTGGTAGGTTGGAAATAATGGTTCAAGGTGCGTTCATTTGGATCAAAGATGGCCTACACTCACTTCTCAAGTCAAGTTTCACCTATGATTTTGCCTCAACAAACATTCGGGGCAAGTTCTAGACCATTGGTACGGTACTTGGGCTCACAAATCTATTTCTCACCACACCTACACTCAGAGATCACCAAAAATGGACTTGAAGGCCCACAACAACCTCGAATAAGATTCAAGCACACGTTGGTTTACATGACCAATCGATGGTTGTTCGGTCAAACACAAGTTTCTCTAGGCCACAACTTTCACCATTCTAGACACAACTCGATGTCTTTGATCATGAGATCGGAGACAAATGTTCTAGGCCCAAGTGAAGTTTGCTTGAGGTACCCTTAACTACCACAACATTGAAAATCAAAAAGAAAAAGATAGAAGCAAAAAAAAGAAACACTGACTCAACCCTTAAGAAAGTTGTCACGCTATCTATTATAGGGAAGAGTCACCCGGTTCACACAACACTTTACCCTTGGAAAGAACCGTGGCATTAAGAAAACCAAGGGTTTATTGAAAACTTAAAACAAAGCATAATGATTTTTACGAGAATAATAAAAATGAAAAGAAATCCAACTGAAACCAAATGAATATGTACAAAGATGGATTAGAATATACAGACCCAAAGGGTTCAAAATGAAAGCTAAAGTACATAAGCTAAAGTAGATCAAATTAACAAAATATATACAAACCACTACATCTACAAATGTCTGAATAGTAATAAATATATACAGTCCAAATAAATAGTAGGGCACACCCCCTCGAATAAAAGCTAGCATGTCCCCAATGCTAACTACCAAATAAACACCAAAAAGGATATCAATGGCCCTTCAAGCCTCATCAACTGGACGACTATGCTCAGTGGTTCCCACATCCGCTGTAGTGGTAGGGACCTCAAACTGGTCCCCAACCTGCTGCTGTGCTGCTGGGATGGATGCTCGGTCTGGAGGTGGCTCATCTACTGCATGTGCACTGTAGGGCCCCTCCTACTTAGGAGCTACTACAATGACAACTCCCTCAGTGTTGGGGAGTTTCCTCTCCTTCCGTGGCCTGGGCTCCTCTTGTCGCTGCTCAGCTCGTGGCTCTACAGCCAGCTCCTCAAATAGAAAATCAAGTGGCAACTGGTCTGCTATGAGCTTGTCCACCTATTCCTTTAAAGCTGCAACTAACTCTGTGGAGGCCTTGGTCTTCCTCATTTTCTCGTGCTCCCTAGCAAGGCTTTTGAGCTGCTTGCTATGCCCTTCAACTGCCTCGGCCAATTCGACTTGCTTCTTCATCATCAACTCCTGGTTAGCCAGGATCTTCTTCAATGTCTCATTAATAGAAGCAGGAATCTCCACAGTCACCAGTGCACTCTGAGCCTGAACAACAGTCGTCAATGTGGACAACTTAGATGTCGCTGCCGACATCCAGTTGTTCAAACTAGCGAATGAATATGTGAGTTGGTTGGATGTGAACCTGTGAGTCTTGGAGGCTGGGACCTCCGGATCAGCAGTAGAGGAGGAAGGTGCTATGGAAGGACCTGGAGGGAGAAAAGTAGGCTGCTCAATGGCAACTGGCTCCTTAGACTGGCCAGCTGCAGAAGAAGTAGTGGCTTGGCTCTTCTTAGCTGTCTTAGGGTTGTCCGGACCCTTTTGATCGTACCAAGAATAAAGCCCCACCGGAGGCATCATCACATCAAACTTCTTCTTCACCTTGAGCTCCTTGAAGTACATAGTCAAGGTGTTGGGAAAAGGATAATGGTCTTGGTCTCATGGCCCACTGTGGAAATCACCCGGTGCATAATATTTCCCACATTCAATGGGAAGCCAGCCATAATAGAAGCTACCAGAACCGCACGATCAATAGGAACTGAATGGTCATGTGTGGTTGGGTCCAGTCGGTTGCATACAAATGTCAACCTCCTTTCCGCTTCAAAGCTAAGGGTGTTTATGTAGATCTTCTCCTGTGCCTTCAGCCATACCGGAACAGTGCCGGGAGCAGCTAGCACTTCTACCAACCATGGACGAGCCTCCTCTTTGAGGGCCAACTTCTCCAAATACTGGGACTCATCCTCATCAGCGAACCCCAAGAACTCATTCAAAGACTTGCCATCGAATAGCACTATCTGATCCCTCACCTTTGTAGCAGTGGAATCACGGACTATGTGGTGGATGTTGGCGTAAACTTCCTTGAGCATATACTCATTGGCCATCTCCACTCGCTCTTTGAAGAAGCCCTAACACTCTCTAGTGTGAAACTGTGCCTGAACATGAGGGTTGTGAGGTAACAAGTCCACATCAATAAACTGCCTCTCCTGAATAAGTCTTTTCTTGGGCCACCATTCCCTAAACTTGTGCCATGCCAACTCGCTCACAAATCTGTCGGCCCAAACATTCAGGTCCTTGTTCTCTCAATACCACCAACCTATGGTTCCCCTCCTTCCGCATGCCCTCCACTCTCCCATGATAATGAAGCTGTGGGAGAGGTAGAGTAATCATCATCACTGCCCTTGTCCACTCTAGACTCATCAGACGAGTCTGAGACCACATTCACCGGCTTGGAGGTGGCAACTGTTGGTTGGTCTGGAGAGGAGGATGCCATATTAGGTACGGAGATGGACATGTGGGAGGGGGCTGACTCTGAGCTCACACTCCTGGAGGGTATGTAATCACTCCCAGTAGAATGAGAGGCCGCCCTATCAGCTTCCCGAATCAGCTTCCGGGTCTTCTTTATATTTTTTTGGGCCTCCGGAGTGAGCTTTACTATTCTTTTTCCTTTGCCACCTTGGGAGGGACCACCTCTCCCGGGTTGTTTACCCCCATGTTGCGCAAGATGTTTCTTCACCATTGTCCACCTGCGCGGCTGCATAGATTTGTCACGTGGACCATGCATGCTTTAACCATGCATCCATTTGTTAAGCAAGGTCACGCGGACCACACTGTTTTGGTGCGCGGCCGCGTGACAACTTTAGAGACCTGCTAAGATGGGTAGTTTCCACGTGGACCGCACTGATTTGGTGCGCGGCCGCGTGGTAAACTTCAGAGACATTCCATATTTCATCCCTTCCACGCGGACCGCATAATATTGCCACGCAGGCCGCGTAGGTTGCCCTGAGGTCACTCTTTTAACTTGGAAAACCCACGCGGACCGCACTATTTTGGAGTGCGGCCGCATGGCCAAACTTCAGAGACTCCTCAACTTGTGTGATTTCCCTGCACTGTTTCAACATAACCCCTGCAACACTTCACAAACTATCAGCTCAAAAATCCTACTCTACGAATGAAGAAAAACAAAGAAAAAGCAAAAGACATGGGTTGCCTCCCAAGAAGCGCCTGATTTAACGTCGCGGCACGACGCAGGTTACCATTTACTCATTTCAAATGCAAGAGCGCCACCACTTGGCTATCATCAGGATTTCCCAAATAATGCTTCACACGGTGCCCATTGACTCGGAATACTTCACCATTTTTGTTCTTTAGATCAAGGGCTCCAAATGGAGTCACACATACCACTTCAAATGGACCACTCCACTTGGATTTCAGCTTTCCCGGGAATAACCTCAACCGAGAATTAAAAAGAAGAACCATATCACCCACTTTGAATTCCTTGCCTCAAGCATATTTGTCATGGAGATACTTCATCTTGTCCTTACACAAGGACGATCTGGAGTATGCATGAAACAAAAACTCATCAAGCTCGTTCAAATGATCCACACGAAGATTTGCAGCTACATCCCATTCCAAATTCAACTTCTTTAAAGCCCACATAGCCTTATGCTAAAGTTCCACCGGCAGATGACATGCCTTACCAAACACCATCCGATAAGGAGACATACCAATTGGAGTTTTATAAGCTGTCCTATAAGCCTAAAGAGCATCATCTAATTTCTTTGACAAATCGGTTCTTTTGGCATTGACAGTTTTAGACAAAATACTCTTGATCACGGTTGAAACTTCCACTTGGCCACTCGCTTGAGGATGATACGGGGTAGTGACCTTATGATTTACTCCATACTTGGTAAGCAATGAATCAAATGCCTTGTTGCAAAAATGAGAACCCCCATCACTAATGATAGCACGGGGAGTCCCGAATCTTGTAAAGATATACTTCTTCAGAAAGGTCACAACACTTAGAGCTTCATTGTTCGGAAGAGCCACAGCTTCAACCCACTTTGACACATAATCCACCGCTACCAAAATGAACGTATTCCCACAAGAGCTCACAAAAGGCCCCATAAAGTCAATCCCCCATACATCAAAAATATCAACCTCTAGAATCGTATTGAGAGGCATCTCGTCTTTCTTTGAAATACCACCGGCCCTTTGGCACGCATCACAACTTTTCACCAAATCACTAGCATCTTTGAAAATCGTTGGCCAATAAAAACCACAACTCAAACCTTTGGAAGCCGTTCTCACTCCCCCATGATGTCCACCGTAGGAAGAAGAGTGACAAGCCTCCAAGATACTCCTTTGCTCACTTTCCGGAACACACCTTCAAATTACCCCATTCGTGCAAATCTTGAAGAGATACAGATCATCCCAATAGAAATCCAAGCTATCCCTCTTGAGCTTTTTCCTTTGGTTATAAGAGAGCTCATACGGGACCACACCGGTCACAAGATAATTGGCAACATCGGAAAACCACGACATATCATGCATAGACACCGTGAGGAGTTGTTCATCCGGGAAGGAATCATTTATTTCAAGGCCATTGGATGGCCTCCCCTCCTCCTCCAAACGGGATAAGTGGTCCGCCACTTGGTTTTCACTACCCTTGCGATCAACAATTTCTAGATCAAACTCTTGAAGAAGTAAGACCCATCTCATCAACCTTGCCTTTGAGTCCTTCTTTGTCATCAAATACCTAAGGGCGACATGATCGGTATGAATAATCACCTTGGCCCCCATAAGGTAAGGACAGAACTTTTCCATAGCAAAAACAATAACTAGCAACTCCTACTCTGTAAAGGTATAATTACTTCGAGCCTCGTTCATTGTCTTGCTTCAATAATACACCGGCTGGAACATCTTGTTGATTATTTGGCCAAGCACCGCTCCTACTGCCACATCACTTGCGTTGCACATAAGTTCAAATAGAAAGTTCGAATTAGGTGCGGTAATGATGGGAGTAGTAGTCAACTTTTGCGTCAATAACTCAAAAGATTCCATACATCTCTCGTCAAAGACAATCTTGGCATCCTTCTCCAATAGCTTACACAATGGGTTAACAATCTTGGAACAATCTTTTATGAAGCGCCGATAGAAACCGGCGTGACCCAAGAAACTCCTCACCCCTTTGACAAAGTTAGGGGGAGGGAGCCTTGAAATAACCTCTATCTTTGCTTTGTCAACTTCAATGCCGTTCTTTGAGACTTTGTGGTTGAATAAAATTCCCTCTCGCACCATGAAGTGACACTTCTCCCAGTTAAGCACAAGGTTTGTTTCCTCACATCTTGCCAACACACGATCCAAGTTTGACAAACAATCATCAAAAGAATCCCCTACCACACTGAAGTCATCCATGAATATCTCAAGAATGTCCTTCACCATATCGGTGAAAATCGCCATCATGCATCTCTGAATGTAGCTGGGGCATTACATAGTCCAAATGGCATTCTAGAGAAGGCGAATGTGCCATAATGACATGTAAATGTTGTCTTCTCCTGATCTTCCGGGACGATAAGTATTTGATTGTACCCCGAATAGCCATCAAGGAAGCAATAATAGGCCATCCCCGCAAGTCGGTCCAACATTTGATCCAAGAAAAGTAATGGAAAATGGTCCTTCCGTGTCACTTTGTTGAGCTTCCTATAGTCCATGCACACTCTCCAACCTGTGACCGTACGAGTAGGAATCAATTCATTGTTTGCATTAGTGATGACCGCCATGCCACCCTTCTTTGGAACACATTGGACCGGAGAGGTCCAAGAACTATCCGAAATGGGGTAGACTACCCCGGCATCCAACCATTTGATGATTTCCTTTTTAACTACCTCTTGCATGGCCTCATTTAATCTTCTTTGGTGCTCTAGTGATGGCCTAGCATTCTCCTCCAATATGATCTTGTGCATGCAAAAGGCGGGGCTTATACACCGAATATCCGCCAAGGTCCATCCAATTGCTCGCTTGCGCTTTTGTAAGACCGCCAAAGTGGCGTCAACCTGCATGTTAGTTAAGCAAGAGGAAAGTATAACCGGCAAAGTAAAATTAGGGCCCAAGTATTCATACCTGAGGTGAGGAGGAAGTGGTTTCAACTCCAACACCGGAGGCTCCTCAATGGATGGCTTAATTGGAGGGGTCTTGTGATTTTTAAGGTCCAAATATAGCTTCCTCGGCTCATAAGAGTAAGAGCCCATACCATGCAAAGCATTTACACATTCAACACGATCGGCATCATCATTGACCTCCAGGTTCAAAAGGACCGCTTCAAGTGGATCTTTAACATTGATCATTGCGCTTGTGTCATCCACTATCACCGCCGTGACAATATCAACAAACGAGCACACCTCGGTGCTATTTGGTTGTCTCATGGATTTGCACATGCGAAACACCACTTTTTCATCACCGACCCGAAAAGTCAACTCTCCCGCTTCAACATCAACCAAGGCTTTCTCGGAGGCTAAGAATGGCCTTCCAAGAATGATTGGGACTTCGAAGTCCACCACACAATCTAGAATGACAAAATCGGCCGGCAAGATAAATTTGTCAACTCGAACAAGAACATCGTCGATGATTTCCAAAGGCCTCTTCATAGACCTATCCGCCATTTGGAGCCTCATTCAAGTTGGTCGGGGTTGTCCAATACCCAAGGTCTTAAACACGGAATATGGCATTAATTGATACTTGCACCTAAATCACAAAGTGCTTTAGCAAAATTAGCACATCCAATTGTACAAGTAATGGTGAAAGCACCGGGGTCTTCAAGCTTAGGAACCATGGAATGAACGATGGCACTCACTTGGCGGGTCATCATTATCGTCTCACAATCCATCGACCTCTTTTTCGTAACCAAGTCCTTCATGAATTTAGCATAACCCGACATTTGCTCGAGTGCCTCAACCTAAGGCATATTAATGGTCAAACTCTTTATCATCTCTATGAATTTCTTGAACTGATTATCTCCCTTTTGCTTTGCCAATCGTTGGGGATAAGGTGGAGGAGGCCTTGGCAAGGGTGCCTCGGCCTTTGGAATAGCCGCCTCGGGAATATCAATAATGTGTTCCCTAGACGGGTTCACGGTATCTTGAGATTCAATCCCGGCCTCATCCTCAATATCAATCCGCACATCATTTGTTTCAATAGGTTCAACCACATTGTCATCATTCATCGGGATCTCATCATCATTCAAATGTACTTCTGCATTCACAACTCGATTCTCATTTGAGGCATTCACATCACTGCCTCTTCCACTTCTTGTTGTCACGGCCATCACATGATTGTTTCCTCCTTTCGGGTTTACCACCGTGTCAATTGGTAGTGCACCTTTAGGTCGGGAATTCAAAGATTGAGAAAGTTGGCCAATATGAACTTCCAAATTTCGGATTGACGTATTGTGAGAAGCTAGTTGGGCATCTGAGTCTTGATTCTTCTTCATCATTTGTTCAAACATAACTTCAATTCGACCCATATCATTACTCGAAGAACTCGATCCTTTGAATGGAAAGGGGGTGGATTGTTGGGTTGTTGATACATGGGAGCTCTTTGAAAACCTTGCCCTCAATATTTTTGATTTCCGCCATTGTTCCACCCGCCTTGATTGTTGTTGTTCCCCCAATTTCTATTATTACCACTCCAATTGCCACCATTATTTCCTTGATTGTTCCAATTGTTGCCTTGATTGTTCCAATTGTTTCCTTGGTTGTTCCAATCACCACCGTTGTTCCCATTGTTATTATTGTTCCAATTTCCTCTTCCTTGTTGGTTCCCCCAATTGCCTTGGGAACGCCATTGTTGATTATTTTGATTCCATCTATTGCCTTGAAAGTTATTCACAAATTAGCAATCTTCATCTTGATCATCAAAGCCGTCATTAGAAAATCCTCCATTGTCATTGTTGTTCTCATTTTGATCACAATGGCCTTGTTGTGCTTGTTGCCCTCTATTCCTTCTTTTCAACATCGAGACACTTTCCATGGAATTTACTTGGCATGGATTTTGCACTTGTTGAAGTTGAGCTTTCACCAATTGATTCATGGTTGTAGTGAGCTCGGCAATGGCTTGGCCATGGTCATGCAACTCTTTGTGTAAATGGATAACATTTGGATCGCCTTGAGGTACATTCGCCCGACTTTGCCATGCCGAAGAAGTTTCAGCCATTTGGTCCATAACATCACATGCTTCCTCCAAAGATAACTTCATGAAATTGCCACCCGCCAATTGGTTCACAATGCATTGGTTAGCCATGTTGATCCCCCTATAAAATGTTTGTTGAACGATAGCATCGGTCATGACATTATTTGGGCACTCTTTCACCATAGTCCGGTACCTCTCCCAAATTTCATGTAACGGCTCCATTGGCTCTTGTTTGAAGGCTAGAATCTCATCTCGCAAGGCCGCCATATGAGTTGGGGAAAAGAAATTGACGATGAATTTTTCCGCCAATTCATCCCATGTAGTGATTGAGTGATTCGGTAACCGCTCCAACCAATCCAACGCCTTACCCCTCAATAAGAAAGGGAAAAGCCGCTGTCGCAAAGCACCTTCGGACACATTGGTTTGTTTGCTTCCCCAATAGGTATCTACGAACCCCTTCAAGTGCTTGTGAACATTTTGATTGGAGGCGCCCGTAAAATACCCTCTTTGCTCCAATAGTATCAGCATCACATTTGTAATTTGAAAGTTCCCCGCCCGGATTCGGGGAGGAACAATGGCACTGGCGTATCCTTGGTTTGTCATTGCCCTTGGCGCAACTCTTGGCGGTGGCGGAGAAGGGTCTGGGATGTGGTCCTGTTGATTTGCATTTGGATTAGCATTTCGGGCCCTCCGTGGTACATGTTGTACCGGGAATTCATCCTGCTCGAGGTCCTCTACCTCCTCCCCCGCCATGGCATCACCAAGAGGAACATTAGCATTTGCATTAAGAGCCATTTGTACCTGTTAGATTGAGTCAAGAAAATTAGTAAAAGAAGGGAAAAAAAAGAAAAACACAACACTAGCAACGCAATTAATCAAGACCGTCAACTCCCCGGCAACGACGCCAAAAAGCTGATCGATTGCAAACTCAACCCGAAGGAAGAGCGGGCACAACTAACGTTTACCCAAATAGTGGTTCGGGGTCAATCACAGGGAGTTGGAATTTGGAGTGAGAAACTACGATGAACTAGAATTGCGAGTTAGCTTCTAATTTATCTTCAAACATGATTGGGTTTTCTTTTTAATAACTAGTTGATCAACTACTAGTAAGAAGTCTAAATTAGAATTGCGAGTTAGCTTCTAATTTATCTTCGAACATGATTGGGTTTTCTTTTTAATAACTAATTCATCAACTACTAGTAAGATGTCTAAATTATGCTAAGGGTGATTCAAAAGTGTAATGCAAGTATGAAAAGGACTAGGGTAGTAGCATTTACCTAGGTGGACAACTAACAGGTAATGAAATTCAATACAAAGATGATATGATCGGATGATTGGATAACCGTTGCTCTATGCACTCATTCTCACACCTCTCGCTAGAGAGAACGATTTTACCCAATTGACTCTCTCGAGACCAATTGGGTAGGCTAATTTTCCCAAGCAACTTTAGGCTCAAGTTGGGTAATTACTCTCTCGAGGTTTTTACCCGTTACATGGGACTACCATTCTCATGGGTCCATCCAAAATCCTTGTTGGAATTGATTGAGAAGTTTTAGACTCTCTTTCTCAAGAAGAGTCCAAACCCACTAAGCTAGACTTAGTGTTTGCAACCACCAAATCCAAATGAAAAACATTCAATCAACCCAAATCCTAACACCCATAATCATCTAAGCATTAAATAATCTAACCCATTAATTACCCACACTAGGGTTGAGCTACAACCCTAGCTATGAGTTTAGCTAGCCATGAACAATGAAGAAACTGAGGAAATTAAAGATGAAATTGACATAATATTTGATTACAAACTAAATCTAGAAGTTTCAATGATAAAAGACTAAGGAAATTGCCCAAAATAGGCAAGAACATCTCCTAAAAAAGTAAAAGAAGCTATTGATACTGTACAGAAATTTCCAAACAAAAATACCCTTGACGGTCTGATGCGGACCACATACTTTTGACGTGCGACCGCGTAGGGCAAGTGGTCTTAAAACAAGCTGGCACCTGGAGCATGTCATGCGGACCACGTACTTTTGTCACGCGGCCGTGTAGGCTTAGCAATGTGGACCGCGTAAAAATGGTGCGCGGCCGCACTTTGTAATTCCTCCAATTGCAAACTCTCTGAACGTTCACCCACGCGGACCGCACTGTTTTGGCACGCGGCCGCGTGGGGCTTTGCCTTGAATTGTCACTTTTCTGATCTTCATTGTTGCAGACCGCATGGAAAATGGATGCGGTCCGCGTAGATTTGTTTTCAAATTTGACCTCTCTGAACTTGTCTGCGCGGCCGCACACCAAATCAGTGTGGTCCGCGCAGCTAAAGGTGAGCCTGGTCTTCTCTCTGAATCACCTTGTGCGGCTGCACAACTAAACAATGCGGTCCGCACAGGTCACTTTGGTGCCCCTCTACTTCTTCACTTGACGCTTAGCTGGTTTCACTCCTTTTTGAGCTGGTTTAACGGTATTCGTTCTTTTGTCGCCCAAACCTGTAAAATAGCGCACTTGTAAGCAAATCAAGGCCAGATTAACATATTTTATGTACAAAGCTCGGGCAAGAAGGGGTCTAAAAGTATGCAAAATTCCTAGTTATCAGTTACCCAGAGAAATCTAAAGGGTATGTGTTTTACTGTCCAAACCATAGTTCAAGAATTGTCGAAACCGGTAATGCAAGATTCATTGAGAATGGTAAAGTTAGTGGGCGTGTTGAAAAGCAAAGTGTGGAAATTAAAGAGGTGAGGGTCAATATTCTATTACCCAGAAATGTGTCTTCTTCCACACAAATACCAAATATTGTTCCAGTTGTTGAAGAACAGTTTGACAACACCGAGCAACATTTGGATGAAACACTTCATGAAGAAACTAACTCACAAATATCTGACACAAATGAACCACAAGAAATGCCATTAAGAAAATCTCAAAGAGTTAGAAAATCGGCTATTTCGGATGATTACGTCGTTTATTTGCAAGAGTCAGATTTTGAAATTGGTCTTAATAAGGATCCGGTTTCATTTTCACAAGCCATAGAAAGTAATGAGTCTGACAAATGGATTGATGCCATGAAGGAAGAGTTAAAATCCATGGAATACAATAAAGTCTGGGATCTCGTTGAATTGCCTGAAAGTTCTAAAAAAATCGGGTGTAGATGGGTCTTTAAGACCAAACGCGATTCAAATGGCAATATTGAGAGATACAAAGTTAGACTTGTTGTTATACTCAGAAAGGAGGCATTTTCACTGGTCTCAAAGAATGACTCGTTAAGAATTATTATGGCTTTGGTGGCTCATTACGATATGGAGTGACACCCAATGGATGTGAAAACTACCTTTCTTAAGATCTCGAGGAAGAAGTGTATATGGACCAACCAGAGGGTTTCGAAACTAAAGGTAAAGGGCAAATGGTGTGTAAACTGAAGAAGTCAATATATGGACTTAAACAAGCCTCACGACAATGGTATATAAAGTTCAATGATACCATAACATCTTTTGGATTTGTGGAAAATACCGTTGATAAGTGTATCACACCTCCCTTTTTACTACCTTTTTTGATTTCCCCTATTAAGGGAATAAGGTATACCTCGATATTATGAATACCCCGGGAAAGGATATAATAACAACGAGGAAGGAGTTTTTCCAAATAAAGGACAATCGGTTCGGAATTTTATTTATAGTTTTAGAGTCGCCACTTGGGAAAATAATGGTGTCCCAAGTCACCGATTAATCCCGAATCCGAGGAAGTTGACTCTGTTTTTTATCAGTCCACGCAACGAGAAATCTAATAAGGAATTCTGTTAACCCGGGAGAAGGTGTTAGGCACTCCCGGGTTCCGCGGTTTTAGCATGGTCGCTCAACTGTCATTCTTGGTTTTAAATGATTTATTACATGCCTTTTAACAATATGTATGTGTTTCAACTTGAATATTTTACAAATTGAGACATCGCAAAAACGTATTTCGAGTCACACCGCAACCAGTACGCCTGTGACCTTTAACACGTTTCGGCTTCACCGGGATTTACGATTTGAGTCACATCAAATGCGCACTCGTATTAGGGAAAGTATATTTTTTTAAAGTCGTGCCTAAATCGTCTATCGACTTCTTAATCTTTTGGAAAGGTTGTGAAATTAACTAGCTACCTTCCCGAGTCTAATATATAACTTAGTCATTTATTTGGGGGCCCCGCTTTTTTTAATGCGGGGCTCATCCCATTAATTTTTATAGGCTAATCCTATATATATATATATATATATATATATATATATATATATATATATATATATATATATATATATATATATATATATATATATACTATATTTTCTATTTTATGGTTTTTCCCTAATTATTTTTTTTCCTAATTTAAGTCCAGGCCTTATTTTTATATTACACGGGCCTGGACTGCTGCGCTCTATTCAGCGTATCAGTTCATATATCTGGGTCTTAAAACCCAGGAACACGCTGAGAGTTTTTAGTAGAAGCTCAGTAATGTATTTACGTAATTCTGTGCCTTCGCAACTTATTAGGCACAAATCAGACAAAATTAGATAAGAACAATAGAAATCAGAACTCAATGTTTATACAGATGATTAGATTCAGAACATAATAAAGCTCAAACTATTTTATTCTATGAAGAGAAACAATACAGAATTACAATATTAATTTCAAACCTTAAATGTCTAGTGTGAATGAGGTCTAATTAACAGATTATTTTTGTTCTTCTGTTTAAACAACTATTTTAAACTACTCAATCTAATTACTTAATATCTAAAACTATCAGTATTATTACTTGATAATATGCTAAGCTCGATTACTTGCAGCTTTCAGAGAACTGACTGAATGTATTAAACATTAAACTATATTATATGTATCATTTAACTAACTATGCGACATGTGACTTCGAATATCAATTTTAACCGCAGTATTTCATTTACCACTAACACTGTTCAAATTAGACTAACTATTATCTAATTAAACTAATTGCTGCATGTTAATGTCGTTAATAATCTACTTGTATGCACGTTTACTTTTATATCAGATTAACTGTTAACCTATTTTAATTAACTAGGCGGTTACGATCATTACTAATATACTAGTCTACTTACTACACTATTACATTGTTCCAGCTTTGTCCGTGTCTCATATGAGTCAGTTATACAATACTTCCTACCAAATTACAATTTCAACTAATCATTATTCTAAGTACAAAAATAAATTCAGAGAAAAAACAGAGTGATTTGAGAATTTAATTTGATTTATTCATCCACTTCAGTCGACAGCAATTACATGAGATTCAAGCTGTGTACCTGATTCAGCAATAAAAATTGATGAGTTTAAGGGATATGAAGGCGAGAAGTAAGCAGGTAGATCACAACAAGTAATGCAAAAACAATGGAGGTGAATGAATCACAGCAACACAATCAAATTCATCAATCAAGTATGAATTCTAGAACCAGCAAAGCAATACCAAGCAGAAGACCAGTAGAAAACTAGCAAATAACAAAGAGATTTTCTACAGAACTTCAGAATATAGCTTCGACTAACCCAGAAAATTATTCTATGTATTTGTATTTTTCAGTATCTCTGAATTTGTTTAAAAATCCATCCCTTAATCAAGCTCTATTCCAGCCTATTTATAGATAGTGTGGGTGAAAATTTGGGGGGGGGGGGAATTTGAAAAAGTTCTTTCTAATTCCGTCCCCTTAATTCTTTTAATTGTTACACTTTAATACCCATTTAAAATTCAAATTTGCTTTCCAGCATGTGCTGGAAGGTTCTATTTGATTCCATTTGAGGTGTATTACTAGTATACCCTCACTTGCTAAGGTTATTAACTGATTTGCCTTTTTATTGGGTCTATTATACGCTTTATTTTGTGCAATATTGCAGAAATACTAGGCCTAAATGTCTTAAATGTCTTTATAGGCTCTATTAAATCCACAATTATGCCATTTTCATTTCCTATTATACCCTTATTGTCAATTGTTATTTACCCGACCTTATCCAGGTCTGGGTGTTCTGTTTTGACCCTTATTTAATTTCTGGCCACTTGTTATATTAATCTTTAATACAGCCAGATTAGATCCTCAATTTCATTTCAATTTTAACCTCTTTTAAGAGGTTTTCTTTTCATTTTCTGTATTAGAGTTAGTTTGCAGGACTAGCCTATTTATTTATTAAGGACTAAGTTTTTCAATTTTAGCCAGTCCAGTATTTGGACTTGCCTTTTACAAGTTTAAGCGTTGTTATTTAATAACCTCTTTAAGGCTAGTTTAAAACTTACAAATCTAGCCATTTTAGGCTTTTATTGCCTATTACTAAAAGTTAAACTAATTTCAGAATTAACCACTTGAATTTAGACTTAGTGTTTTTACAGAGATTGCCAGTTTTAACACTGACCACTCTATTGTTATTTCAATTTTAGCCACTTTTTAATGTTATTTTCATTTTAAATCTAATTAAACTATCAATTAACTGTCTAACAGCTATAACCAATATCACCCTAAAACATATTAGGCCTAATTGCAATCTAATAACATGAAACTATTACAGATATAACCTTTCATATCAAATTGCACACATAGCCACAAAATCAGAATCATTTGTCATTTAACCAAAACTCAGAGGGGAAATTTGAATATTGTTGAATTTCAATCAAATAACTTCATAATTCAGATTTCAAGCAAAGCATATCAGATTTGACACAAGAGGCATAATCAGAATATTCTTCATGTTAAAGACTAACAGAAAAACCCTAAAGTGCTTGAGCAAACATAGTCAAGTATAATATCCAGGATTAATAAAGACTAGTGAAGCATGTTATTAGCAAAAAATTTTAGAAAAGCTAATAGAAACAGAATCATAAAAGATAAAATGAAGAGAAGTCGAATAAAATCTAACATGCAAACATTCAAAATATAATTGAAAAGAACACAAAACATGTTTATCAATCAAAAAATAGAAAAAAAGAGGGTTGGGAACTTAGCTCGCAGGATTTGTCTCCTGAGCTTCCATTTTGTTTCCTTTCCTTTTTCTTTTCTTTTTCTTTTTTTTTCTTTTTCAGTGTTCTTTTCTTCTTTTCAGATTTCGGACTTCAAACTCGAAGTCTTTTATTGGTGTTTATCAGAAGGAGTATGTTTAGAGATGTAAAAGAGAAGGTTTTTGGTTTGGGGTATGGTTTGAGTCGGCCGGAGTTAGGGTTCCGGCGACTCTTTTTTGGAATATTCGAACAGTTCGAGAAGGATTCGAAGGGAGTGGTTTACATGGGGTTGTAGATGTCACGCCCCAAATCGAGGAACATGACCGGCACCTGACCGGGTTGCCCCAGTCAAGCGAACCTGGGTGCCTTTCATTCCCACGCGTTACCCCTGTGTTGACTGTTCCTCATTAACCAAATATATTACTAATCATAATGACTGATTTCATAATGCATAAACATAACCATGTGATTTGATTCACTAACAAGTTCATAATTTTTATTTACAACGCCCCATACATATACATAAGCCACAATCCCACAGTTTACATGTCTATGGAGCCTCTAGGATACAAAAAGGGAAATACAATACTTGCCGGTAACAAGGCTCCGGCTATACCTTACAAAAACCAAAATGAAATCTAAACCGAAGTGGCAAGAACCACACAAGGCCCCGAGGAAGAAAGGGGCTCACCAAAACGGGCAGTGGAAGGAGAAGGATACTACTGCCGATGAGCTGAAGTGCCTGCTACTGATCCACCTACAATCATGACACGAATGTAGCGCCCCGGCAAAAGGGACGTCAGTACACTTGAATTGTACTGGTATGTATGGACAAACTTTGTCCCAAGTAAACTCAAGCCATTAAATTACATCAACAATTAATTAAGCCAGCCCAACCATGTTTCCACATTTTCCTCATTTCAAATAATGCTCACACAAAGCACTTTCTACAATCAACCAATTTAACAATAACCAATCAATCACGTAAAGCACAAGTAGTCAAACAAAGGGGCAATCAGTGCCCCACAGGTTGCAAACTCTCCTGCTGTCTCCTTTCACAATTTCACATTATTGATTTATGTATCAATTTTCAATAGCGATTTCGATCGCTTTCCATCCTTATTGCCCCCGACCACCCTTATTACCTCGGCCACCCTTATCACCCCAACCCACACCTTATTTCACCACGTTGCGGCGCGCAACACGACCCCGCCTTACAGTTGAAAACACAACAATTTCAAACAGCAGATAAGGTACTACACACAATTTCAACAAGTTCAAATAAGCAACTTACACATTGGTTCATGTTCTCAATTTCTTCTCAATTCAATATCACAACCATGTTACAATATTTCCACAATTCAAGTGTTTCATCTCTTTCCAAAAGGAACCATATATGCCATAACAACAATTTTCCTCAGTTCTTTACCAATTTCAATTCCTTTGTCATCTTTCAATTCATATTTCAAACCATACCACATGTAGTTCAATCATCAATTGTATACCCAACAATGATATCGAAAAAAATCACACAAAATCTCTCAAATTAACACATGCCAACAATTTCACACATATGGGCGATTTTACAAGAATCAAAATTAGCCATACATACCTGGTGATGAGTTTTCTTCCGTTAACTTCCTACTTTATGCTTACCCAAGCTATCTTACTCTTGCCAACCTTGTTCTTGAAGACTCTTACTTCTACTCACTTCTTTTTACTAGAAATCAAGTTCAAAAATCATGCATGAGTGTAAAAATTCTATTTTTAAAAGCTATTATATGCAAACCTCTCTTTACCCAATTAAAACTGAAAATCAAAGAAAATAGTTAGGGTTCTTTACCTTGAAAATATTGGGGAAGTTGAATCCTTGCCCTAGAATCCCTTGGAAATAAGTAGTTGGAACAATCTTTGAAGATGAAGAACTTCTCTCTCTAAAAACCCTCTCTTCTCTCTCTAATTTTGGTGAGATGATATGATAAAATGAAGAAGAAATGTGTTATATTAAAGAAGAGATCGGGTCAAAATGTTACAAAAATCTGGGCCGGGGTCAAATATGCGATCACTATGCGACCGCAGAATCAACATGCGGTCCGCATAGTGGCCGCAGAATGGCTCAAAAAATTACGCAGGCTCTGGAACGATTTGCGGTCACTATGCGGACCGCATGTTGATTCCGCGGTCGCAAAAGTGCACCGCAGATTGACATGCGATCGCATATCGACCGCACATTGGACACAATTTGGGCAACTCTCTGGAACGATTTGCGGTCAGAATGCGGTCCGCATGTCAGGTTTGCGGTCGCATTCTTGACCGCACATTTGACACTTTTTCGGAAAAATTATTTCTCTACATTTTTGAAACTTAAATCATTACCAAGGGTTCGAACCGCGGCTCGCAAGCTCGCCGCGAAGAATTCTACGCATTCCTAACACATTATTCGGACCATGACACCACAGCTACTAGGTTTTATGCACAAAAATTTTACGGGGCCTTACATCCTCCCCCCCTTAAGATCATTCGTCCTCGAATGAGGATTTTGAAATAAATGAGTTTTGAAAGACATGATATGCAAGCTATCAAAATTTTGACTAACTCTTATATTTTAGAAAAATTTCGCCAGAGTTTCCTTTGTATTAGGGACATATCCACCTGTCAGAGGGCCCCCGAAACACATTACCAAACAACAATACACAAATACAACACTTTTCACAACTGGTATACACTTTCTTACCTCAACGAATGCACATATTCTATCACATTTTTACAATTGCACATAAACTAGTCACTTCAATGAATTCTTACCTTATTTAACCATTTTAACACACCATGTACACTTAACAAACCATTACCAATCTACACTTACTGTTAGTCGCTTATTTAACAAGTAAATCTTTATAAGGCTTTCATTTATCAAGAACGGTTCAAGTGACCCAAGGTAACAACACATTTAACTCATTACAAAATGAAGGAGACTTTACTAATACTAAGAGGGAAACAACTTAGGCAGGATGACAGTTACTAGGAGTAGGAGGGTCACCTAATTTCTTCTAGGCTTGATCAAACAATTGGGGGTACTTTTCTTTCATCTCTTTTTCTGCTTCCCATGTGGCCTCCTCAACTTGTTGACTTCGCCACAATACTTTAACAGAGGCAACTTCCTTATTTCTCAACTTACGGACTTGCCTATCAAGAATGGCAACCGGAACTTCTTCATATGACAAATCTTCATTAACCTCTATAGCTTCGACTGGCATGATGGTGGATGGATCTCCAATCACTTTCTTCAACATGGACACATGGAATACCGGATGCACCGATGACATCTCAGGAGGCAACTCTAGCCTATAAGCAACTTGACCAATCCTTTGAACGATCCGATATGGCCCGACATACCTAGGACTCAATTTCCCTTTCTTTCCAAATCGCATGACTCCCTTCATAGGAGATACCCTCAAGAACACCCAATCATCGACTTGAAACTCCAAATCCCTTCGACGAATGTCTGCATAGGACTTTTGACGACTCTGTGCTGTTTTCATTCTCTCCTGAATAACTTTGACCTTTTCCATAGCTTCGTATACCATATCCGGCCCTAGCAATTCCGCTTCACCTACCTCAAACCACCCGATTGGCGATCTACATCTTCTCCCATACAATGCCTCAAACGGGGCCATTTGAATGCTAGCATGATAGCTGTTATTGTAAGCAAATTCTATCAGTGGCAAGTGTTCATCCCAATTACCTTTAAAATTTAAGACACAAGCCCGCAACATATCTTCAAGTGTCTGGATGGTCCGCTCGGCCTGTCCATCGGTCTGTGGATGGAAAGCTGTGCTGAGATTCACCTGAGTTCCCAAACCTTGCTGAAACTTCTTCCAAAAGTTAGCGGTGAACTGAGCCTCGCGATCTGAGATGATAGAAAGTGGAGTGCCATGAAGCCTTACTATCTCTTTGATGTACAATCTTGCATATTGCTCAGCAGTATCAGTGGACTTAACAGGCAGGAAGTGAGCTGATTTGGTGAGTCGATCTACTATCACCCATATTGAGTCAAACTTACGCTGAGTGTGAGGTAACCCCACCACGAAATCCATATTGATCATCTCCCATTTCCACCTTGGTATTTCTATAAGTTGAGTTAATCCACCAGGCCGTTGATGCTCGGCCTTCACTTGTTGACAGTTCGGACATTTAGCTACAAAGCCCGCCACATCCCTTTTCATACCGTTCCACCAATAAATCTCCTTGAGATCGTGATACATTTTCGTTGAACCAGGGTGCACAGAATACCTGGAAGTATGAGCCTCTGCCATCACTCTTTCCTGAAGCTCGTCCACATCCGGAACACATAGCCTATCTTGACACCGCAATACACCATCTTCGCTGCTGAGTACAAATGCTGAGGTCTTGTCATCCATGACTGCTTCCTTCGCCCGAACCAATGCTGGATCCATGAACTGTTTTTCCTTGATTTCTGCGACCAATGATGATTCTGCTCCATTATGCATCAAGATATCTCCCTCGTCCGACGCCGAAATACGAACCCCCAAGCTGGCTAATTGGTAGACCTCTCGAGCCAGAGGTCTCTGATCCACACCCAAATGAGCCAAACTACCCATGGATTTCCGACTAAGAGCGTCAGCTACCACATTTGCCTTCCCTGGATGGTACAATATGTCCACATCATAGTCCTTGAGTAGTTCTAACCACCGCCGCTGTCTCAGATTCAGCTCTTTCTGCTTGAACAAATACTGGAGGCTCTTGTGGTCCGAAAACACATCTACATGAACCCCATAAAGATAGTGTCGCCATATTTTCAAGGCAAACACAACAACTGCAAGTTCCAAATCATGCGTCGGATAATTCTTCTCATGATTCTTGAGTTGCCTGGAAGCGTAAGATATGACTTTCCCGTGCTGCATCAATACACATCCCAAACCAACCCCGGAGGCATCACAATAAACTACAAATCCCTCTATGCCTTCTGGCAAGGCCAATACTGGTGCCGAGGTCAATCTTAACTTCAGTTCTTGGAAACTTTTCTCACATGCTTCGGACCACTGGAACTTAACTGCTTTCTGCGTCAATTTAGTCAATGGGGAGGCGAGGGTTGAGAATCCCTCTACAAACCTCCGATAGTACCCCGCCAGACCCAAAAAGCTGCGAATCTCTGTCGGGGTCGTGGGTCTAGGCCAATCTTTCACTGCCGCAATCTTCTGAGGATCCACCATAATTCCCTCACCGGAAATAACATGCCCTAGAAAAGCTACGGACTCCAACCAAAACTCACATTTTGAGAACTTGGCATACAATTGATGCTCAAGAAGGGTCTGCAATGCTGCTCTGAGGTGAACGGCATGATCTTCCCTGCTCCGAGAGTAGATGAGAATATCGTCAATGAATACAATCACAAAGGAATCTAGGAATGGCTTGAAAACCCGATTCATAAGATCCATGAAAGTTGCTGGGGCATTGGTTAGCCCAAAAGACATGACCAAAAACTCAAAGTGACCATAACGAGTTCTGAAGGCGGTCTTAGGAATATCCTGCTCCCTGATTTTCAACTGGTGGTACCCAGACCGTAGATCAATCTTTGAGAAGAACTTCGCTCCCTGCAATTGGTCAAATAGATCATCCATTCGAGGCAAAGGATATTTATTCTTGATGGTGACTTTGTTGAGCTGCCGATAATCAATACACATTCGAAGTGACCCATCCTTCTTTCTGACAAAGAGAACCGGAGCACCCCACGGCGACACACTCGGTCGTATGAACCCTTTCTCTAATAAATCCCTCAGCTGCTCCTTTAACTCCCTTAACTCTGCTGGCGCCATTCCGTAAGGTGGAATGGATATTGGCTGAGTATCTGGCAATACATCAATTCCGAAATCAATCTCCCTATCCGGCGGGATGCCTGGAAGCTCATCTGGAAACACTTCAGGAAATTCATTCACAATTGGCACGGACTCGAGGGTAGGCACCTCCGAGGTGGTGTCCGTTACCCGAACCAGGTGATAGATACACCCTTTCTTAATCATTTTTGAAGCCTTAAGGTAGGAAATAAACCTACCCCTTGGCACTACACCATTTCCTCTCCATTCGATAACTGGCTCGTTAGGGAACTCGAGCCTCATAACTCTCGTTCGACAGTCAAGTTTGGCAAAGCACGAATAGAGCCAATCCATCCCCATAATTACATCAAAATCTACCATCCCAAGCTCCATAAGATCGGCTGTGGTATCACGACCACCCACCGTAACAACACAATTCCTATAGACTCGTGAGGCCGTAATAGAATCACCAATAGGAGTCGACACAGAGAACGGCTCATGAAGCTGTTCGGGTTCTATCCCAAAGCTTGAAGCAATGAATGGAGTAACATAAGACAAGGAGGACCCCGGATCAATAAGGGCATAGCAATCAATAGTCTGAACAGACATGATACCTGTAACAACATCTGGAGAAGCCTCGGCATTCTGGCGGTCACTCAATGCATAGAATCGGCTAGGTCCACCCCTACCCTAAGCTCCACCCCTAGCTGCACCACGCCCTGCTGCTGCTGGAGTACGCGCTGATGATGTAGCACCTGAAGAACCGGATGACTGAGCAGATCCCCTACCTATACCCTGACGGGGTGCACGGCAGTCCCGCTGAATGTGACCTCTCACCCCACACCCGAAGCACACTGGAAGGTCAAGGTAGCAAGTTTCTGTATGAAATCTCCCACACTTGGGGCATGTAGGTCTCCCCTGCTGCTGGGATCTCACCCCAGGATGACCAGACTGACGAGACCTCCTGCTGTCTGAACCAGGTCTCGAGTAACTGCCCTGCTGATGACTGTGCACGGATGGCGGTGCACTCGCGGAGGACCGAGCATATGACTGGGATGGCCCTGATGACCCCTTCCCTGGAAGTGATCTCCCTGAACGACCCATTGACCGGCCCTGCTGCTACTTTCTCTTTCTGCACGAATCTTCAATTTCCTGGCCTCTGTGGCCTGAGCAAACCCCACAATCCTCCCATAGTTCATGTCTGAGTGCAAAGCTGCTGTGGCGGCCTCATTCACCACCAAAGGGCTAAAGCCCTGAACAAACCGTCGAACCCGGGCATCCATGGTCGACACTAAATGAGGAGCATACTTGGACAACCTTACGAACTCCATGTGATACTCCCAAACACTCATACTGCCCTGCTTGAGGACCTCGAACTCCGTGGTGCGGGTTGCCATTGCCTCCGCAGGTAAGAAGTGGTCCATAAATGCATCCACGAACTCATCCCATCTGGCCGGAGGGCTCCCTTCCTCACGGGAATCCTCCCACATTTCGAACCATGAACGTGCCGCTCCCTTCGGCCTGTAAGAGGCCAACTCTACCCCCTCTATATCTGTAGCCTTCATCACTCTGAGGGTCTTGTATATCTCATCAAGGAATTCCTGTGGGTCAGCCTCTGGATCGGTGCCTGAAAATTCCGGAGGGGCCAATCGCAAGAATTGATGGACTCTGGAGCCAAAGGAATCTCCCTGTCCGCTGGAGGATGCAGGGGCATCATGGGATCTCTGGGCCTGGGCAGCCACTAATTGTGTTAACATATGGATGGCTCCCCTAAGTTCTTCATTAGAGATACCGGAGCCCGAAGCGGGAACTGTATCTGAGTCAGGAACACTGGCAGGAGGAATGGTGGCATCCTCTGCCGCAGCTGGAATAGGGACACTTGGGTTTTGAACAGATGGGCCGGGCAAATTCGGGACTAGTGGGTCATTCTCTCCCACGGCATCGGATACATGATTAACAGCTGCACTTGGGCCGGCATTGGCCCTAAGGCCGAGTCTAGCCTTCTTCTTAGGTGCCATATTCTGAAAATTTGGGAACAAGGCACGAATTAGACACGGATATCTCCACATTGCACTTTACCGCACGATATAGATTATCAAAGAAGTAGGTAAATTCCTAAATGCCCGTGTAGCCCCCTACTTATATGATGTGGTCGACAACACACCTATAAGAAGGGCACTACTAGACACGGCTCCGAGACATCCTAGGACAATTTAAAACCTTAAGCTCTGATACCAAGTTTGTCACGCCCCAAATCGAGGAACAAGACCGGCGCCTGACCGGGTTGCCCCAGTCAAGCGAACCTGGGTGCCTTTCATTCCCACGCGTTACCCCTGTGTTGACTGTTCCTCATTAACCAAATATATTACTAATCATAATGACTGATTTCATAATGCATAAACATAACCATGTGATTTGATTCACTAACAAGTTCATAATTTTTATTTACAACGCCCCATACATATACATAAGCCACAATCCCACAGTTTACATGTCTATGGAGCCTCTAGGATACAAAAAGGGAAATACAATACTTGCCGGTAACAAGGCTCCGGCTATACCTTACAAAAACCAAAATGAAATCTAAACCGAAGTGGCAAGAACCACACAAGGCCCCGAGGAAGAAAGGGGCTCACCAAAACGGGCAGTGGAAGGAGAAGGATACTACTGCCGATGAGCTGAAGTGCCTGCTACTGATCCACCTACAATCATGACACGAATGTAGCGCCCCCGGCAAAAGGGACGTCAGTACACTTGAATTGTACCGGTATGTATGGACAAACTTTGTCCCAAGTAAACTCAAGCCATTAAATTACATCAACAATTAATTAAGCCAGCCAACCATGTTTCCACATTTTCCTCATTTCAAATAATGCTCACACAAAGCACTTTCTACAATCAACCAATTTAACAATAACCAATCAATCACGTAAAGCACAAGTAGTCAAACAAAGGGGCAATCAGTGCCCCACAGGTTGCAAACTCTCCTGCTGTCTCCTTTCACAATTTCACATTATTGATTTATGTATCAATTTTCAATAGCGATTTCGATCGCTTTCCATCCTTATTGCCCCCGACCACCCTTATTACCTCGGCCACCCTTATCACCCCAACCCAAACCTTATTTCACCACGTTGCGGCGCGCAACACGACCCCGCCTTACAGTTGAAAACACAACAATTTCAAACAGCAGATAAGGTACTACACACAATTTCAACAAGTTCAAATAAGCAACTTACACATTGGTTCATGTTCTCAATTTCTTCTCAATTCAATATCACAACCATGTTACAATATTTCCACAATTCAAGTGTTTCATCTCTTTCCAAAAGGAACCATATATGCCATAACAACAATTTTCCTCAGTTCTTTACCAATTTCAATTCCTTTGTCATCTTTCAATTCATATTTCAAACCATACCACATGTAGTTCAATCATCAATTGTATACCCAACAATGATATCGAAAAAAATCACACAAAATCTCTCAAATTAACACATGCCAACAATTTCACACATATGGGCGATTTTACAAGAATCAAAATTAGCCATACATACCTGGTGATGAGTTTTCTTCCGTTAACTTCCTACTTTATGCTTACCCAAGCTATCTTACTCTTGCCAACCTTGTTCTTGAAGACTCTTACTTCTACTCACTTCTTTTTACTAGAAATCAAGTTCAAAAATCATGCATGAGTGTAAAAATTCTATTTTTAAAAGCTATTATATGCAAACCTCTCTTTACCCAATTAAAACTGAAAATCAAAGAAAATAGTTAGGGTTCTTTACCTTGAAAATATTGGGGAAGTTGAATCCTTGCCCTAGAATCCCTTGGAAATAAGTAGTTGGAACAATCTTTGAAGATGAAGAACTTCTCTCTCTAAAAACCCTCTCTTCTCTCTCTAATTTTGGTGAGATGATATGATAAAATGAAGAAGAAATGTGTTATATTAAAGAAGAGATCGGGTCAAAATGTTACAAAAATCTGGGCCGGGGTCAAATATGCGGTCACTATGCGACCGCAGAATCAACATGCGGTCCGCATAGTGACCGCAGAATGGCTCAAAAAATTACGCAGGTTCTGTTAAGACATGCGGTCACTATGCGGACCGCATGTTGATTCTGCGGTCGCAAAAGTGCACCGCAGATTGACATGCGATCGCATATCGACCGCACATTTGACACGGATTTGGGCAACTCTCTGGAACGATTTGCGGTCAGAATGCGGTCCGCATGTCAGGTTTGCGGTCGCATTCTTGACCGCACATTTGACACTTTTTCGGAAAAATTATTTCTCTACATTTTTGAAACTTAAATCATTACCAAGGGTCCGAACCGCGGCGAGCAAGCTCGCCGCGAAGAATTCTACGCATTCCTAACACATTATTCGGACCATGACACCACAGCTACTAGGTTTTATGCACAAAAATTTTGCGGGGCCTTACAGTAGATCATGAGAAGGGGGTTTTGGGGTGTTAGTTTGAAGACCAGTGTCAAAGGTTTGTGGTCACCGGAGGAGAAATCTGGTGACCGGATTTTCAAGATTTGGGGGTTTTGGGACTTTCTTGGTTTTCTATGGTGGTTTGGGGTAGAAGAATAAGATGAGGGAGGTTTTGGGGTAAGAGGGTGGCCGGAGACTGCCATAAACAGCGGGCAGTCTCCATGAACAGCGAGAATGAAGGAGAAGGAGATGAAGCATTAGGGCGGCTAGGGTTAGGAACTGGGTGAAATGGCCGGTCTCTAAGAGACTGGGCCTTTTATACTTGTTACGCGTTATTAATTCCTGGCCATTAGATCAATGTTGATCAACGGCCAGGATCTAATATTTACAAACGACGCCGTTCGATTAAAAATAGAGGATGGCTCTTCTCCGTTAGATCATAATAAATGGACGGCTCTGATTCACTATCAAAACTATATTGATTTAAATAATTTTCCTGATTAAACCTCCGCCGTTGGATTAGATAAATGAACGGCTGAGATTGTTTGTTACTTAAAAATGGACCGGCTCTCTTATCAATTGGGCCAATTGCATCTGGGCCTGTACAAATGGCCCAGATGTGTATTTTTTGTATTTTTTCATGTATTTCTATTATTTTGATGTATTTTATCCTCTATTTTCATATTCTTTTCCAATTACTTAAATTCTTTTAATTTCCCATTTTCTCCAAATTTTCTGATATTTTTTGATATTTTTTTGCAATTTTTCTTATTTTCGGCATACATATATATTTTTTGTTAATTTTCTTTTAAAAATCTTTTATTTGTAACAATTATACTCAACCTATTTTTTTAAATTTTTTTTTCTAATTTTCATATTTAATTGTTCACTCACACAAATGCATTTCATTTCAAATGAGAGATTTTTGCCCACTGGCATATTAAAAAATATGCCAGTAATGAGAGATTTTTGCCCACTGGCATATTCTGTAAGAAGCATTTTGAAAAACCTTTTGACCGCACCCTGCCTCAGAGGTTGCCTACATATCCTGTGCTAAACAGGAATCAGGTCAGTGTAGTTCGGAAAGGTCTGGTAGTTTAAAACTACCAAGACTTTGCTGTTGCATTGCTATTGCTATGACTAGTGACTTACTCCTTATTACAATAGGGGTGAAAAGTGTAAAAATGAAGAAGCTATTCTAAGCTATAATGCTACGAATTACAATTGTTCCTATCTACTTCTTGTCTTCTTATTCTTCTTTGTCTCTTTTTCCTTGATTTTCTGTGCTACCATTCTTCATTTTTTGTTGATTTTCTTTTCTTGCTTTCTTTCTTTTTGGTGTGATTTTCAATGGTACTCATTGCCTTCAAATTGATACCTGCTTAAAACAAAAACATAACAACAAAACTTTTGCCTCTGCCCCAGTGTGGGCTTTTTCTCATGTTACGGTGTTACTCATGTTAGCTAACACAAATAAAAAATGAACAGAAATTAAAAAAAAATTGCAAAAATGTATTCCCTTGTTATACAGGTGGGCGCCTGAACAGAAATTAAAATTGCAGAAATGTATTCCCTTGTAATCCAGGTGGGCGCCTGATGCATGAAATGCGAATGCAGAAAAATATTCCCTTGTTATCCAGCTGGGCGCCTGATGCATGAAATGCGAGTGCAGAAAAATATTCCCTTGTTATATAGGTGGGCGCCTGATGCATGAAATGCGAATGCAGAAAAATATTCCCTTGTTGTCCAGGTGGGCGCCTGATGCATGAAATGCGAATGCAGAAAAATATTCCCTTGTTATCCAGGTGGGCGCCTGATGCATGAAATGCGAATGCAGAAAAATATTCCCTGAGTTTGATAACTGGGGTGTGAATTTAAAAAGATGATACCTTCTTGTTGTTTTTGGTATTTTCTTGCTTGATTGAGTGAGTCCCCCTTTACGGATTCCTCCTTTTATTTCTGTGCTTCTTTTTTTTTTGTGTTTTATTTCTTTTCACATTGGTCACATTCACTTTTAAAGTGATCAGTGACGATTTGTTCCTGTCTAAATTAAAAATCAATCTTATTAGTTGTAAACTACTGGCAACTGGCATTTGATGCTTCTACCATTTATTGCCTTCCTCTTTTTGCTTTTCTTCTGCTAAGCGGCCTGTCAGTTGACTTCCTTCGTAAACTCTTTTTTTCTCATTTTCCTTGTTTTTTTTATTTCTCTTTGGCTTTGATCGCCGTCCTTCTTTATTTCTTCTTTTTGTTTTTCTTTTCTTTGACCCAACATTATTTCACCTCTTATCATGAGAAGCTGGTAGTTAGCATTCAATGGACAAATTGGTTTTTAATCAATAAAATGCAAAATGAATTTAAAAAGGGTAAGGGTGATTTGGAAGAGTGACATAACTTATCTGGGTATGTTGGCTGATTCCTTTGACCATGCCATGTATTTAAACTCCGACCCAGTCTGTCCAATCGAATTGCCATTATTCCATCTCCAACTTTCTTTCAGCCCAAACCAATCTTATATTTGTTGTTTTTCTTTTCCTCGGAATAGTCCTCACATTCGCCTTATGATGCCTATTAAAGGTTTTCACCAATAAGACTCTCTCATTTATTTCTCTCAAAACTCACCATCGCCTTACAGTGCCGCTTAAGGTTTTCACCGATGAGACTCTCTCATTTTTATTCTCTCAGTCTCACTATCGCCTCGCGGTGCCGGTTAAGGTTTTCACCAATGAGACTCTCTCATTTTTATATTTTTTCTTTTGTCTTTTTGTTTTCTGAACCACTGATATTGTCCATGCCCTGTTCGCGTTTATTCTCATTGTATTGTTATTTTCTTGAAATTGATTAGAAGGTCTTTCTTTGGACTGTAATGTGGCTTTTGGATGGGTTTAGAAAGAAGGATATAAAGGCTCAAATTTATGAGGGTTTAAAAATATTTACAACTCTCGGAATTAAAAAACGTAACTTCTGCCCCAGTTTCAATATGTGGGGAATTTTTGGATTTTTTCTTCATTGTGACTGAACCTCAGTGAGGCTGCCTCCGTACCCTTTCAGGATCAAGTCAGACGTAGTTCAAAGTACACCATTAATTCATGGTTTCGTTTGATTTTTCCCGATTTCTTTGTCTTTTTCTTATGTTTTGTTTGCATTTTGCCTTTTTTTTTCATTTTCCATTTATCATTTTTCTACTTTTCTTCTTGTATCAAAAGCAATTCCGAGAGAGGGGTATGAAAGAATAGATCGAACAAGGCTCAATGGGGATGTCAATGGATAAAGTGTTTGGATAGATAATAAAATGCATTCATCATTTCAATTCCAAAATCACAACAAATACAATTATACAAATGAAAAGGAATCATACATAATATCTCTTGGCTGCATCTAAATTGATAGCAGTATCTACGCATTTTCCTTCAACATCTGTCAGATATAGGGCTCCATTGGACAACACCTGTGATACCATGAACGGTCCTTGCCAGTTTGGTGCAAATTTGCCTTTCGCTTCAGCCCAATGCGGCATGATACACCTCAATACCAACTGTCCTACTTCAAATTTCTGAGGACGTACCTTCTTATTATATGCTCTAGCCATTATCCGTTGATATAACTGACCATGACAAACCGCGGCTAAATTGTTCCAACCGGGCTTTTACCCATTCATCATCATCAATCTCAGCTTCAGCTATGATTCGAAGGGATGGTATCTCAATTTCTGCGGGTATAACAGCCTCTATTCCATACACCAATGAATAGGGTATGGCACCAATCGAAGTACGTACAGTTGTGCGATAACCCATAAGAGCGAAAGGTAACTTCTCATGCCATTGCCTTGACTCTTCCACCATTTTTCTAAGAATCTTCTTTATATTATTTTTTGGAGCTTCTACTGCTCCATTTGCCTTTGGTCTGTAAGGTGTAGAGCTACGATGCAGGATTTTAAATTTCTGACATGCTTCCGCCATGAGGTGACTGTTCAGATTTTCCCCATTGTCCGTGATAATTACTTTAGGAATTCCGAATCAGCGTATGATATTTTCATGCACGAAATCTACCACGGCCTTCTTCGTCATTGCCTTGAATGTCTTTGCCTCCACCCATTTAGTAAAATAGTCCATCGCGACCAAGATAAATCTGTGTTCATTAGAGGCTGCAGGCTCTATTGGTCCAATGACATCCATGCCCCAAACAACAAATGGCCAAGGTGCAGATATCGTATGCAATTCATAAGGTGGGGAATGAATCAAATCTCCATGTACTTGACATTGGTGGCATTTCTTCACATATCTTATACAATCCCATTCCATGGTGAGCCAATAATATCCTACTCTTAGTATCTTCTTTGCTAAAACATACCCGCTCATATGAGGTCCGCAAGCTCCCGCATGTACCTCAATCATAATCATGTCAGCTTGTTGCGCATCCACACATCTCAGCAATCCCAAGTCTGGTGTTCTTTTATATACAATCCCTCCACTAAGGAAAAAGCCATTTGCTAATCATCTTATAGCCCTTTTTTGATCTCCAGTGGCTTGTTCTGGGTACTTTCCTGTCTTCAAGTATTCCTTGATGTCATGATACCACGGTTCTCCATCTAGCAAAACAATAAGCATTTTGATCATACACTTGTATCTGAAGTGGATCTATATAGGCTTTATCCGGATGATGCAACATAGAGGATAATATGGCCAGAGCATCTGCTACTTCATTGTGCATTCTTGGGATGTGTTTGAACTCTATAGATTGAAATCTCTGGGATAGTTCATGTAGACAATGCCGATAAGGTATCAATTTCAAATCTCTTGTCTCCCATTCTCCTTGAATCTGATGTATCAAAAGATCTGAGTCACCCATGACCAAAGTCTCTTGAACACCCATATTTATTGTCATCCTCAATCCCAATATACACGCTTCATATTCGGCCATATTATTGGTACGGAAAAATCGAAGCTGAGCGGTAATGGGATAGTGCTGACCCGTTTCTGAAATAAGTACTGCTCCAATCCCAACTCCTTTACTGTTGATGGCTCCGTCGAAGTACATTCTCCAACTTGGCTTGTCACTTTGCTCTATTTCTTCAACATTCATTGCATCCTCATCCGGAAAATATGTCTTTAGCGGCTCATATTCATCATCTACTGGATTCTCTGCTTGATGATCTGCAGCTGCTTGCGCCTTTATTGCAGTACGTGTTACATAGATGATGTCAAATTCTGTGAGCAGAATCTACCATTTACCAAGTCTTTCTGTAGGCATGGGCTTCTGAAATATATACTTCAATGGATCTAACCGTGATATCAATATGTGGTATAAGCTGACAAGTAGTGTTTCAATTTCTGAGCAACCCAGGTTAATGCACAACATGTTCTTTCCAACTGAGTGTATTTTACCTCATAAGATGTGAAATTTTTACTGAGGTAATATATCGCATGCTCTTTCTTTCCAGTCTCATCATGTTGCCCCAGTACGCAGCCAAAAGAGTTGTCTAGCACTGTCAAATACAAGATCAAAGGTCTTCCTGGTTCCGGAGGAACTAACACTGGAGGATTGACCAGATATTCTTTAATATTATCAAAGGCTTCTTGGCATTCATTGGTCCAATTTACTATTGCATCCTTTTTCAACAATTTGAAAATAGGCTCACATGTTGACGTCAGTTGAGCAATGAACCTGCTAATATAGTTCAGCCTGCCTAGTAAGCTCATCACTTCCTTCTTGTTCTTCGGCGGAGGCAAATTTTGGATTGCTTTTATCTTTGATGGATCTAATTCAATAGCACGCCGGCTTACTATAAACCCCAATAACTTCCCGGAAGGCACCCCGAAAGCACATTTTGCTGGATTGAGCTTAAGATTATATCTTCGGAGCCTCTGAAAAAACTTCCTCAAGTCTTTGACATGATCATATTGCTTTTTGGACTTAATGATGACATCGTCCACATACACTTCTATCTCTCGGTGCATCATATCATGAAACATAGTGGTCATTGCCCTCATATATGTAGCTCCGGCATTCTTCAACCCAAACGGCATCACTCTATAACAATATGTTGCCCAAGGTGTGATAAAAGCTATCTTTTCTGCGTCTTCTTCATCCATTAGGATCTGATGATAACCTGTATAACAATCTACAAAAGAGCCAATTTCATGCTTGGCACAATTGTCAATCAGTATATGGATATTTGGCAATGGAAAATCATCCTTTGGACTAGCCTTGTTGAGGTCTCTGTAGTCAACACACACCCTGGTTTTTCCATCTTTCTTCGGAACTGGCACAACATTTGCTAACCAGGTGGGGTATTTAGTAACTGGTATGACCTTCACCTCAAACTGCTTATTAACCTCTTCTTTTATTTTCACACTGATCTTCGTCTTAAACTTTCTTAAATTCTATTTTACCGGCAGACATTCTGGATAAATGGGCAATTTATGTACCACCAGATCAGTGTTAAGTCCAGGCATGTCATCATAGGACCAGGCAAATATGTCTTTGTATTCATGTAATAACTTTATTAGATCTTCTCTGAGGGAGGCCTCTAAATGTACACTGATCTTTGTTTCCCGAACATTATCCTTACTCCCCAGATTAATAGATTCTGTCTCATTTAAGTTCGGTTTTGGTTTTTCCTCATATTGATTCAAATCTTTACTGATTTCCTCCGGTATTTCCTCACCTTCATATTCTATTTCACTTTCATTTTCAATTTCTTCTATAACTATTCGATTGTCAAGACTGGACCGGGAATCCTTCATGCATGCCATATCATCAGAATCAGCGAATATTGAACTGTATAAAAAGAAGAAAAATAAAATAAGGCTAAAGTGAAGAAAGAAAGAAATTGCATTTCATTGATATTTTTTCAAAAAGATAACAGAGGTTGGATACATTTAATTTCAATGGGGTGTGGGATTACAAAATAAAACAGCTTTGGGAAAGATGAAATATTTTTAAGGCTAACTACCACAACTCCCTCGTGATCGGAAGATGAGTAGCTTCCCAATTATTAAGTGCAGCGCTGGGTCCCACGAACTGGACATCCATCCTACTCGTCCCTTCACCCATCTCCAACATGTTTACATCCTTGAACAGCATTTCAAACCTTGCGAGAAGCTCCGCATCCGGCCTTATTTCAGCATATCTTGGCACAGCAGTTGTCAAATGTCTTCGTGTACCAGGCCTAGAAAAGGTGTCGGATAAATTTGGAATTGGTTTCGGGAGGGTCCAACTTTTATTCTTCATTCTTTTGGCTCTTTGGATGTCGGCATAAGTTGGTTTAAAGCCCAGGCCAAAGGTATCATTATTTCCCGGTAAATGGACAGGTTGTGTTATCCCTTGTAAAGTTATCCCCAAACCTTTTCCCAGTGCGAACCCATTTCTGATCATTTCTTTAGCCACCATTAGTGCCGTACGAGCCACTGTAGGAATTGGCATGCTCTCCCCTTCGGGTATCTTGTTAACTACAACAACATCCATCACCTGATATACCCATGGGCCCCTGTCCCCTTCGGTTTCTTCAAAAGGCATTATGGTGTTACAGACATCATCATCTCCATGCACTATAATTTTCTGCTGTTCCCATTCGAATTTTACCATGTGGTGTAGGGAAGATGGTACAGCTTTGGCCGCGTGGATCCACGGACGTCCCAATAACAAATTATAAGCAACAACCACATCTAACACTTGGAACTCCATGGTGAAGTCCACCGGTCCAATGGTGACTTCCAGCACAATGTCCCCCAAAGTATTCTTGCTTTATCCGTCAAAGCCCCGTACACACACACTGTTTCGACGGATTTTATCAGGATTAATCTTCAAATTTCCCTGAGTTGAGAGCGGACAAATGTTTGCACATGACCCGTTGTCTACTAGGACCCGGGTAACCACAGATTCTTCGCTCTTGACAATGAGATAAAGTTCTTTGTTGTCCTCCGTCCCTTCAAGTGGCAATTCATTATCCGAGAATGTTATCTTGTTCGGCTAAAAAATTTTGTTCGTGATCTTTTCAAGATGGCAAACTGAGATTTTCTCAGGGACATGTGCTTCGTTCAGAATCTTCATTAACGCCTTCATGTGCTCTTCTGAATGGATTAACAATGAAAGCAATAAAATTTGTGCAGGCGTCTTTCTCAGTTGTTCTACTATCGAATAGTCTTGAGCTTTCATCTTTTTCAAAAATTCTTCTACCTCTTCTTCAGAAACCGCTTTCTTCACATTCTTCTTCACCACTTTCGTTTTCCTCAACTCTTCCGGGGTAAAGTCGCCCGGAACGAGTTAGGCCATGTGTTTCATTGACCTCTCCTGTAACCTCCTTTCCCCTGTACGTCACTGTGACTTTGTTGTAGTTCCATGTTATGGCTTTAGTGTCTACAACTGGCATTTGCACCACCGGTTTAATGACTACGGGTTCCACATGTGCTACTTTTACTATCAACAACGGTTTAAGTCCTGGCACTACTACTTTCATAGTTTCAACCATTGGCAGCTTTTTCACTGGTAACTTGGCTGTCGCTTTCTCTTTCTCAATCTCTCTTTCCACTTTACTATTGGCTTTTATCATCATCACTGATTGGGACGGTTTCTTACTACTTTCTCCTTGTTCCAACTCTATCATGTGCATCTCATGATGGGCTGGTAATGGATTCTGTCTAATATTAGGAGTTTCTGGGGCCTGCACCTCGATCCTCCTAGTGTCAATGAGCTCTTGTATAGCGGATTTCAAGTGCCAACACTTTTCAGTATCGTGCCCCGGCGCCCCTGAGCAATATTCGCATATGACTGATTGGTCAATGTTTCTAGGTGGTGGGTTTGGAAGTTTTGGCTCAATTGGGCTTAGCATCCCCAACTTCTTCAGGCGATGATAAAGACTGGTGTAAGACTTCCCCAGTGGAGTTAATGTTTTCTTTGTTTGGGCTCTGTTTCTCACTTCCGGATCTGGATGGAAGCTGGG
Source organism: Nicotiana noctiflora (assembly GCA_032618575.1). Taxonomy (NCBI): domain Eukaryota; kingdom Viridiplantae; phylum Streptophyta; class Magnoliopsida; order Solanales; family Solanaceae; genus Nicotiana; species Nicotiana noctiflora. The sequence goes on along the minus strand of JASVEL010003790.1, from coordinate 32,326 downwards.
TCTATTTGGATTTTTATATGTTCTGGAAGGTGGGTAAGTATTTTGTATGTGGTAGACGTTTTATGGGGTTTGGGTTCGCCATACATATGGAGGTGGTGGGTAATATTGAGCATGTGGGATGGAATAATGTGGAGTGGTGGGTGGAAAATATGGTGGAGGTGGGTTGTAAGGTGCTGGTGGGTATGGTGGGTATGGGCGAGGTGGGTGATGGTATGTATTTTGGCCCCGAGACCACGGTCTACTTTCAACAACTGCAACCTTTTCCTTTCTTCTTTTTACTGATAGATCCCCCATTTCCGGTTTGTATCGCCTGATTCGTGGCCTTAATAGCCGAAAAGCTCATGATTTTATTGGTTTTCAATCCCTCTTCTACGAAACTCCCCATTTTCACCACTTCATTAAAAGTTTTACCAATAGCTGATACCAGATGACCACAGTAAGTAGGCTCTAAGGCCTGTAGAAAGCAGTCCAACCATTTCTATTTCCTTTATATGAGGGTCCACTCGTGCTGCTTGTTCCCTCAATCTAAAAACGTACTCCCGGAAACTTTCCCCGGGCTTCTTCTCCATTTTTGTCAGCGACAGCCTGTCTGGAATTATCTCCAAATTGTACTGGAAGTGGTTAGCAAATGACTTAGCTAGATCATCCCAGATGAACCATCTAGTGTGATCCTGACGGGTATACCACTCCAGTGCAGAATCGCTCAAACTCTGGCTAAAATAAGCCATCAATAGTTCATTTCTTCCCTGTAACGACCCGGCCGGTTGTTTTTTGAAATTTATGCCCCGATCCCCAATTTAACTATTTCCCTAAGTTTATTTCTGCTATTGTGGATTGCCGGGAGGGTTGGTTCTGTGGAGTGTTTTGGGACCCTTAGTCCCTAAATGAGAGCCTTGTAGTTGAAAAGTGGCCCGTATTTGGAACAGTGTTAAGTCGACCTCGGAATGGAGATCCAATGGTTTCATTAGCTTTGTTAGGTGATTTCGGGGTCAGGAGCACGTTCGGAATGTATTTTGGAGGTCTGTAGCTCAATTAGGCTTGAAATGCGGAAGATTGAAATTTTGGCCAATCTGAACGATATGTGAGATTTTGATATGGGGGTCAGAATGGAATTCCGACAATTTCTGTAGCTTCGTTATGTGATTTTGGATATGTGTGCAAATTTTGAGGTCATTCGGACGTCGTTTGGTCGGGTTTTTGATTGAATGTTGATTTCAGAAGTTTAGATGAAAACTTAGGCTTGAATCCGCCATAATTCGATGTTTTCTGTGTTTAAGGATGTGTTTTTATGATTGGAACAAGTTCGTATTGTGCTTTGGAGTAGGTTTGTGGTTTTCGTTGGGGTCCCGGGGGCCTGGGGATGAATTCGGGGGTCCAAACGGACCATTTTGTGCCTAATGCACTACTGTTTTCTGCTGCAATTATTATAGAACATTTTTGATCTCCGCGATCGCGGAGGTCTCCGTGCGATCACGTAAGGTCTCGTTAGGGGTGCATCGCGATCGCAATGTCTGGTGTGCGATCGCGTAGGTTTGAAAAATCAAGCAATGCGATCGCGGGGGTAAACGTGCGATCGCGTAGTATTGTGGGCTAAAGTAGTGCGATCGCGTAGAGATGCACGCGATCGCGTAGGGCTAATTGGCTAAAGCACTGCGATCGCGTGGGCTATGTCGCGATCTCGTAGAGTTATTTTGGAGCCGGTCGAGTTTGTTCTTCACGATCGCGAGCCTATGGCTGCGATCGCATAGGGTCGCCTGGCAGTCAGATATATTAAAATACCAGAGCAGTGTTTTCGCGAACCCTTCACCCATAACCTCCATTTTTGAGTTCTAAGAGAAGATATTGACGGGAAATCGCTGGGAAATCATCGGGTAATCATCGGGGGTAAGTTTCTTGGCCTAATTTTGTTATTTTATCATGAAATCCTTGAGTATTTCACTGTTAATGGAAGATTAATGGGGGATTTTAGCCCTAGGCCTAAATTATGGTAAATCGTCGATTTGAATGGGCAAATGGAGTTCGATTTTGGTAAATTTTATATGCATGGACTCGTGTTGAGATAATTAACCCGAATATATAGCTTTCGGAATTTTTCGAGAAGCGTACCGAAAGTCGGGTTTTGGCAACTTGTGGTTTTTGGTGTATTTCGAATTGTTTCGATTGGGTAATGCCCAATTGGCCTATTTTGATGTATTTCTATTGATTTTGATCAAATACTACACCTGTGGAGGCCGATATTTGTGGAAAGAGAGTTGTCTCTTAGCGGTTTTGTACCGGAGTCGAGGTAAGTGGCTTGTCTAACCTCGTGTGGGGGAACTTTCACCCCTAGGCTATTATATGTTAATTTAATTGCTTTGTACGCGAGGTGACAGGCGTGTACATGCGCAGATTGTTGGAACCCACCTTACTTGAATTGTCCAATTCATGATATTTCTGTTCTTAGTTGATTAAATTGTGACATTTACCTGATAATCGTTTGGAAAGCATGATTAGATAGGATTTATCTGTCTAATTGCCTAATTGTCTTACTTGAACTTCTTGATAATTGTTGGCACTGGTTTTGGTGAAGTTGTAGTTAAGAATATTATATTTTCTCCGTGCGTTTCTCTTATTGTTTGTGTTGGTGGACTGCGGGTTCGATTCCCGGAGATCCCAGGGCTGTGGGTTCGATTCCCAGAGACCCGGATTGGTATTATTTGTGGATTGCGGGTTCGATTCCCGGAGATCCAAGGGCTGCGGGTTCGATTCCCGGAGACCCAGAGTTTATTGATATATTTATTGAGATATGGACTGCGGGTTCGATTCCCGGAAATCCTGAGATATTGAGATACAGGCTGCGGGTTCGATTCCCCGAGACCCAGAGATACTGATATTGGGATTGCGGGTTAAATTCCCGTAACTCCTGAGTTGTTGGATATACAGAGAGGGACTGTGGGTTCAATTCCCACAGGTCCTAGATTTGCCGGTTTGAGTTTATGTTGTGTTGGTTACCTGTAATTAGCTAATCGTAGTCGGTTATAGTAATTACTTCATTGTTGTTATTTCATATTCATTCTTACTTATTCCTCCTTATTACTGTTTTGATCATTATGTTATTGTTCTTTCGGTAGGGCCCTGACCTTCCTCGTCACTACTCCATCGAGGTTAGGCTTGGCACTTACTGAGTACCACCGTGGTGTACTCATGCTACTCTTCTGCACACTTTTGTTGTGCAGATCCAGGTACATCAGGAGAGGCTCATCCTAGGTGATTCAGCAGCACATCCGGAGACCTCGAGGTATGATCTGCTACGGACGCGGATCCGGAGGCCCTCATTCTATTCTCTTAGTGATAGTAGTTACTTCCCCTCATTTCATTGTTTTTAGACATTCTTGATGTATAGAACCACAATTGTACATTCCCTTTTTAGTCTGTGTTACCCGTGGGATTTCGAGTCTTGGTAGTATGCTATATGGTGTGACTGATGAGTGTATGTGCCAAGAGGCACTTGTTACATTACCTTTATATCGTTTTCCCCCTATTTTCTTATTTAATATTCATAAACTGGTATATCCGGCATCGTGTTAGGCTTACCTAGTCGCGGAGACTGGGTGCCATCATGACAGGTTCACGATTGGTGAACTCGGGTCGTGACAAGTTGGTATCAGAGCTCTAGGTTCATAGGAGTCACGGGACTCAGACCGGTTACTTAGAGTTTCGCTAATCGATACAGAGACGTCTGTATTTATCTACGAGAGGCTATGTAACTGTTTAGTAAACTTTTCATTTCTTTTGGATTCCTTGTCGTGCAACATTTTTGGCATCAAATCTAAACTTCTTCTTTCTATTCTCTCACAGATGGTGAGGACACGTGCTACTCGCGAGGATCAGGCACACGCGCCCCCTATTGCCACCGCTAGAGGCCGGGGCCGTGGTAGAGGACGAGGACGCGCCCGAGGTGCAGCCATAGCACCCGCGCGCGCTGCCGCTGAGGTGCCACCGGTAGATCAGGTTGGAGCGCAGGCACCTGGTACACCGACTACAGCTGCTACTACTCCAGTACTCCAGAAGACCGTGGCCCAGTTCATGAGTATGTATACCACTTTAGCTTAGGCAGGGTTGCTTCCTCTCACTGCAGCTACATCTCAGGCTGGGGGAGGGGCCCAGACTCCCACAGCCGCTACACCTGAGCAGCGAGCGCAAGTGGGAGAGGTTCCAGAGATTATTGTTATGCCTCCTGCCGCCCCAGCACAGCCCGGAGGTGGGCCAACTGCCTCCGAGGACGAGTAGCGTAGATTAGAGAGGTTCGAGAAATATGATTCTCTAGTGTTCAGTGGGTTGTCTACAGATGATGCATTGGGTTTACTGTAGGGGTGTCATCGTATTCTTCGTACCATGGGGATAGTGGAGACCAGCGGGGTTTCCTTTACTGCTTTTCAGATTCGTGGGGCCGCTTATGATTGGTGGCGCACGTATGAGTTGGATAATGCAGATGAGTCTGCTTCATTGACCTGGACGCAGTTTTCAGATCTGTTTTTGAGGGAGTTTGTTCCCCAGGGCCTTAGGGATTCTTGGCGATTGGAGTTTGAGCGATTACGACAGGGCTCCATGTCAGTATCGGAGTATGCTATTAGTTTCACCCGTCTAGCCGGGCATGCACCGGCTTTGGTAGCCACGGTTCGGGAGAGAGTGCGGAGATTTATTAAGGGCCTTGTTCCGCCTATCCGATCCAGAATGGCCAGGGAGTTGGAGACGGATATACCTTATTAGTAGGTGGTGAGCATTGCCAGGAGGATCGAGAGTATGCTCCCTAGAGAGTGGGGAGAGAGGGAGGCCAAGAGGTCTCGTGAGTCGGGCCATTTCTCTAGTGCCCGCACTTCAGCAGCCGGTCATTTTGGTAGGAGTTATTCTGTTCATCCAGTTCATTTAGCATTGCCTGCAGCCGGTAGCACTCCAGCTCTTCCAGCACCTCAAGAGCTTTATTATGCTCCCCCAGTTTCCAGTGCACCTCCTGCGCGGGGTACCTCCAGGGGTCAGACTAGTAGGGGTAAGGCCGGTCAGTCATAGCCAACGCGTCCTCCCAGAGCTTGTTTTAAGTGTGGGGATACTCGCCATCTGGTTAGGGAGTGCCCCATACGTAGGAGAGGAGAGCCTCCACAGTCTTTGCAGCCTCAGCGCAGCTCTCAGGGTCAGCAGGCCATCATTCCGGCCCCAGCTGCCACCCCACCTACCCAGCCAACTAGGGGTTGGGATCAGGGTGCTAGAGGCCGCCTTCGAGAGAGGGGTCAGGCCAGATTTTATTCTATTCCTGATCGCGCTGCAGCTGTTGCATCCGATTCTGTTATCACAAGTATTATTATGGTTAGTCATAGAGAGGCATCAGTTCTATTCGATCCTGGTTCCACTTTTTCATATGTGTCCTATTATTTTGCTTCACATCCGGGTGTGCCTCGGGATTCTTTGAGTGCCCCCATTTATGTTTCCATTCCGGTGGGAGATTCTTTGGTCGTGGACCGTGTGTATCGGTCGTTCTTGGTTACTATCTGTGGTTTTGAGACCAGAGCGGATCTATTGCTGCTTGGGATGGTCGATTTTGATATTATTCTGGGCATGGACTGGTTGTCGCCCCATTATGCTATTCTTGATTGTCACGCCAAGACCGTGACGCCGGCTATGCCAGGCATTCCACGTATTGAGTGGAGTGGTACTCTAGATCACACCCCTAGCCGTGTTATTTCCTTTTTCTAAGCTCAACGTATGGTTGAGAAGGGGTGTGCTGATTATCTAGCTTATGTGAGGGATATCAGTGTTGACACTCCTTCTATTGATTCCGTCCCAGTGGTACGTGATTTCTCCGATGTATTTCCAGCTGATCTCCCGGGCATGCCGCCCGACAGAGATATCGATTTTGGTATTGACTTATCACCGGGCACTCAGCCCATTTCTATTCCTCCGTACCGCATGGCTCCTCCGGAGTTGAAGGATCAGTTACAGGATTTATTGGGTAAGGGTTTCATTCGACCCAGTGTTTCGCCTTGGGGTGCTCCTATGTTGTTTGTGAAGAAAAAGGACAGTTCTATGCGTATGTGTATTGACTATCATCAGTTGAACAAATTTACAGTGAAGAACCGGTATCCTTTGCCACGTATTGATGATTTGTTTGACCAGCTACAGGGCGCACAGGTGTTCTCTAAGATTGATTTGTGCTCTAGTTATCATCAGCTGAAGATTCGGGAGCCATATATCTCGAAGACTGCCTTCAAGACTCGGTATAGTCACTACGAGTTCCTCGTGATGTCTTTCGGGCTGACTAATGCCCCAGCAGCCTTTATGCATTTGATGCACAGTGTGTTCAGGCCATTATCTGGACTTGTTCGTGATTGTTTTCATTGATGATATTCTAGTATATTCCCGGAGTCGGGAAGAGCACGAGCAGCATCTGAGGATAGTGCTTCAGACTCTGAGGGAGAAGCAGCTATATGCCAAGTTCTCTAAATGTGAATTCTGGCTGAGTTCAGGTGGCATTTCTAGGCCACGTGGTGTCGAGCGATGGTATTCGAGTGGATCCAAAGAAGGTGGAGGCCGTGTAGAGTTGGCCCAGACCCTCCTCAACTACTAAGATTTGCAGTTTCCTTGGTTGGGCGGGTTATTATCGTCGTTTCGTAGAAGGCTTCGCTTCGATCGCAACACCTATGACCAGGTTGACCCAAAAGGGTGCCCCTTTCCTGTGGACAGAGGAGTGTGAGGCGAGCTTTCAGAAGCTCAAGACAGCTTTGACTTCGGTCCCTATCTTAATGTTGCCTATAGGTTCGGGGTCTTATATAGTATATTGTGATGCTTCACGAGTTGGAATCGGTGCAGTGTTGATGCAGGACGGTAGGGTGATTGCCTACGCGTCCAGACAGCTGAAGGTACATGAAAAGAACTACCCCGTTCATGATCTGGAGCTAGCTGCCATTATTCACGCCTTGAAGATTTGGCGTCATTACTTGTATGGGGTTCCTTGTGAGATCTACACTGATCAACGGAGCTTGCAGCACTTGCTTAAGCAGAAGGACCTGAACATGCATCAGAGAAGATGGTTGGAGACGTTGAAGGACTATGATATTACTATTTTTTATCATCCGAGCAAGGCTAATGTAGTTGCCGATGCCTTGAGTCGTCGGACAGAGAGTTTGGGGAGTTTGACATATCTACCAACTTCGGAGAGGCCTATGGCGATGGATGTTCAGGCTTTAGCCAGGCAGTTTGTTAGACTGGATCTTTCAGAGCCCAGCCGGGTTCTAGCTTGTGTGGTTTCTCGCACTTCTCTATTTGACCGCATTAGGGAGCGTCAGTTCAACGACCCTCATTTGCTTGTCCTCCAGGATAGAGTTCGGCGTGGTAATGCTCGATATGTTACCATTGGGGATGATGGAGTTATGAGGATGCGGGGGCGTATTTGTGTGCCCAATGTAGATGATCTTCGAGACCTGATTCTAGCAGAGGCCCATAGCTCGTGGTATTCCATCCATCCGGGTACCGCGAAGATGTATCAGGACTTGAGATAGCATTACTGGTGGAGGCGGATGAAGAGGGATATAGTTGATTATGTTTCTAGGTGCCTCAACTGCCAGCAGGTGAAGTATGAGCATCAGCGTCCGGGTGGGTTAATGCAGCAGATTGAGATTCCAGAGTAGAAATGGGAGCGCATCACCATGGACTTTGTATCTGGGCTTCCACGGACTATTTGGAAGTTTGATTCCAATTGGGTTATTGTGGATCGGCTGACCAAGTCCGCCCATTTCATACCGGTGAGCACTACTTATTCATCGGAGCGACTGGCGGAGATCTACATCAGGGAGATTGTTCGGCTGCATGGTATTCCAGTTTCCATCATTTCAGATAGAGGCACTCAGTTCACTTCACGGTTTTGGAGAGCCATACAGCAGAAGTTAGCCACTCGGGTGGAGATGAGCATAGCGTTTCACCCCCAGATTGATGGCCAGTCCGAGTGCACTATTCGGATTTTGGAGGATATGCTCCATGCGTGCGTGATTGAGTTTGGAGGTTCATGGGATCATTTCTTGCCGCTGGCGGAGTTTGCTTATAACAACAACTACCAGTCTAGTATTCAGATGGCACCGTATGAGGCCCTATATGGTAGGAGGTGCAGGTCTCCCGTGGGTTGGTTCGAGCCGGCGAGGCCAAGCTGCTAGGTACTGATATGGTTCAGGATGCAATGGACAAGGTCAAGGTAATTCAGGACAGACTTCGTGCAGCCCAGTCTAGACAGAAGAGTTATGCAGACAATAAGGTCCACGATGTCGCTTTTATGGTTGGCGAGCGGGTTCTGCTTCGAGTCTCGCCCATGAAGGGCGTCATGAGGTTTGGAAAGAAGGGGAAGCTGAGTCCTAGATTTATTGGCCATTTTGAGATCTTGAGGCGTGTTGGGGAGGTTGCTTATTAGATGGACTTAGCTCCCAGCCTAGACGGAGTCCATCCCATATTTCATGTCTCTATGCTCCGGAGATACCATGGTGACCCGTCGCATGTGTTGGATTTCACTTCTGTTCAGCTAGACGAGGATCTGTCTTATGTTGAGGAGCCAGTGGCCATTCTGGACAGGCAGATCAGGAAGCTAAGGTCAAAGAACATCGCTTTAGCAAAGGTCCAGTGGCGGGGTTAGCCGGCCGAGGAGGCGACTTGGGAGATCGAGTAGGATATGTGCAACTAGTACCCTCATCACTTCACCACTCCAGGTATGTTTTCTATGCTCGTTCGAGGACGAACGAATCTTTAAGTGTGGGAAGATGTAACGACCCGGCCGGTTGTTTTTGAAATTTATGCCCTGATCCCCAATTTAACTGTTTCCCTAAGTTCATTTCTGCTATTGTGGTTTGCCGGGAGGGTTGGTTCTATAATTTGGAGTGTTTTGGGAACCTTAGTCCCTAAATGAGAGCCTTGTAGTTGAAAAGTGGCCCGTATTCGGAACAGTGTTAAGACGACCTCGGAACGGAGATCCAATGGTTCCATTAGCTCCGTTAGGTGATTTTAGGGTCGGGAGCGCGTTCGGAATGTATTTTGGAGGTCTGTAGCTCAATTAGGCTTGAAATGCCGAAGTTTGAAATTTTGGCGAATCCGAACGATAGGTGAGATTTTGATCCGGGGGTCGGAATGGAATTCCGACAATTGCTGTAGCTTCGTTATGTGATTTTGGATATGTCCGCAAATTTTCAGGTCATTCGGACGTCGTTTGGTCGGGTTTTAGATCGAATGTTGATTTCAGAAGTTTAGATGAAAACTTAGGCTTGAATCCGCTATAATTCGATGTTTTCTGTGTTTAAGGACGTGTTTTTATGATTGGAACAAGTTCATATCGTGTTTTAGAGTAGGTTGGTGGTTTTCGTTGGGGTCCCGGGGGGCCTCGGGATGAATTCGGGGGTCCAAACGGACCATTTTGTGCCTAATGCACTGCTGTTTTCTGCTGCAATTATTGCAGAACATTTTTGTTCTCCGCGATCGCGGAGGTCTCTATGCGATCAAGTAATGTCTCATTGGGGGTGCATCGCAATCGCGATGTCTGGTGTGCGATCGCGTAGGTCTGAAAAATCAAGCAATGCGATCGCGGGGTTAAGCATACGATCGCATAGTATTGTGGGCTAAAGCAGTGCGATCGCGTAGAGATGCACGCGATCACGTAGGGTTAATTGGCTGAAGCAGTCCGATCGCGTGGACTATGTCGCGATCGCGTAGAGTTATTTTGGAGCCGGCTGAGTTTGTTCTTCTCGATCGCGAGCCTGTGGCTGCGATCGCATAGGGTCGCTTGGCAGTCAGATATATTAAAATACCTGAGCAGTGTTTTCGCGAACCCTTCACGCATAGCCTCTATTTTTGAGTTCTAAGAGAAGATATTGACGGGAAATCGCTGGGAAATCATCGGGGGTAAGTTTCTTCGCCTAATTTCGTTATTTTATCATGAAATCCTTGAGTATTTCACTGTTAATGGAAGATTAATGGGGGGTTTTAGCCCTGGGCCTAAATTATGGTAAATCGTCGATTTGAATGGGCAAATGGAGTCCGATTTTGGTAAATTTTATATGCATGGACTCATGTTGAGATAAGGAACCCGAATATATAACTTTCGTAATTTTTTGAGAAGCGTACCGAAAGCCGAGATTTTGGCAACTTGTGGTTTTTGGTGTATTTTGAATTGTTTCGATTGGGTAATGCCCAATTGGCCTATTTTGATGTATTTCTATTGATTTTGATCAGATACTACACCTGTGGAGGCTGATATTTGTGGCAAGAGAGTTGTCTCTTAGCGGTTTTGTACCGGAGTCGAGGTAAGTGGCTTGTCTAACCTCGTGTGGGGGAACCTTCACCCCTAGGCTATTATCTGTTAATTTAATTGCCTTGTACGCGAGGTGACGGGCGTGTACATGCGCAGATTGATGGAACCCACCTTACTTGAATTGTCCAATTTGTGATATTTCTATTCTTAGTTGATTAAATTGTGACATTTACCTGATATTCATTAGGAAAGCATGATTAGATAGGATTTATCTGTCCAATTGCCTAATTGTCTTACTTGAACTTCTTGAAAATTGTTGGCACTGGTTTTGGTGAAGTTGTAGTTAAGAATAGTATATTTTCTTCGTGCGTTTCTCTTATTGTTTGTGTTGGTGGACTGCGGGTTCGATTCTTGGAGATCCCAGAGCTGTGGGTTCGATTCCCAAAGACCCGGATTGGTATTATTTGTGGACTGCGGGTTCGATTCCGGGAGATCCAAGGGCTGCGGGTTTGATTCCCGGAGACCCGGAGTTTATGATATATGGACTGCCGGTTCGATTCCCGGAAATCCTGAGATATTGAGATACGGGCTGCGGGTTCGATTCCCGAAGACCTAGAGATACTGATATTGGGACTGCTGGTTAAATTCCCGTAACCCCTGAGTTGTTGGATATACAGAGAGGGACTGTGGGTTCAATTCCCACAGGTCCTAGATTTGCTGGTTTGAGTTTATATTGTGTTGGTTACCTGTAGTTAGCTAATCGTAGTCGGTTGTAGTAATTACTTCATTGTTATTATTTCATATTCATTCTTACTTATTCATGCTTATTACTGTATTGATCATTATGTTATTGTTCTCTCGGTAGGGCCCTGACCATCCTCGTCACTACTCCATCGAGGTTAGGCTTAGCACTTACTGAGTACCGCCGTGGTGTACTCATGCTACTCTTCTGCACACTTTTGTTATGCAGATCCAGGTACATCAGGACAGGCTCATCCTAGGTGATTCAGCAGCACATCCGGAGACCTCGAGGTATGATCTGCTACATCCGCGTATCCGGAGGCCCTCCTTCTATTCTCATAGTGATAGTAGTTACTTTCCCTCATTTCGTTGTTTTTAGACATTCTTGATGTATAGAGCCATAGTTGTACTTTCCCTTTTTAGTCTGTGTTACCCGTGGGATTCCGGGTCTTGGTAGTATGCTATATGGTGTGGCTGATGAGTGTATGTGCCAAGCGGCACTTGTTACATTCCCTTTATATCGTTTTTCCGCTATTTTCTTATTTAATGTTCATGAACTGGTATATTCTGCGTCGTGTTAGCCTTACCTAGTCACGGAGACTGGGTGTCGTCATGAAAGGTTCACGATTGGTGAACTAGGGTCGTGACATTCCCCCTGCACCATGCATCTTGCTACAATAACCCCTTAGATGGGCTACCGGATCCCCATGTCCATCGTACATATCGAACTTAGGTAGTTTGAATCCAGCCGGGAGCTGTACTTCTGGAAACAAACATAAATCTTTATATGCGACGCTCACTTGGCCTCCTAGCCCTTGTATGTTACGGAATGATTGTTCTAAACTTCTCATCTTTCGTGCCATCTTTTCTTGCTCCAAGTTCCTGGCGGGCTTTTCTTCCATCATATCCATAAGTGGGGTATAGGAGTCATGCTGCCTAAATATTGGTTCCGGCGAATAGTAATGCGTGTCTTGTACATGGAACACTGGTTCACTTGACGATTTATACAAAGCAACAGGTGGTGGTGCTACATATACTGGGGCGACCTATGGTGGTTGAGGTGGAATCTGTTTGGATAGTGGTGGTGGTGCCTGTGAAGTTGTGGCATAGTAGTGTTGGTAATTTGGGTACGTGGAGGATGAGTTCATGGTAGGTGGTTCGGGATTAGGATTTGCAGGAGGGACATATGCTGGATTGGCTGGATATGTGGGTAAAGGTTAACCCCTGGACCAGGCTTGGTACATTTCTGACATTTGCTGCTTTAGCTTATACATCTCCTCTTTCATACCCGCAACATCTACAACCTCTTCTTCCTGTACTGGGCCCATGATGGTAGGTTTAATCACCTGAGACACAACCTTAGACATAGTTTTTGATCGTGTATTGTAATGATGATGTGCCAGAATGCCAGTTGCCAGCTGAAATCTGATACTCATCAACAACAAAACTCGTTAATAGTTAGTTTATAAGGGGTAAAATGTAATGATTAAAAATCACAACTTTTGCCCGTAATCATTATGCATTGTTCCGGCATTTATCCCACCATTATCTTTTCCTCTCTTTTTCTTTTCTATTCATCTCTTTCTTTCTTTTTTTTCTTTCCTTTCTTTTTTGTTTCTTTCTATTTTTCTTTTTTCCAATTTCATTTTCAATTTTGCTTTTTCCATTCCTACATGTTTGCCTATCGCCCAGACAATCGGTACAAAGCGGAAAAAGAATGATATCAACTTCTTTTGAACTTTTCATTGATATTCAAAAACATTGATTACAAAATGATGTTGTGCTACTAATGCAAAAGGAATACAGATACAAAATGCATGCCCTATGAGTACATTAATGCTCCTAATGCCCGTGAGACGTCGTTCGGTCTTGCCGCGGGCCTATATGCCAATCCACTTTGGAGTTTATCTAGGTCAAACATGACTTGCTTTACAAAGAAATTTACTGCTAATGCGAATGTTGCCTGGGACATATCTTCACATAATTGGCATTTTCTTGTGATGTACTGAGCAATATTGACGATTCTTTCTTGAATGAACCCTTTTTCTTGAAGCAACCTGCTTATCTGTTTGGCGCGAGTGTCTAAGGTTTGTTGGTTCTCTTTCTGTAGTTGTTGTAAGTCAAATTCTAATCGAGCCATAGCCGTGTAACAATGCTCTCTATCTTCTTCAAACTCTTTGATTACGTTGCTACTTTTGACTGCGGCTGTAATGACTTTCTTTCTCAACCGAGCTACCTCAACCTCATGTTTATCTTGTAATTCCTGAACCATTCTAGCTCTTTCCTCGACATCTTTGGCCAGTTGTCTCCTAACCCTGACTAACTCCTTTTCTGCTTTATCAAGATCGAAGCTGTAGTCATTCACATTGCACCGAAGATTTTCAATCAATTTCTCATCTCGGGGTAAGAGAACTGGGGTCTCGGATGCAATTTTCATTTTTGCAATTTGAGCCTTTAAGATTTCATTCCCTTTTCTCATTTGCTTTTTTTTCTCCTTCGTCAGATGCTGCTTGTAAACCGCTCTCGAATTGGAGATCTCGAAATTGTTTCTCTAGCAAGCTGATCCTGGCTCTATACTCATTTTCTCTGGCCACCCAATTTCTTTGTTCCTTAGACTGCTCGGCCAAATCTTGAATGTGAGGCCTTTTTAGTGGTCTATCATGCTCGACATCCCAGCGATACCATACGACATACCCTGGCAATACTTCTCCCTGAGCTTGGTTTTCCACACAAGTGTCTACCTTCAAGCTTTGACATTCATTCCAAATCTGTTGGATCTTTTTTCCGGGAATTATCCGTCCGGACTAATCTCTACTGCTTGTAAACTGAGGTCCCCGTCTTTTGGTATAACTTGATATCTTCCAAGCTATCGTAGTACATTGTACGGTGCATAAGGCTGAATGCTTTTAAGAACCATGATGAAGAAATGCGACCCTTCTGTTGGCATGTACATCACCTCGTCGAGGGGCAACTATCCGTATGCCCAATCAACTTGGCTAGCGGTCAACGATCGCAAGTATTACCAACCTTTTGTTCCCTTTGACAGCTTAACTTCTTTTGTTCTCTTATAAAACTCTTCAGGGCACGTTTTCTCATAAGACCCATAACTTGAGAACGGAGGATGACGACATAAATGTTCTATCAACCAAATTTGCAGAATCAAATTGCAACCCTCAAAGAAGTCGTGCCCTACTTTACAGGATGTGAGGGCAGGGAAGATATCATCTATAATCATTGGCGCCAGTGTGCTATTATCTTGCACGAGAAGAGTGCTGGCCACCCCGGCGACGCTTGTATCTATGTGTTCATCTTTTCTTGGGAATATGATTAGCCCAAGGAATGCCACTATAAAGGCAAATCGCCTATGCTCCTCCCACTTGGCTCGGTTAGACTTACTATAGAGCTTGTTCGTAGGGTCATTGAACCCCCCGATATGTCCATATCTGCTGTAGATGAAATTTAAAGAGCAAAAACCATTAGCCAAGTCTTCGTTGTGGACATTCCGAGCAATCTTTAGAGAATCGAGGAATATGTGCACTATTCTCGCTCTTGGAGCCACCGTGTATTTCTCTTTTAGGGGAACCTCATTTTTACCAATATAGTAAGCAATTTCCTCTAGAGTAGGAGTGAGCTCGAAGTCCGAGAAGTGTAGAACATTATGTGCGGGATCCCAACAAGTGACAAGTGCTCCAATTATATCACCACGGGGAATTATGTCCATTAATCTTGTAAGGTCCTTCAAATAACATTTGACCCAATCTTGTCCTTCTTGACCCATATCGTTCCACCATAATCTCAACTCCAAAGGGATTTTATTCATTAAAGTGAAGGGTTTATTCTGTATTGTGCTCATCCTGCACATTTATTAAAGGAGATTTTATTTAGAAAAGGAAAAATATTTTTTTCAAAGCCAATTTTCATTTTGAAAGAAATAACCTTTTCAGGTTTTTTATTTTGAAAAAGGAAAAGACATGATTTCGAAGCGGCCATTTTTTCCAAAACAGCCTTCCGACGTCCTTTCGGAACATTCGGCTATTTCCAAAAATAGCGATCACCTCGGTTATTTGAAACTAAAAATATTTTTGGTCATTTTCTAAAAGGGTGGTTGGACCCGTCAACGGTTGCCTACGTATCCCACCTAATGGCGAGAATCAAACCTACATAGTTCGGTCAGATTATTTGACCAATTATTTTAACAATGTTTTTTCCTAATTTTTTTTTTAGATTTTCTTTTCGAATTTTCTAACAACTCTTCGCTAATATCTCAATGTCTCTTTTTTCAAAATTTTCTCTTTTTGTTTTCTCGGGAATTTTGCCGGTTCGCATAATGATCCAAGACAATTAAAATGCAACATATAACATGCTCGGTCTTTAATTACCGGGTCACCTATCCTAGACGGACCCAACCCCTGTGTTGAGTCCCCTTAGTCAGTTATGATGCAAATAATCGTCCTAGACCTATGTTCAATATCTTATAGTTTTCATTAAGTGCTAGACCGTGTATCCGAGTGGAAAACTCAGATCGAGGAGGGGGCTACGTACCGGTGACCCGCGGGGTCATTTGGCTTTGTAACTTATCCGGCCTCTATTACTTATTTTGGGTATAACTTAACAGAAAGGGGAGTCTCAACCGGTAAGCACATCCCCGGAGGTAAAGAAGAGAAGGGTTTTCGGCACAATTTTATATATACAATCCATATAATATCAAAGCGATAAAACACGTAGCATGTTTGTCAAAGCATGTGACAAAGTCAAATAATACCGAGAACGGCAATTCTAATGAGCTCGAATTCTTAAACCCTGAACCGAAGTTCTGGGTTGCTTATCCCCAGCAGAGTCCCCAGAGCTGTCACACCTCCCTTTTTACTACCTTTTCTTATTTCCCCTATTAAGGGAATAATGTATACCTAGATATTATGAATACCCCGGGAAAGGATATAATAACAACGAGGAAAGAGTTTTTCCAATAAAGGACAATCGGTTCGTGATTTTATTTATAGTTTTAGAGTCGCCACTTGGGAAAATAATGGTGTCCCAAGTTTACCGATTAATCCTGAATCTGAGGAAGTTGACTCTGTTTTTTATCAGTCCGCGCAACGAGAAATCCGAATAAGGAATTCTGTTAACCCGGGAGAAGGTGTTAGGCACAACCGGATTCCGTGGTTTTAGCACGGTCGCTCAACTATCATTCTTGGTTTTAAATGATTTATTACATGCCTTTTAACAATATGTATGTGTTTCAACTTGAATATTTTACGAATTGCGACATCGCGAAAACGTATTTCGAGTCACACCGCAACCAGTACGCCTGTGACCTTTAACACGTTTCGACTTCGCCGGGATTTACGATTTGAGTCACATCAAATGTGCACTCATATTAGGGAAAGTATATTTTTTTAAAGTCTTGCCTAAATCGTCTATCGGCTTCTTAATCTTTTGGAAAGGTTGTGAAATTAACTAGCAACCTTCCGAGTCTAATATATAACTTATTCATTTATTTTGGGGCCCCGCTGTTTTGTTTTCAATGCGGGGCTCATCCCATTTAGTTTTATAGGCTAATCCTATATATATATATATATATATATATATATATATATATATATATATATATATATATATACTATATTTTCTATTTTTTGGTTTTTCCCTAATTATTGTTTTTCAGAATTTAAGTCCAGGTCTTATTTTTATATTACACGGGCCTGGACTGATGTACTCTATTCAGCGTATCAGTTCATATATCTGGGTCTTAAAACCCAGTAACACGCTGAGAGTTTTTAGTAGAAGCTCAGTAATGTATTTACGTAATTTTGGGTCTTCGCAACTTAGGCCCAAATCAGACAAAATTAGATAAGAACAATAGAAATCAGAACTCATTGTTTATACAGATGATCAGATTCAGAAGATAATAAAGCTCAAACTATTTTATTCAATGAAGAGAAACAATACATAATTACAGTATTAATTTCAAACCTTAAATGTCTAGTGTGAATGAAGTCTAATTAACAGATTGTTTTTGTTCTTCTGTTTAAACAGCTATTTTAAACTACTGAATCTAATTACTTAATATCTAAAACTATCAGTATTATTACTTGATAATATGCTAAGCTCAATTACTTGCAGCTTTCAGAGAACTGACTGAATGTATTAAACATTAAACTATATTATATGTATCATTTAACTAACTATGTGACATGTGACTTCAAATATCATTTTTAACCGCAGTATTTCATTTACTACTAACACTGTTCAAATTAGACTAACTATTATCGAATTAAACTAATTGTTGCATGTTAATGTCGTTAATAATCTACTTGTATGCAGGTTTACTTTTATATAAGATTAATTGTTAACCTATTTATTTTTAACTAGGCGATTACGATCATTACTACTATACTAATCTAATTACTACACTATTACATTGTTCCAGCTTTGTCCGTGTCTCATATGAGTCAGTTATACAATACTTCCTACCAAATTACAATTTCAACTAATCATTAATCTAAGTACAAAAATAAATTCAGAGAAAAACAGAGTGATTTGAGAATTCAATTTGATTTATTCATCCACTTCAATCGACAACAATTACATGAGATTCAAGCTGTGTACCTGATTCAGCAATAAAAATTGATGAGTCTAAGGGATATGAAGGCGAGAAGTAAGAAGGTAGATCACAGCAAGTAATGCAACAGCAATGGAGGTGAATGAACTCAGCAACACAATCAAATTCAGCAATCGAGTATGAATTCCAGAACCAGCAAAGCAATACCCAGCAGAAGACCAATAGAAAACCAGCAAATAACAAAGAGATTTTCTACAAAACTTGAGAATACAGCTTCGACTAACCCAGAAAATTATTCTATGTATTTGTATTTTTCAGTATCTCTAAATTTGTTTAAAAATCCAGCCCTTAATCAGGCTCTATTCCAGCCTATTTATAGATAGTGTTGGTGAAACTTTGGGGGGGGGGGGATTTTAAAAAGTTCTTTCTAATTCCCTCCCCTTAATTCTTTTAATTGTTACACTTTAATACCCATTTCAAATTCAAATTTACTTTCCAACATGTGCTGGAAGGTTCTATTTGAGGTGTATTACTAGTATACCCTCACTTGCTAAGGTTATTAACTGATTTGCCTTTTTATTGGGTCAATTATACCTTTAGTTTTGTGCAATATTGCAGAAATACTAGGCCTAAATGTCTTAAATGTCTTTATAGGCTCTATTAAATCCACAATTATGCCATTTTCATTTCCTATTATACCCTTATTTTCAATTGTTATTTACCCGACCTTATCCAGGTCTGGGTGTTCTGTTTTGACCCTTATTTAACTTCTGGCCACTTATTATATTAAACTTTAAGACTTAGCCAGATTAGATCCTCAATTTCATTTCAATTTTAACCTCTTTTAAGAGGTTTTCTTTTCATTTTCTGTATTAGAGTTAGTTTGCAGGACTAGCCTGTTTTTTTATTAAGGACTAAGCTTTTCAATTTTAGCCAGTCCAGTATTTGGACTTGCCTTTTACAAGTTTAAGCACTGTTATTCAATAGCCTCTTTAAGGCTAGTTTAAAACTTACAAATCTAGCCATTTTAGGCTTTTATTGTCTATTACCAAAAGTTAAACTAATTTCAGAATTAACCACTTGAATTTAGACTTAGAGTTTTACAGAGTTAGCTAGTTTTAACACTGACCACTCTATTGTTATTTCAATTTTAGCCACTTTTTATGTTATTTTCATTTTAAATCTAATTAAACTATCAATTAACTGTCTAACAGCTATAACCAATATCACCCTAAAGCATATTAGGCTTAATTGCAGTCTAATAACATGAAACTATTACAGATATAACCTTTCATATCAAATTGCACACATAGCCACAAAATCAGAATCATTTTCCATTTAACCAAAACTCAGAGGGGAAATTTGAATATTATTGAATTTCAATCAAATAACGTCATAATTCAGATTTCAAGCACAACATATCAGATTTGACACAAGAGGCATAATCAGAATAGTCTTCATGTTAAAGACTAACAGAAAAACCCTAAAGTGCTTGAGCAAACATAGTCAAGTATAATAGCCAGGATTAACAAAGACTAGTGAAGCATGTTATTAACAAAGAATTTTAGAAAAGCTAATAGAAACAGAATCATAAAAGATAAAATGAAGAGAAGTCGAATAAAATCTAACATGCAAACATTCAAAATATAACAGAAAAGAACACAAAACATGTTTATCAATCAAAAAATAGGAAAACAGAGGGTTGGGAACTTAGCTCATAAGATTTGTCTCCTAAGCTTCCCATTTTGTTTCCTTTCCTTTTTCTTTTCTTATTCTTTTTTTTCTTTTTCAGTTTCCTTTTCTTTTTTTTTCAGATTTCAGACTTCAAACTCGAAGTCTTTTATTGGTTTTTAACAGAAGGAGTATGTTTAGAGATGTAAAAGAGAAGGTTTTTGGTTTGGGGTTTGGTTTGAGTCGGCCGGAGTTAGGGTTCTGGCGACTCTTTTTTGGAATATTCGAACAGTTCGAGAAGGATTCGAAGGGAGTGGTTTACATGGGGTTGTAGATCAAGAGAAGGGGGCTTTGGGGTGTTAGTTTGAAGACCAGTGTCAAAGGTTGGTGGTCACCGGAGGAGAAATTCGGTGACCGGATTTTCAAGATTTGGGGGTTTTGGGACTTTCTTGGTTTTCTATGGTGGTTTGGGGTAGAAGAATAAGATGAAGGAGGTTTTGGGGTAAGAGGGTGGCCGGAGACTGCCATAAACGGTGGGCAGTCTCCATGAACGGCGAGAATGAAGGAGAAGGAGATGAAGCATTAGGGCGGCTAGGGTTAGGAGCTGGGTGAAATGGCCGGTCTCTAAGAGACTGGGCCTTTTATACTTGTTACGCGTGATTAATTCCTGGCCATTGGATCAAAGTTGATCAACAGCCAGGATCTAATGTTTACAAACGACGCTGTTCGATTAAAAATAGAGGCTGGCTCTTTTCCGTTAGATCATAATAAATGGACGGCTTAGATTCACTATCAAAACTACATTGATTTAATTAATTTTCCGGATTAAACCTCAGCCGTTGGATTAGATAAATGAACGGCTAAGATTGTTTGTTACTTAAAAATAGACCGGCTCTCTTATTCAATTGGGCCAATTGCATCTGGGCATGTACAAATGGCCCAGATGTGTATTTTTTGTATTTTTCATGTATTTATATTATTTTGATGTATTTTCTTGTTGTATTTTATCCTCTATTTTCATATTCTTTTTCCAATTACTCAAATTCTTTTAATTTCCTAATTTTTCTGATATTTGTTGACATTTTTTTGCTATTTTTCTTATTTTCCGGCATACATATACTTTTTTGTTAATTTTCTTTTAAAAATATTTTATTTGTAACAATTATACTCAACCTATTTTTTTTAAATTTTCTAATTTTCATATTATTGTTCACTCACACAAATGCATTTCATTTCAAACAAAACATATAATTGCACACAAAAAATATTATTTATTTAATTTTGGAACTTTATTGCTTAGGAAAAATATCACGTGCTCACACGGTGTATATACCAAAAGATCAGTGGGAGCAAGTTTATATTTTTAGTCCTATATGTTGATGATATTCTACTTGCTGCTAATGACTTAGGTATATTGCATGAGACTAAAGATTTTCTCTCTAAGAATTTTGAAATGAAAGATATGGGTGAGGCATCCTATGTAATATGAATAGAAATATTCCGTGATAGATCACAGGGATTATTGGGATTGTCTCAGAAAGGCTATATCGAAATAATTCTTGAGAGATTTAACATGAACAATTGTTCCGCATGAATTGTTCCAATTCAAAAAGGGGACAAATTTAGTCTCATGCAATGTCCTAAAAATGATGTAGAGCGAAAAGAAATGGAATCAATTCCTTACTCTTCTATTGTTGGTAGTCTGATGTATGCTCAGACTTGCACAAGACCGGATATTAGTTTTGCAGTCGGAATGCTAGGAAGATATTAGAGTAACCCAGGAATTGATCACTGGAAAACTGCAAAGAAAGTTTTGAGGTACCTGAAAGGAACGAAGGATTACATGCTCATGTATAGGAGATCCAAGCATTTGGAAGTTGTTGGATACTCGGATTCAGATTTTGCTGGATGTATTGACACTAAAAAATCTACGTTTGGTTATTTGTTCCAATTAGCTGAAAGAGCAATATCGTGGAAGAGTGCCAAACAGTCTGTTATTGCTACATCCACGATGGAAGCAGAATTTGTGGCATGTTTTGAGGACAAAATTCATGCATTATGGCTGCGAAACTTTATTTCAGGACTTGGGGTTGTCGACACCATTACCAAGCATCTGAAAATTTATTGTGATAATTCTGCAGCAGTATTCTTCTCCAAAAACGATAAGTACTCCAAAGGTGCCAAGCATATGGAATTAAAGTAATTTACCGTCAAGGAGGAAGTTCAGAAAACAAAGAGTGTCACTTGAGCATATTAGAACTGATCTAATGGTTGCAGATCCGTTAACGAAAGGTTTACAACCAAAGATATTTAAAGAACATGTACATAGAATGGGTCTTGGCTGTATTTATGACTGATGTATTTATGATGTTTTGACACTCTGAGCTCATTTATATGTTTCTGATATACATTAGTGATTTCATGTTTCTCATAATGGTGTGCACATTATTGTTTTGAGATATTACAAGATCAGTCTCAAGGAGATATTATTGTGGACCATAAAAATTTTATAGCTTATGAACGTGATACGGTAAATTACTAATGTTGTAGTATATGGAAGGGAGTATGTAGACAAATTATGTATAACCGACATAACTCACATTTACTAGTTTATCGTATTGTGGTATTTATGATGGACATTATAGAAGAGATTTGTTTATGCGCAACTAATGTTCCTATATTAAATATTAATATTATGTGATTATTGGGCCAAGTGGGAGCATGTAAGTTATTTCTTACGAATAATGTGGCCCAGTAGGTTAAGGCTCATAATCAATATTTAATTAATGAAAAATCTCATCCGTCCGATTGGTTACTTGATGGACGTACCAGATTAACTAAGAACATCTATAAATTGGTCCTCTCCCCACCCATTAGGGTTATTGCTTTTCCTCTCTTCCATCCCTCAAGTCGGCGGTAACGAAAGCTAGGGCAAGGGGCGAGAAACTGATTACCAATTAACGCTTCCGCTTCAAGATAATGGATCCCGCTTCAGGTATGTTTTTCCATTACGATGATATGTAAGATTATCATGTTCAAGATCCTGATATGAATAATGTTTATGCTTACGGTAATTTCTAAACTTTGAGACAAAAGAAAACGTTATCATTGAGGTCCCAGTGCTTTCCCGCCCTAATGTATATCTCGGATAATTTAAGAGTCTTAAGGTGGTTAAGTCTTGCAATATTTGAAACCATTTCTTCCGTTAAGAAACTGTCACTAAGGGATAAAACCTTTAGCCTTGAGGGGAACATACCAGAACGCATTAATGTGGAGCTTGAATAATTAGGAACATCTTCAATGTTGAGCTTGAGTTCTTCTAGATTTGGAAACTTTCCCCAGAACTTCGGATCACGGGACGCTATCGAAGTAGCCACATTTGCATCTCGAGTTGTTACCATTATTTTACTTCCATCGAATTCCCATATGTCATCCAATACGATGAGATATCTCTTACCCATTAGACTCTTGCGCAACATGTAAATTATGCTATCGTCATCATCTACAGTATCACGCTTATCACAGTTAATTTGTTTTAGAGTATCAAGCAACAACTATCTCCGATTATATATGTTTGAAACGGAGCACCAGTACACTCCAACATCAAAGTGATTAATAATAGAATGATCATTGTATACCTTTCTAGCCAAAGCTGTTTTTCCCTGTCCAGCCATTCCAACCGAACGAGATAACGTCCAGGTCTGTAGGCCAAGACGTCAATCGGCGAATCATAAGATCTATATATTCACGAAATCCAACTAGTTCTTCAAATTCTATTATCAATTAGCTTGGCCTCTTTATGATTGCTGGAAGTATAATCTACATATATCAGAATTAATGATAGCTCTGTCAGCCTCCGTAATAGGAAGGAAACAAGAATATAAAACGATTAAGAATCCATTTACAACTTAGAGGAGAACACAAATAATATAAATTAAACTAATAACACATGTAAAGTGTTAGGTGTTTGCCATAATTTTCTTACCATATTTGGTTTTCCTATCTCTTGAAGGAAAGGGGCAATATAATTACCTAAGTTGGGTTTTCCTTTTTGTAAAAGGAAATTAGAAATTCTTCCATATTTGGCTAGTCCCTTCTTGTAGGAAATTAAAAGGTTTGGACTTCTATTAAAAATTGAGGATCCTTCCTTCTCATTCAGTAGCATTCACAATGTAGCCATATGGGGGCTTGAAAGTAGTGTTTAGGGGGAGAACTTTTCGGGACAAGTGTTAGTGTGTCGCTTGTGTTTGCCTCTTCGTGAGGTTGTTCTCTCGATATTTTGTACTCTCTTTTTATTAAAGTGGATTGCTCATCTCCGTTGTGGACGTAGGTCAGTTGAACGAACCACGTTAAATGTTTATGTCTCTTTTGGTGGATTTCTCTTGTGTTGTTGTAATTTATCGTCATTCAACATTTGCTTTGCTAGTTTCAGCATGACACCTAACTTTTTTGGGTCCTAACATAAAGTTCTATGTGTCAACAGGTCACCAATTAAAAAATATAATCAAGAGGATCATAAACCCATAACTCCCTCCCAGATCCCAATTAATCTCTCCATTAGGATATTCCATTTTTTAGTGTTTTATTTTTTGTAAACCAAGATAATATTAATATTTAAGAACTGCGTACAGAGGAGTGATGCCTATATGGCATCCTATTACAAACCATTGAACCAGTACTATCGGTATTTACATCTGTCATGGACATCCTAATGGAATTATCATCATGATAGCTATTCACACATAAGTAATTATAAGGTTTATATCTACTATTATCAGCCTTGTCAGTTGCAAAACTTAGTGCAGCAAAATGAGGAACAGTCTCAAAAACTATAGGCAAGTGATTTTCTCAAAAATGATGTCCCTCCTTAGCTAACTGATCAGCTACCATATTTTGTCCTCTGTACACATGCTTGACAACTGGTCGTCCAGATAGTACCTGCAATCCGCAACTAAGTTAGATCGTTCAATATTTTTGGACTGTAATAGTAGGAGAAGTCCATTTGCATCCACCTCCACTTTCAGTGGAGATAAGTGACGATCATAAGCTAATTTTAATTCTTGTAGTAAGGCGTATAATTTAGAGTAAATAGATGATACATATGGGGAAGATCTAGTAAACCCTATTATCCAGTCAGATTCCGAGTTCCTAATTAACCCTCCAATACTTGTCCCTTTTCTTGAAAACACACCATCTGTATTAAGCTTATAATGATGAGGTAGATGTGGTTTTCATTTATTTTCCTTGATTACCGTTGATTTATGATTAGGTTTGAAATGGTAAGAGGTTAAGTATGTAAACTCCGCTGCTTTATGAGTAATAAGGGTATGTGAAATGACCTCTTTCTTATGATTGAAAAGGTTATTATTTCGAGTAAGACAAATATGCCATAAGGTATAAGCTAGATATGTTTGTGGATTAATGGTATATGGGAAGAAAGCATATTTATTGAGTAAGAGTTGATGCACCCATGTATGTGTAGTTTGAATATGAATTAGAGGATCAATTTGAGATATGATGCCTAACTGTTTCCACAGTTTCTTAGCATTTATACAACCCAAGAATATATGCTTAATAGTTTCATCTTCCTTCTCACAAAATAAACAAGTAGTAGTTGGAAGGATTTTAATATGAGTCAAGAATGCCCTTGTTGGTAATCTATTGTGACAAAGAAGCCATATGAAACTCTTGATTTTAGGGTGGATTGGTGGCTTCCAAAGCCAATTGTAATTGTGATTCTGATTAATAAACTTAGAGTGATCTATCACTAAATGAGTATACATAGATTTGACCGAAAAACTACCATTGGGTGTATTTCCCCACTATAGTAGGTCATTAGTAATGCCAAGTCGAGATATATAAGTAGCATCTATCATATTCAGAATATTATGATCTAGGTCAAACCGAATTTTGTCCAAGTTCCAGCCTAAAGGTTCAATAATTTCAGAAATTGTAAGGTGTTGTTGGTCCAGAGCTAAAGGGCCCTGAACCAAAGATCGAAGAGTTATGCCTGGTTTAATCCAAGGGTCCTGCCAAAGATTAATATGTTTTCCATTATCTATTCTCCATTTTAAACCCTTTTGGCACCAATTTCACCCATTCAGTATATTAATTCATGTTTTAGAACTATTTTTGCGATTTTCTGTATGTAGGTATTTATTAATAAGTATCCTAGTCCACAATGCTTTGGGGGAATTAAAGAGCCGCCATGTCAGTCCAGCTAATAGAGCATTATTTTTAAGCCCTAGTTTTTGTATTCCTAGCCCTCCAAGGGTTTTATTAGTGGTGACCACATCCCAATTAAGCAGATGCAATTTTTTCTTTGTTAACGTAGTTCCCCATATGAAGTTCCTCTGGTATTGCTCCATTTTATTAGTAATATGAGTAGGAATTTATATATATTGCATAATATGATTCGGCATATTATTTAGAGTTGATTTTATTAAAGTATAACGACTAGTCATTATAAGGAAATTAGTTTTCCAACCTGCTAGTCTATTTTTAAAGTTATCAAGAAGAAATTGAAAGTGCTCCTTCTTAGGCCTCGAAGTGAATATAGGAAAGCCTAAGTATTTACCAAAAGTAGTACCTTCCTTAATAGAACAGGATTCTAATATGTAATTTCTATCATTTAGAGTAGTATTTTTTGAAAAAAATTCTAAATTTTCCGAAATTAATCTTTTGGCCTGAACAAGAAGTAAAATGCTCTAATATATCAATCATAGAATGACAACTCTTTCTAGTAATTATGGATAACAACACAATGTCATATGCAAATAAAAGATGTGATAAGGGGGGCCCCTAGGAGATAATAGGTTTCCATTGGAGATAATCTGCTGATAGCGATTGTCACACCTCCTTTTTCCGCTGCCCGCGAGGGCGCGAGGGAGTTTTTCCAATTAAAGGACAGTCGAAACGGGATTTATTTATTTAATTCAGCGTCGCCACTTAGAAGTTTAATGGTGTCCCAAGTCATCGGTTGAATCCCGAGTCGAGGAAAAGAATGACTCTATTTTAATGTCTGTGAACCAGAAATTCGGATAAGGAATTATGTTAATCCGGGAGAAGGTGTTAGGAATCCCTGAGTTCCGTGGTTCTAGCACGGTCGCTCAACTGTCATATTCGACTTATTTATCTGATTTATACCATATTTTAACTTATGTGCAAATTTTAACTTTTAACCGCTTTTAAAATTATTATTCATTATTTTAATAAAAGAATTGCAAAATCATTAAAATGCATCTCAAACCACGTCACAATCAATGTACCCGTGATTATCGACACATTTCGACTTTGTTGAGATTTGGATTTTGGGTTACATAAATGTGCACCCGAATTTAATAAGGTAAAATCATTAAACGACGCGCCTTGTAGCAACTAACGCATTATTAACTTTGCGAGGGACATAAAATTTGCTAAATGACACGCCTCGAATTTTAAGGATCAAAATAATTTAAAGAGGGCCATGCAATTGTCTATCTTGTTTGGCATGTCGCACCTCAGATTAATTACGAGGATCTACTAATTAACTTAGGCTAAAGAAATCATAAACTTTTAAATCATAATTGAATTTAAATTGTGAACCTAAATGGGCGAATACATAAATGAAAGGAAATTTTACCACCTATAGAATAGGTTAAGACCTAATTATAACATATAAATACCTTTTCAAAATTTTACATAATATAATAACCTTTTCTATTTTTGTAGCAAAAAATCAAAATTTAATGATTTCCTATATTTAAGCCTTATTTTTCTCAATCCAATATAACTCCCGTTACTATTTTCACGCTAAATACATATTAATACACTTAAATACAGTTTGGCATTTATAGCAATCCCAAATTATGCGGCGGATCTTAATGTTGTATTATTAAATACAACTTGTTTAATACACTAAATACATTATAGAATACCATAAAACATTTCTATATCATGTAATATTAGAAATGGTTTCTATTTATTGCTAACTAGATCTTTATGAATGCTCTTTATGAAAAATTCTCTAAATGAAAACTACAATCATTTTTTTTTTTTGTTTCATAGCTCACACTCGATCGGATATGAGGCCCCGTGGCCCAAAAGGTCACCAAGCGTAATTCCAAATTTTACAAGTCCTTTTAGATGTGGACCTAAGTTAATCCCATCATTCAAAAACCTGAACTTAGTAAGCAAAGACGCAATCTCGAATCCCCAACTCCCAAGCTATGTCCAAACATTCGAATAACTAACAACTAACACCATATGTATGCCATTGATATCCAAATGAAGCTTCTAACAACTAAATGTCATTTCATGAAAACCTTTAATAGTGACAAGATCAAAACAATTAGAAATCCAACTTGATAACCATGTAGTATACAATTTTAAATCTCAAAGCTTCAAGCAATGTTATAGGAACCTAAGTATTATATAGCACTCTTCAAAACAAACTAGTAGAGATACATACTGCAAAAAAATTCAAAAAAAAAAAAATAAGAACCTTCTTATATGAACACCTAAAACCTTTGATGGAATTATTTGAAGCTAATACTCAAACAAGCTGCCTGTTACAGACCACATGACCAAATTACATGTATAAAAGGAATCAAATCCTCTGAATTCAGTATTATATATACACTTCTTCATTCCATCTTCAAACTGAAATTTACATCAAGTAATATTTAAGAAATGCACCTGGAATATAATGAAAAAGAGGAGAAGCGGGAAATCAGCAGCAGTAGCAATCAGAATTCGAACAATTAACCCATACATGAATTCAGCAATACAGGAGATGTTCGAAACCAAACAGAACCAGAAACTCAAATAAACAACTCGAACAAAATCAAATGAACTTGAAATTGAATCCAGGATTTCCAGAAAGTCAGTCACACAACCAAAATAACTCAAACAATACCAATCTGACTCGAAATTTAAATCATAAACGTTTTAGAAAAAAAACTTCCATCAGTCAAAATGTGATGACCCGGTCCGTCATCATGTGAGTTATCACCCCGTTTTCCCCGTTATATGCTTGTTCATATTTCAATATGTATGTTTGGTGAGTTTGAGTCAATTCGGATTGAGTTTGGTTGGAATTGAGACAAATAGTCTCTTAGAAGAAAGAATAGTTGGGAAAAGTCAACTGGATGTTGACTTGTGAGTTAGAGAGCTCGGAATCGAATTCTGATGATTCGGTCAGCTCTGGGAGGTCATTTGTGTCTTAGAAGAGCAACCGGAATTGAATTTGGAGGTCCGGTGTAGTTTTAGGCTTGAATTGGCTAAGGTTGAATTTTGGTGAAATCCGAACGGTAGGTGAGATTTTGATCCGGGAGTCAGAATGGAATTCTGACAGTTGCAGTAGCTCTGTTAGGTGATTTTGAATATGCCTGCAAATTTTCAGGTCATTCGGAGGTCGTTTGGTCGGGTTCTTGATCGAATGTTGGTAGCGGAAGTTTAAATGAAACTTAGGCTTGAATTCCCTTGGATTCGATGATTTCCGTGTTTAAGGGCGTGTTTTTAGGATTGAAACAAGTTTGTATCGTGTTTTGGAGTATGTTGGTGGTTTTCATTGGGGTCCTAGGGCTTCGGGATGAATTCGGGGGTCCAAACGGACTATTTTGTGCCAAAATGAACTGCTGAAATGCTGCAATAAAATTGCAGGTTATTTGTTCTCTGTGACCGCGTACATGGCCACGCGATCGCGTAGTGTAACGGAGAGAGCAGGGAAGTTTTCTCTTCACGATCGCGACATGAGGGATGCGATCACGTAAGGTTAAGGGTTTGTTCATCGCGATCGCGAGGCTGTTGATGCGATCCGGTAAGGTTGGATTCGAAAGCAGTGCGATCGCGGTCGATATGACGCGATCGCGTAGAAGGAAATTCAATCGCCCAGATTTTGTGCATCGCGATCGCGTGCCAAGGGCCGCGATCGCATAGAACATTTGGAGCCCAGGAGATTTTGTACATCGCGATAGCGAGCCAATGGCTGCGATCACATAGGGTTAACTGTCTGTCAGAAATATTAAGAACCAGAACAGTGTATTCGCGACCCATATACCCAAAACCCCCATTGTTGAGTTCTTAGAGAGCAAAGTGACGGGAAATTACAGGGATTTCACCGGGTAATCATCGGAGGTAAGCTTTATGGTCTAAATACGTGATTTTACCTTAGAATCTTCAAATATTTCACTGAAATTGGGAGAATTAATGGGGGAATTTTGCCCTAAGCCAGGGTTATGGTAAAACGTTGATTTGAATGGGCAAACGGAGTCCGATTTTGACAAACTTTATATGTATGGACTCGTGTTGAGATAAGGAATCTGAATATGTAACTTTTGTAATTTTTCAAGAATCGTACCGAAAGTCGGGTTTTGGCAACTTTGTGGTTTTTTATGTAATTTGGTTGTGTTCGATTGGGTGTTGTTCCGTTAGCCTATTTTGATATAATTGTACTGAATTTGGCTAGTTTTGACGTGCGTGGATGCTGGTTCGTGGAGCTAAGGCGTCGCGGAGCTTGAGTTTTCGCCGGATCGAGGTGGGTAATACTTGTAAATGATGTCCCGAGGGTTAGTAAACCACGGACTTGCACATCCTAGTACTGTATTGAGGTGACTTCCACGCTGGATAACGGATGTGGGGTAGAGCACCATTGGGGATTGTGACTTGGTCCATCCCGCTTAATAAATAATAACACCTAATTGCTTTAAAATGAATTGAAATCCTAATAAGAGATATTAATTATCATGAATTGGACTGATTATCATGCTAGGTCTTCGTGCCGATAATTTGAATCCTTCAAAGATTGGTATCACTGTCTTGATAACATTGTGCATATTTTGTCTAAATCTAAGGTTTTAAATGGTATTTTGATATTCAGCATTTTTATAAGGTTATGAAAAACTTGAACAAGGTCTTAATGACATTTCTAGGTGTGAGCTAATATGATACTGTTGCCCGAGGGGCTTTCTTGATTATTCGTTAGACTGACTGGGGCCGAGGGCCATATGTTAGGGCATGTCAATTTATGTGAGCATATGCACATACATGCATGGATCGGACTGCACGCCGCAGTAGTATATGGATCGGGCTACGCGCCGCAGCAGGTGTGATATTGATATTGCGCTTGGGCTGTAGGAGCCCCTCCGGAGTCTGAACCCCCACAGTGAGCGCGAGCGCCTTTGCATGGTTCGGACTGTACGCCACAACATCATATGCATTGCATGGCATACATACATTGGTTTCTTTGTACTACATGGCATAACATATAGCACTCATACATTATTGGCACACATGCATTATTTGCCTTATTGACCAGATCCCCTGGTGGTAATTGTTAAGGAATGTTGAGCCCAAGGGGCTGATTTGAGTGCAGACTTGCACTGCTTGAGATTGTACCCAGGTATTGGTATGTTATCATGAAAGAAAGAAAGCTAAAAATGAGATTTCTAAATAATCTACTCACATATGCTGAAACGGAATAAAAAAAAGTTTAAAGATCGTTCTGTATTGTGTAGCATGAGGCAATGATTTGCGTGGATTTCTTTTCTTCAGCATTATTTACTTTTATTACCGATGAGTTGGAAGTACTCACACCCGACTCCCTGCACATTGTGTGTTGATCCAGGTACATCATAGTAGAGCTGATTTTATAGCTGCTCGGGAGTGCATTTGGACAGTCGAGGTAGCTGCCAACGTCCGTAGGACCTGACTCTCCAGTTCATCTTTATTTTGTTCTGTCTATCCCACACTTGTGCACAGTTGTATACACTATCACAGTTTATAAATTACGGTAGAGGCTCATGACATATGACTCCTGTTCCGTTGGGAGGTTGTACTGGTTTGGGATGTCTAATCCCGACATTTGGGTATTGTTTTATTATTATTCTATTGTTGTTTATGCTTAATAGGGGTTAAATGTGAGATGGTTGTTCCGTGTTTCAGTTGATTGGTCTGGCTGGCCTAGCCGTTTGCTGGGTGCCATCACGACCGGGTTTGGGGTAGTGACAAGTTGGTATCAGAGCCTAGGTTACTAGGCCTCATAAGTCGTGAGCTGGTTGGTAGAGTCTCGTGGATCGGTACGGGGACGCCTATGCTTATCCTCGGGAGGCTGCAAACCTTTTAGGAAACACTTCACAATCTTGGAATTCTTATCGTGCGTACTTGATTCAGCTTGAGATATAATTCTTGAAATTCGTTCCACACATCTGTGTGCGCACTCGAGCGCTCAGTAATATAATTGCCTTGACGGCTTGTGCTTCCCCGATCGAGGGATGAGATAATCACCGTGAGTTCATGTTGGGCCAGTCTGGAGGACTTGAGCCAGGTCTTTGTCTACGATTTGAGCACCACAGTGCTGATTTTACGAGCTGGTATTATGAAATTTATATGACCAGTATTGTCCTAAATTGTGGAAATGGTAGCTTAATAATAGATGGGCCGTTAGGTGTTAGACTCTTATTGTTATTCGTTGTGTAGCCCTAGCTATGGGCGTGGTGAATATGTTCATGTCTCTTAGAGGAAAGGTAAAGTGCATTATGTATGGTAGTATGAGTTCAGACTTAGAAATAGCAAATGTGTTGTGCTATGTGTATTATGATGTCTTGTCAAATTGCCGATGTTTTGTTATGATGGTTTTAGTGATTCTCTGGCAGGTGGATAGGCCATATTACAAAGGAAACTCTACCGAAATTTTTGGAAAATTTGAGACTTAGAAAAGATTTTGTCACCTAAGGAATGGGCTTAATTGTTGTGTGTGAATGAATACAAGAAGTGCAAAAGAATTAATATTTCTAATGATTCGAGTCTCCGCCAAAGCTTGTAAAAGTCTTGAGTTTAATTTCACTATAACATTGTGGCATCATTTGAGTAAGAATGCTATAAGTGGCTGAAAGTACTTTGATGTATGGCTCCGAGCCAAGTTGGGGAGGTAGTTACTGATTAACTGATTGCACTATTGTGTGCTATGTTGGTTCTGTCTCTAAGTACATTGGGAAAATTCTGACAAAGGTTATGGTGCTTCGTAGATGTGAAGAAATACTAGGATGTTTTGAACTGTTGTTGGTAAGGAATGTTCGGTGTATAGAAAAGAAAGACAGCTAATTGTATCTATAGGTAATCAT
>JASVEL010003789.1:0-41697 GCA_032618575.1 Nicotiana noctiflora | reverse complement strand
TAACATGGTGGAAATTAGAGGTATGGTCCAACAACTTATTGGGACAAATAACAAAGTGCAGGAAAAATTGGCAGTCCATGATTTAGCTTTCAAAAAAATCAAAACACAGCTAGGTCAGCTGTCCATGGCATTGAATAACCGCCCTCCGGGAACTTTACCTGCAGACACCAACGTTAATCCCAAAAAGCGAAACCCAAATCAGCTAATGATAGTCAGTCTAAGGAATAATATAGATCTAGATCGAGAGCAGGAAATCGCACAAGCCATTAAGAATACTACACCAGCTACCCCATAGCTATTAGAGGAAGAACAGCCATCAGAACTTACTGACGTAGTAGTGGAATAGAGTCAGAAGGGTAAAGGTAAAGAAAAGGAGACTGATTAAGTGGCCGAACAGGTGGCACCTCTTGTGCCAGACACTCCTAGCAAAAATGAGCCAGTAAGTGGTGCCCAGTGGATGATCCATGCACCCTTTCCTCAGAGACTGATCAAGAAAAAGAAGGCAGATCAATACAAAAAGTTTATGGAAATGCTGCGCCAAATCCAGTTGAATATTCCATTGATAGATTCTTTGAGGGAGATGCCCGACTATGCTAAGATGATGAAAGATTTAATGTTAAATAAGTTTTATTTTTAGGATCTCTTCACCGTTACTCTGACACAAACCTGCAGTGCAGTGGTGGCAAAACCGATAGCTAAACGATGTCCGATCCAGGTAGCTTTACTATTCTCTATACCATAGGGAGTTATGCATTTGCAAAGGCATTATGTGATTTGGGGGCCATCATAAATTTGATGTCATTGTCCATATACACCAAATTGGGCATTGGCAGGGCCAGACCCACTTTGATGTTACTCCAGCTGGCTGATTGCACTGTGAAAAGGCCTACTGGAATTCTTGATGATGTGATGGTGCAAGTAGGGAAGTTCGTGTTCCCTGCAGACTTTGTGATTCTAGACTGTCAGGTGGATGAAGAGATTCCCCTTATTTTGGGGAGACCACTTTTAGCCACTGGGAGAGCACTTATAGACTACGAGACCATGGAGCTTAAAATGAGATTGAATGATGAAGAAGTCATATTCAACATTCAACAATTAATGAGGAGACCCAACGAATATGCAAATTACTCTCTAGTGGAAGCCGTTGATGTAACCCTGCAAGAGGATGATAGGGCCCTGACTGTGGGGGGTCCATTAGAGTTATGCTTGATGAACTTAGAAAAAATGAATGGAGAGGGGTTAGCTGAATGGGTAATGGCACTGGAAGGTCGGGTATTTTGGTCAAGGGAACCTCAGTTCGAGTCCCTCGAGCTGGAAAAAGGGTCACTCCCCCAGCCAAGCCGTCAATAGAGGAACTAGCCAAGCTGGAGCTAAAACCACTCCCCGATCATCTCAGGTATGCATTCTTAGGCCCTGAATCTACGTTACATGTTATTATTTCATCCTGTTTGCTAGATGTGTAGGTAGAGAAGCTCTTGAAGGTACTGAAGGAAAATAAAACTGCCATTAGTTGGACCATGGTAGATATAAAAGGTATCAGCCCAGCATTCTGCATGCATAAGATTCTCCTGGAGGAAGGGCATAGACACTCCAGGGAACACCAGCGAAGGCTGAACCCTAACATGACAAAATTTGTAAAGAAATAGGTGATTAAATGGTTAGATGCGGGAATTATTTTCCCCATCTCAGATAGTAATTGGGCCAGCCCTGTTCAGTGTGTCCCGAAAAAGGGAGGTATGACTGTTGTGAAAAACGACAATAATGAATTGATCGCAACTCGTACAGTCACAAGGTGGCGAATCTGCATGAATTACTAAAAATTGAATAACGCCACCTGCAAGGACCAATTCCCTCTACCCTTCATTGATCAAAAGTTGGACAGCCTGGCTGGTAGATCAGACTTTTGTTTCTTAGATTGATATTCGGGGTATAATCAGATTTTAATAGCCCCCGAAGATAGGGAGAAAACATACTTCACCTGTCCTTATGGCATCTTTGCTTTTCGAAGAACGCCCTTTGGGCTGTGTAATGCACCTGCAAATTTTCAAAGATGTATGTTAGCCATTTTTACGGATATGGTGGAGGACATTATGGAAGTCTTTATGGATGATTTATTCATGGTGGGAGATTCATTCGAAGACTATCTTCACAACTTAAGCAGAGTGCTCAAAAGATGTGTGGAGACAAACCTGGTACTAAACTGGGAGAAGTGCCATTTTATGGTACGTGAGGGAATAGTCTTGGGACATTGAGTGTCCAGTAAAAGTATTAAGATCGACCATGCTAAGGTTGACGTGATTGAAAAGTTACCATCGCCCACTTCAGTTAAGGTGGTGAGAAGTTTCCTTGGTAACGCCAGATTCTAGCGGCGTTTCATAAATGATTTTTCCAAAATTGCTAACCCATTATGCAAACTCCTTGAAAAGGATCACCCCTTTATGTTTTCTAATGATTGCAGGTTGGCATTTGAGGAACTAAAAAAAGAAGTTGACCACTGCACCCATCACCGTTGCACCCGATTGGGAGCAACCATTTGAGCTCATGTGTGATGCTAGCGACTATGCTATAGGAGCAGTCTTGGGGCAGCAAAAAGACAAGTTGATGCACCTGATTTATTATGCAAGTAGAATGCTAAGAGGTGCTCAGCTCAACTACACAGTGATGGAGAAGGAGATGCTGGCAGTTGTGTTTACTTTTGACAAATTTCGATCATATCTAATTGGTTCCAAGGTAATTGTATACATTGACCATGCAGCTCTCAGGTACCTCATTGCGAAAAAGAAGTCTAAGTCGCGCCTAATTCGTTGGGTGCTGGTGTTGCAATAATTCGACCTCAAAATCCGTGATCGTAAGGGCACAGAAAATCAAGTTGATGACCATCTGTCACGACTTGAAGGAGCTGAAAATTAGTCGAGGTTGAAGAAATTTTGGAAACTTTTCCCGATAAGCAGTTGCTCGCTGCCAGTCTTGAGGCTGCACCATGTTATGCAGATTTTGCTAACTATCTTCTTGTGGTATAATTCCTGATGACCTTTCTTCTATCCAAAAGAAAAATATTTTCCGTGATAGCCGCATGTATTATTGCGATGAACCTTATTTGTTTCGAATTTGTGTTGATAACATTTCCAAAGGTGCTTCCCCGAGATAGAACAGTCTTCAATTTTGTAGGCATGTCACGCTTCAGCATATGGAGGATATTTTAGAGAGGTCAGAACTGCTGTGGAAATGCTGGAGGCCGGATTTTTCTGGCCAACTGTGTTTAGAGATGAGATGCCAATTTACACCTCTGGGTAAAGGGCTGCAATGAATGCCAAAGGACGAGAAATATTTCCCGTCACCATGAGATGCCAATGAAACCAATTAAGGAAGTAGAGGTGTTTGACATATGGGGGATAGACTTCATGGATACCTTTGTCAGCTCATTCGGTAATAAGTACATACTAATGGAGGCAGATTATGTGTGCAAATGGGCGGAAGCTGCAGCTCTACCCACCAATGATGCACGAGTAGTAGTCGGATTCTTGAAGAAGCACGTATTTACCTGGTTTGGGGTACCAAGGGCGATCATCAGCGACGGAGGCACTCACTTCTGCAATAGAGCCTTCGAGACATTGCTGGCTAAATATGATGTTCACCACAAAATAGCAACTCCTTACCATCTGCAAACCAGCGGGCAAGTTGAAGTATCCAACAGAGAGATTAAAACTGTGTTAACAAAGACTGTGAATGCAACACAAACGGATTGGGAAAAGAAGCTGGACGATGCACTCTGGGCATATAGAACTGCCTTCAAAATGCCAGTAGGTATGTCACCATACAAGTTGGTGTTTGGGAAGTATTGTCATTTACCTATGGAGCTAGAACACCGTGCTTGGTAGGCATTGAAACAATTGAACATTGATCCCGAAGCGACTGGACAAAATCGACTAACGGAACTGCATGAGTTAGAGGAATTTTGCTATCACGCCTTTGAAAGCACGAGGCTTTACATGCATGATAAGCACATCATGGATAGAGACTTCCAACCTAGTTATATTGTGTTATTGTACAACTCAAGACTAAGATTGTTTCTGGGTAAATTAAAATCCCGATGGTCGAGGCCATTCAGAGTAGTGCAAATGTTTGATAGTGGAATGGTGGAGATTGAATCAACTGATGGGACAAATAAATTCTCCGTTGGACAAATACTGGAACACTACCTTGGATCAGCTGATGAAAAAGGGGATACAATTGTGTCACATTTCAAAGAACCTCAATACGAAAACAAGGAGTAGGAACTCCACTATTTGCGTCATGCCGCGATGTTAAATCAGGCTGCGTGGGAGGCAACCCACGAAATTATTGTAATGTAACAGGTAACTCTTGTATCGTTAGCTAAAAAAAGGGTGGGTTTCTTCGCGACCACTGCCGCGACCGCAGTCATACCTGGGCAAACAAGCCAAAAATCTCCGCGACCGCGGCTGACCACCGGAAGGTTCTGTAAAGAACCGTGGCGGACCGCGATCAACCCTGAATAGGTAAGTTAATTTTTTATTTTTTTTATTTTTCGTTTCACCCCTTTCCCATCTTAATTAAAACTTCCTCCCACATAAAATAAACCTCTCAAAACCGTTCTACTCCCTCCAGCACTCACGATTCCCCTCCCTCCCAACCCACAAATTTTTCCTTTCCTCTCAATCCACTAAAAACCCTAACCCCCCTCTTCCTCATCTTCCTCCTTCACAAGTTTTTTCTTTTCTTCCCCACTAGGTTTGATTCTATCTTCCTTCTCTTTTTCTTTCTCTTGTTGTTGTATTGTATACTTTTGTATATTATTTTTCGGTTATATAATAATAATTGTTAGTTGGTATTCTTGTAGTACAGTAGTAGTTTGTTGTTATTTGAACATATGATTGGTAAATGGGTTGTGTGGTCAATGATTCATATGGTATAAATTACGGGGTGATGTTGTTGAATAAGTGTGAGGTGTGTGGATGTGTTTATAATTGATTTGGGGAGGTTGTTCTTGATTCCATGGGCTAAAAGGTGCTTAAAATAGGTTTGCCCATAATGTGTTTGGCAAATTGCATCAATGAAGGAGTTATAAGGAGATGTGTGACTTGGTTGGGGTGAAGTCTGAGTAACCTCCATAGTCACCATTTTAGGATCATACTAATAGACGTTTATCGATTTTGTAGGCATAATGAGTTCATTACTTAAGCGCCAGAATAATGGGGCCTCGGTTAGGGGCGCTGGCTCTTCGTCACGGGCAAGGGACCAATCGAGTACAACTGATTTTGATAGTTATAGATTTGTCTCCAAAGCAGCGGAAACGCAATATACTCAGAAGTTGTCAAAGAAATTGCAACATGAAGTCCACATTGACAGGTTTGTTCTGAAGCAGAATTGCCCGGATATGTTTAATGAGCTGCAAAGATGTCATCTTGGCATCTTCTTTAACACCCCAGAAGAATCTAATGTTGAACTTGTACGGGAATTTTATGCTAACCTCCCAGAACATGACAATGTGATGGTGACAGTTCGGAATACTAGAGTCGATGCTACTCCTGAGACCATTCGTCGGGCTTGCCACAACCCAGCCTTCACAGGTGTGGATTATTACCTCCGCAAAAGTCGTCCACCAGTTGATTAGGATAGAATCTTGGGAGTCATCGCTATTCCAGGAAAACAAGCAATGTGGATTGTCAAACCAACAACACTACACTATCAGTCACTCTCTTGGTTAGCTAAGTGTTGGCTCACCGTCATCAACACTCGGTTGTTGCCTTCCAGCAATACAACCCATATCAATGGGCCACGGGCGGCCATGGTTTATTGCTTTATGACCCATCATGGGTTTGATGTTACGCGGGTGTTATCTGAGGAAATGTTCATTAGATCAGCGGAAGTGGGAAAAAGGCACTATTTTCCATCACTTGTCACCTGTCTCTGTCACATGGCCAAGGTCCCTAGAACACTCAAACTGACAGCAAATTACCTTTGAAAACACCATTTCAAGCAGGTAAGATTATCCAAGAAGCACGTGTGCCTGTATATGATTTTGAAGACTCATCTGAGGAGTCTGAGTTAGAAAATGATCATGATGATGCTGATGCTATGGAGGTCACCGCTCCTCCTCGTGGGAGTGATGTAGGGCCCTCCCATCCACGCCGTAGCACTCACTTGGATGATCTGGAGTGCCAAATGACGAGACTACAGACATCCATCACCAACCTGAGCACTCGTGTGGATGCTATAACGGATAGACATGTGAAATTTGAGAAAAAACTTATGGGTCGGCTGAGAGCATTGGGTCGCGCCTATAACGTGAGCCTTGATACTGTGTCTGATCAGGAGTGATGCCTCAGGGAAGTTTCTTTACCTCACTGTTTATTATATTGTTAAGCCATGGGGACATGTCTTCTTCCTAAGTGCGGGGTGGGGGAATTTCATTATATGTACGTGTACTTGTACTATGTTTTAGTGTGTAGATATCTAGAATTGGGGTAGTTATGATTTTAAAATATATATATATTTTAGATACGACTTGTCCCGATGACGGATCTATGTCGACGTGGTTCTTGAGGGGCTAAGTCGAGAGAAAAAAATAAAATAAATACCAAACACTAAAAAGATTTTGCTTTTAGGTAGTGTAGTAATTCCTCCTTGATTTTTCTTTAGGTCACGGTTCTTTTCCAAGGGTTTTTGCTTGAACTAGGTTTAGGTAGATTTTTTTATGATTAATGAGCAAATTGCTGAAATGTGCAACCTTTAGCGTGCTTACACCGGAACACGATAGATGCTAGAGTGTAGTGCTTAGCTTCAAAGTGAATCTTGTTGAGTGCCTTAAAAATTGTATATTTGTGATTAACTTGAACACTTGAAAGATAGTATCTTGATAAACCAATCTAAAGTGAGTCATATGCCAAGTGTGTGTGAGTATTGTTTGTGTTCCATGTTGTACAATTGATGCCTAAAACTTGCCATGTGTGTTTGCAAAGTGAAATAGTAACTTCATTTGGTTTTGTAAGTGATATTGGCAATTCTTTGTTGAGCCATAAATATTCCTTTACCTACCTGAATATATTATATCTTTGTGAACCACGTTAAGCCTATAAACATGTTCTTTGGCAACCACAATGTGAATCTTAACCGACTGTTTGAATAGCTTGCTTTTTGAACAAGATTTTTTTTCTGCTTCCTAAGCACTTAAAGGTTATTGAGAGTATGTAAAAGTAAAGTGTGGGGTGGTAGTTTGGTTTACAAAGTGGAACCATGGAAATTGTAAAAGGTGCGAATGCGACGCATATAAAGAGAAGCACCACAGAAAAAAATAGTAATAAATAAGTGGTAGCTAGTTAAAGTGAACCTAAAAGTACGGGGATGTCTGAATATGGTGGAATGTTGACTTACAAAATAACGAGCTTGGAAGTTCAATGTAATTGTATTAAAAGTGCTTAGGGGAGTTAGTCACTAGGTCTAAATGTATCCTACATAACCCTTAGCCTACATTACAACCGAATAAATTCCTGTTGATCTTAGACTGAATGAGGTTCAATTAGTCGAGTAGTACACTAGGGGCAAGCATATGGTGCATCTTTGTTGCA
Source organism: Nicotiana noctiflora (assembly GCA_032618575.1). Lineage (NCBI taxonomy): Eukaryota > Viridiplantae > Streptophyta > Magnoliopsida > Solanales > Solanaceae > Nicotiana > Nicotiana noctiflora. Next base: position 34,111 of record JASVEL010003789.1, on the reverse strand, counting down.
TGTGAATGTTCCTTGGAGTGTGAGTGAATTTTACCTATTTGAGTTCCAAATTATATCATTATCATTATATATATATATATATATGGAACTACTCTCTTGTGTGTTGTGAGGACATGTGATTCATAAAGAAAAGGTGTGTTTTGACTGTTGTATAGAGTGGTTTGAGTAAGCATAGATGTGCAGGGTGCGAAAAACTTGATTGTTGAGGCATGAGCTTTTCACTACTAGGTATGATTCTTGTATAATGGTCATGGTGTGAGTTGTTGAAGGAAAAATATAAGGAATGGCTTTTATGATTGTGGTGAATTGCTCGAGGACTAGTAATAATTTAAGTGTGGGGTGTTGATAATAGGCTATATAGTCACCATTTATGTTATAAATACCCACGCTTTATTGTTTTTTTTGTTATGAAAATTGCCGATTAAATGCTTGAATTGATGTTATTTGGTTTCGCAGGGAATGCAAGATAGACAAAGAATAAAATGAAGCATTTGGAGGCAAGAACGTACATAAATCACACACTTGAGAAGTACCTGAGTGCAAACGAGAAGTTAAAGGTGTTAAAAGCTGGAAACAATGTTTACAGGGATTTTTGCGGTTGGCCGCGGTCCGCGCCGCAGTCCTTTACAAAGTGAGCCGCGGTCGACGCCGCGGCCGCGGGAAATGCTGGGCACTTCAAGAACTTCATGGGACAAAGTGTAATCGGAAAAAGTTTTGTAAACCCTTTATATAATGTAGAAAACTCGCCCAAAGCTAGTTTAGGCTTAAATTTGGAGTTTGTTGGCAAGAGAAACAAGTGTGAGAGATCACAAAAATACTATTACTTTTATTCTTCTTAATTTTCTTGCAATTTATGATTATGAATTCTTTAGCAATTGATTTATCCATTATCACGAGTAGCTAAATACTTAATCTAATGTTCTGATGAAATTCTTTGGGAATTATTTGATTGTTTTACCAATTTAATTAGGTTTTGTTATTTAATCTCTAATTGTTCACATACATTTTGATTGTGGAATAGTTGAAAGGGCCCTTAATTATCCGTTCCTATTTATTGTGTATCTTCTTGAGAGAGAGAGAGAGTTCATATTTAGGTGATTATATGAACAACATCACTCCTAGAGTATAGACGAGAGTCATAACCGGGGATTTAAGGGTTGGATTAGAGATAATAAAATCTCAGGTGCAATCTAAGTGAACTGTATTGTGAAATTAGCTAATGTAACTTGAGAGAATGCGTTTAGTATATTATTAAAATTGCTTGAGAAAGAATTATGATAAATTGAGAGTTCATGACTGTTAGAGATAGATAAACTGAATTATAAGAGATCTACAAGCAAGAAAAAGACCAATGGGGAAAATCAATACCTTAGACCTTCTTTATATTGTTTATACATTAAGAAAATTTACTTTTCAGTATTTATTATTTTCAGTATTAGCTGTTAGATAATCAACAATTGTGAATCCGAAAGTTTGAGAAAATAGGTTGTGGGAATTGAGTAAATCTGACGGTGGTAATTGGTGGGTTAATTCTCTGTGGTTCGACTATGGGCTACAATACTCAGATTATATATGCAACGCCCGCATAGTCTTTTGTGAGACTCAGTTGAGCGTGATCAGCTATAAAAATCAAAAGGTTGCTATGAAATATAATAATTAAAAAGATATTTATTTAAATAAATAAGATATCAACCTTTGCTAGATGATTTAAAAATTTCTTCAATATATCATCTGTATCCGGAGCCTACTGCCCGAATAATCGTGATTCGCATTGTATACACCTAACTTATTTCATTTCCAACTCTTTTATTTCAAGAAAGGTTGATGAATGGTCTCATTATTCAATGGTTCATAACTGTATTGTATATCTAGAGATACTTGTTGCTGGACCTTGAGATTAGGGTTGCGCAAATATCCGGTAAAATCGATAACTCGAACAAGAAAACTTATTGGATTATTAATATTGAGTTAATAATTCGGTTACGATTTAGTATTTTTTTACTATTGGTTATCACTTTGGAGCTTGATTTTTTCAATTTTATTAATCATTTAACCGATAACGCTATAAGAATTATAATTTTACCTTTGTATTTGGACAATTAGACTTGAGCAAATCTCTTAATTCTTTGCCTTCCGTCAATTTTAACTTCCGTTGAACTTTCTTATCATCATATCAAACACTATATTTGCATTTTGTCTTAATTTTCTGACTGTTTGACTCAAACGATAACAAATTTTTTTTGAACAAATCAATCAAAGAAGATGAAGGGGTAAATCCTAGTCAAATATAATAAACCCAAGATCGAAGAGCTAACATTATGGATGGCATATAGGACGAAAAAGATGTAAATGATCTTATTGAAATTCAACATTAAGTGATCGATGGGGAGATAGATTTACATGTTCTTCTGTAGATTACTTTTTTCCTATAGAGATTACAAGAAGAAAGGATGGGAGAAAGAAAGGGGGAGCACCCCTTTAATCGAAGGTTTTCCCTTACTATATATATAGTCAAGGCTCCATTGCCCTTTACTTGGTCCGACACCCTCTTGCCTCCAATGTGTCTTTGTCGTCCCTTTCGATATTGTTCTTTCCGACTCGACAGATGTTGGGAAAGGGATGCGGAGTGGACTATGTTATCTTTCGTTACCCGACCACTTAGGCGAGATGTTGGCCAATTCGATCGTGACAGTCAGATTTTGACCATACACTGACTTCGTAAGGACAAAATTACTTGTGCAAAAACTTATGAAGTAGTATTTTTGCTACGAAAGTAGCTTTTGTAATTATGACCGTTCGGCATTCCAGTGTTCAGTATATTATGTTAATTGATCCTCCCAAATAGCCTGGAAGTATGCGTGCCACTTCTTCAGAATATGTTATTGCTCTTGCTATAATAGTTGGATATGTGCATTTCATAGTATATATCAGTATGTTTAATGTTTCTCTTTTAAACAATAAAGTGTAGTTACATACTTATGAAAAATTAATAATGAGTTCTTTGCCCTTTGTCTTGGTAGAATGCAAGTTAATATAGTGAAGTCATCCTCTTTCATTTGTCTTTAATAGTATGCAAGTTAATATCCGTATATGAATATATGTAGTTTGGGATAAGTTTTCTGCTATTTAAGTTCATTTAGCGTTGTATACTACACTTCTTTCCTTTAGATTTAGTTTATTTTGTTGGATAAAACGATAATCGAATTGTTAATGATATAAATCACTAGATAATTGATAGCTTATTGATTTAGCATATTTATGAATCGATAACTGATATACCGAACCGAACAGACTAGACTGATAACCACTCCTACTTTGATTTAGAATCATTTCATGCTATTTTCTTCGTGAAATATCAAAAAGAAAAAGAAATTACAGCAAAACAAAAATAAATGATATTGAATATATATATATATATATATATATATATATATATATATATATATATTTTATTTTTTTTAAGAAAACGATAGATCTAGATTTGCTTTGTTAACATCTTATCCTTAAAGGGAAGAAAAATAAAACATTTGATTATATTCTGAATTAAAGTAATATATGTCTTTATTTTTTTCTAAAGCACCCAAATGACACTTTAACATTTATCCCTTACCGTGAAAGGAAGGCTTGTATATTCTAGCTTTCATAATCTTTTAAAATGCTGCATCCCTGAATCATTATCAAACAATATCACCACAGCAAGAACGCCCTATTTATATATATTCCTTATATATGCTGGTACAAGATATATTTTTCTATAGCAATATCATTCTTTTTAGTCTTCATTACATATTGTAAGTCTTTTGTACGCAGCATCAAGTCTGTTATTTTCACCGTCAAAAGTTATGGTGGTCGGGTAAGCAAATACCTCTTCAGTTTTTACCACAAGTTTCGGATTTAAGTTCTGGAATTGAAATTGCCTTTGGTAGAAAGAACTACACCCCCAAAGCGAGACTTGTCGGGGAGTGAATTAATCGGAGCCAGACACTGGGTGAGAAACCAACAACAACAAAAAGTCTCTTATTTTCTTTGTCATCTAGTTTGTGTTGTCAACCTTTTTACCAGGATTTAAGTTACATATTACATTATTAGTAGTTTAACGAGTGATAGTAGGTCAATTATCAATTGATGATTTGTCATATAAATTTTCATACAATTACGTTATAAATGACTTGATTTTATATATATATATATATATATATATATATATATATATATATATATATATATATATATATATATATATATATATATATATATTTATTTATTTATTTATTTTTTTTTTTTTTTTTTTGCAACGTCAAGTCGTCAATGCATAAAACTTAAACTCTTAACTAACATCGTTTGTTCAATAAGGTAGGTAGGAAGAAAAATGTCCTTAGAATCTGAAATGGCGGACATCATTACAATCTCAAGACTACAATCTATACCAAGAAAGCGTCAAATACCAAAAGTTCCATTATTCATGAGAATTGACAATCGAAATAGTGATGACTATGATCCTAAAGTGGTTTCATTGGGACCTTACCATCATGGAAAGCCAGAGCTCAATTTTGTTGAAGATTTCAAGCCTAAGTCTCTGGATATGTTCATTCATGGCAGTAATAAAGATGAAAAATATTTCCTCGAAAACATTCTCGAGGAGATTGAGGATGTTAGAAGTTGTTACCTCGAAGAAGTCACGAATAAGTTTAACGACTATGATTTTGCTCGAATGATGCTCCTTGACGCATGTTTCATTCTGAATGATATCGAGATAGTAACAAGGTCTACACCAAATTCTTCCTCTAAACAAAGTAACACTATCAAGCATCTTGGTTTTGCAGTTTATTTGATCACTAGACGTGATCTATATTTGCTCGAAAATCAGGTAATCATTGTCCGGAAAATTATACTGTGCATATTGATCAAATATCACAAAATATTACTTAGTGAAATTTCTGAATTTGCCACTGGACAGGTACCCTTTCGAATTCTCAAGCTCTTGGTTACGTTGAGATATGGTGAAGATGAAGGTGGTGAATATTATCCATTTGAGAAAAAAGTGAAAAGCTATTGTTCTCAAATGTTTTTTGATAAGCAAGAGGACAACATAGAAGAGAACATGACGATGATGGAGATAGAACCTCCTCACCTTCTTGAAGTTTTTCGACGAGTACTTGTTACTGGAAATGACGAAGACGTTAATGTCAAACAATCGCGTTGTGATTTCATCTTTGATTATTTTCTCGATCGTTTTAGGAAGAATCATGAATTAATACACAAACCAGCATTGCTCACAAATGTGTTTCGTTCAGTTATGGATTTAAAATCAAAGGGCATTCATTTTAGACCTAGTGGAATTGATTCATTAAAAGGTGTAAGATTTACATCTCACTATTACTATGCAAAACTCAAATTACCATGTTGGTATGTTTCAACATACACAAAAGTATTTTTCATGAACATGATAGCTTATGAATTATGCCCAAATAGTCCAAATGATAGAGCTGTGGTATCATACATAGATTTCATGAAATCTCTTGTGATTTCACCTAATGATGTGAAAGAACTAAGAGAAAAGAAGATTATATTCAACACATTGGGAAGTGATGAAGAAGTGGTACAAGTTTACAAAGGATTAAAGACATATGGGGCAGATGATCCTTTAATTTTCAAGAATGTGAAGAGGAATATTCAAGAACATTATAATAGCAAGGGGAAGACTTGGATTGCTGAATTAATAGATACATATTTTAATAGTCCATGGTCTCTAACTGCTTTAGTTGTTACTATTTTTCTTACTTTCTTGACTATTGTTCAGACTTACTATAGTAGCCCATTTTATCAATCTCATGAAGAGAATATGTGATTTATTTACTTTGTGTGTGTCTAATTCATGTTTGTTATAATGTGAAATAATCATTCGTACAACTTCATTAATTTTTAACTTTTCTATTTATGTTCATAGCCTGTGGTGACAAAATACTAAAATTGTTGTACCACTAGGAGTCTAGCTACCACCTTCCTGCCAATTCTTATTTGAGCAAAATACAAATCTGGTAATTCGGCTGAAAGTAATTATATTTTCCAGATGAAAAGTGTACAAAACTTGTATACGACACACATATACACAAAAAATACAAATTTAGTGGCAATTAATTTAAAATTCAAAAATAGCCAGATTTACCACTGGTCGTTGAAAAATAGCCAAGTTTCAAAAGTCATCGAAATTTAGCCACTTTAATCTGAGCGAAAACACTGTTCAAAATTTGGCAAAATATGGCCGCAAATTTTACTGGAGTTCCAGCATAAATATGTTTGAACTCCCATAAATTTTACGGGAGTTCCAGGATAACTATGCCGGAACTCCCGCAAATTTTACTGGAGTTCAAGCATAATTATGCTGGAACTCCCGTAAATTTTATGGGAGTTCCAGCAGTACAATTGTCCAGTATAATATACTGGAGTTTGGAGCACTAGTGCTCCAATCTCCCGCAAATTTTACAGGAGTTAGCAAAGTATACCGGTCTAGCATAATATACTAGAGTTCGTATACGGGACTGGTCCCTGTTGCAGCAAAATAGTGGCTATTTTTTATTGACTTCGTAAAGAGTGGCTATTTTTCATTGACCAGTGTGAAAACTGGCTATACCATGGAATTTTATCTCTCTTATTATTTCTCCTATAAAACCTGGACCTTAATTCTTAGGGGTGAGTGTATATAATAGAGAATTTTTCACAAAAGGCATTCATTAAGACCTAATTAGCAATAAATAGAAATCCTTTCCTATATTACGTGATATAGATATGTTTTACGTTATTTTATGATGTATATAGTGCATTAAATGAATTGTATTCAATAATATAACATGAAATGACGCCGCACAAATAGGGATTCCTGTAAATCATGATCTGTATTTAGGTGTATTAAGCGGGGAAAAAGTAATGTTTCAGCGCAAATCATGGGAAGGTGAATCTGTATTTAGGTGTATTAAGCTGTATTAAGCGGGAAAAAAGTCACATTTCAGCGCAAATCATGGGAAGGTGAAACAAATCATGGGAAAAGGTGTATTAGATGAAAGAGAAAATAACAAAAGACGGGAGTTATACCATAAATTGGTGAGAGAAAAATATTTTGTACCATCTAATAAGGCTTAAATATAGGAAAGTATTAAATTTAAATATTTTGCTGCAAAATAAAAAAGGTTATTATATTATGTAAAATCTTAAAAATATATTTATATGTTATAAATAGGGTACTAACATATTCTATAGGTGGTAAAATTTCCTATATAATATAGAGATTTTTCCATTATATTACGGTCCAGGCCCAACTATCAAGGTATTGTTCGTTTTGTCTCTCCAAACCACCTCAAGCTTTTTGAGTTTCACGATTTTATCCTCTTAGATTTTAACCGAAAAGGTGTCTCAATAGTTAAATCATGAACTCGCCCTTAAACCCCATCTTGAGTTTAACCGCTACCGATTCATAAGCTGTTATAAATATATGTAGTTAAACCATATTGTGTGATTATAAATATGTAGGTATATACTTGTTGTTCATGAGTAGTGGTAGTAATATGAATTTAAAAAAAAATAGTTATCTATCCATATAATTTATTAACACATAAATTGGGTAATGAACTTTTTAAAAACCGTGTTGAATATAGATAAGAATTATATTATCCATTTAGAAAATAGATAACTAATGGGTTAAACTTTTACATTTGTAAAAGTTTAAATTGGGGGTTCCTCAAGTTTAGAGACTAAGAATTCTTCCAAAAGTGAGTATGAGCCCATTTGACTTAGCTTATTTAGAATAGCTGATAAGCATAAGTACTGAAAAGCATTTTTATGTGCTGAAACTGATTTAAAAAATAAGCAGTTACGTGTTGGATAAAAGTGCTAAAATTAATAATAAGCAGCTAAAAAATTGGGTATACAAAGAGTTTTATTTTAAGAAGAAATATTTTAGAGATAGAATAGTAAATATTTGGTCAAACCTAAAGTGCTTATAAGCTAAAATTTAATAAGCTGGGGAGACCAACTTATGACTTTTGGTTTATTTTTGGATTATAAGTACTTTTAATTTTACCAAACGCATAGATAAGTCAAAATTTATATGCCAGTTTGACCAGCTTATAAACTTAGCCAAACACTTCTATATTTAATAAGCAATGAATAATATGGATATCCATATTATCAACCCGTTAACCCTCTTTTCTCCGTATATAATATGGATCGGGTCGGATAATTTATCTATTTTTCCATTATGCTTTTTGACCAGTCTCATATTCTATCCGACCCTCCCGTCTGCCACCCCTATTCAAGAGGCATCTCGAGAAAATAAAACATTAGGCTACAAAAATTTTGAGAATGCAAATTCAACAAGTTTCAAAATTGTTAGGTTCTCCACATCAAAGAACTTTTTTCTTATGGTAAGTCTACTCTAGGTGCAAGGAAACAGTATCCAAAGAATAAAGTTGAAGCTCAAACTAATCTTTAATTATTAATTACCTAGTTTAATTATGTCATTAAACCATAGTCTTGTGCTCTGGTCTATGAGTGAACTCGAAATCAACATGAACAAAAGCTCTCTCAACATCATGAAGCTGCTCTAGTTTTTCTTGCAATGTTTCACCAATATTATGTGCTTGGTTTAGAAGCATGTCCTCTGGCAAAACTATATCAACTTCCACAAAGTAATTTGCACCAAATGTATATGCTCTCACTGTGTCAATGTGCTTGATTTCTTTGTGATGATTCCATATAAGATATGTCAATTTTGCCAGAAAATCTGGTGGAGCTGTTCTTCCGATAAGTGATCGCATGTTTTCGATTACTGTCTTTGCCCATGTGCTAATTGTGTATAGTGCTATCTGCAAACACATAATATTTACAATTGGTTTAGCACCTTTTGACTAGACATGAAATTCAAGAAATAAAAGAGAAAGAAGTTAAATATGCTTAATAAGTCAGAAATAGCATATGTCAATCCTGATATAAAAATATAAATAAATTTTTGGAGTTTCTAAAGCTTAAAGATGTCAATCTTTTAGGACGGAAGTAAAAAAAAAAGCAAATAGTGCAAAGTAAATTGAGACAAATGTAGTGTTCTATTTGTGTGACGTGTATCCAAGAATATGATCTAGTGATCAAATAAAAAAGGTTGAAATTAGGATTCCATTACTAGTAGAGACAAAAAATACAAGTTATTCCGACATGCCTAAGTCTTGGTGAGTAACAAGGTGTCCGGTAAATTTTTTAGTGAGAGATAACAGCCACTAGAAATAATTAAGGTGTGCACAAGTTGATGCAAACAGCGTTATATATTAAGGTGTGCGCAAGTTGATGCAAACATCATTATATATATGTGGGTGTGCAATTTCTCTCCATGTGATCTAAAGGACATGGATTCGAATGTGGAACCAGTCACTAATCCTTGCATTCGGAATCCATTTCTAGTAGAGACAAAAATACAAGTTATTCCGACACGCCTAAGCCTTGGTGAGTAAAAAGGTGTCCGGTAAATTTTTTAGTGAGAGATAACAGGCACTAGAAATAGTTAAGGTGTGCGCAAGTTGAATGCAAACATCACTCTCTATAGATATGTGTGTGCGCGCGCGCAATTTCTCTCCATATGACCTAAAGGTTATGGATTCGAGCAGTGGAACCAGCCACTAATGTTTACATTAGGGTAAGATGTTTGAATCATACTTTTTGGATGCGACTCCCATTCGTATCTTGGGTGAACATAAAATGATTTATGCATCGGACTACGGTTTAGAAAAGTAGATAAAAACAAAAGAAGTATAAGTGATGATTGTGAACTCACCAATATAGCTCCCACGGGATCAATCCACCAGCAGAAACGAATTGCTAAAACTGCAGTCACTAATCCAACAGAGTTGGTGATGACATCAAAGAAATGGTCTTGAGCATAGGCTCTTACAATTTCATTCTTGAATCTTCGACAATACAACATCAGCAGAAATTTTACCACAGTGACAGAAACCATAATCCCGATCATCCATTTTTCCTTCTCAGGATCCGTATTAGGACGAGACTGATGATCATAAGCATTAAACCAGAAGAAACAATAAAACTGGTGTTAAAGAGTGGACCATTAAGCATTTCACTAGTGAAATTCAATTACTTTTACGTAGATTTAAGATAAATACACTGACATTTTTTTTTTTAATGATATAACTGTAGTTTAACTTCTGATAGTAAGTCTGTTATCATGTTTACCAGGTTAACTCAATTTATTTTATTTTATGTCACACTCATTCTTTATCGAGAAAATAATGACACATATCCAAAGTTGAAAATAATTTAGCGTTAAATTTTCCATTTTAATCTTAAAGAACTTCTATATAGATCATAGTTCACAGAAAGATTATGACACATTTAAATTCTACAGGTTTAAACCTATTCCTAGTATAAAATCCTTCAGAAAACTGAGTCACATACCTTATATATGAGTTCTTTACCAGACTCAAATAGTATTTGTAATCCAAGAGTTGCCATCACAGATGCGAAGACAATAATACCCTGCAAACTTAATATGATAAAATCTTAAGAATAATCATGATTTGCTTGGTAGTCTTTAATTAAGAAGAAACAAGGAAAGGATCTTGATATGATAAAATGTTAGTTTATGTCATTTAAGAAGGTATAAGGGTGGTATAAAAATTTAATATCACCTCAATACTATGATTAGTTAGCAAATCAGGTATAAGTTATACCGGGTTAATTTTAACACTGAAATAACTTATACCTTATAGAAGGTGGGGTAATTAGCACTAGTATAACTTATATATTCTTCTTAGAAATTATGCAATTGTCATTCTTAATACACATACCAATCAATGAATAAACAACAATCTAAGCATAACGTATCCCAATATATCTTATACCGGCACAACTTACACCGATATAAATCATATTCCAACCAAACGACCCGGCTTAGCTTGTGCACACCGAGCGGTTAGAAATTTTTTACACTATCAAATTAAAATAATGGCATATAATTCTAGGTAATTAACTATGTATAGTAATCCTATATATTTTGATAAGTTTAAATATAAAATAATAGGCCAAAATACACAAATAGTATACTTATAACTGCTCTAACGGACAATGTAAATAATTAATAAATTAATTATGAAGTTAATTGAAAAAAAAGTAACTTTTGATACTCGTAACATGGAAAAAATAAGGGATGGTACACAACCTATTACAGCAAAAATAATATAAACATTAATGTCTATAAGTTAAATCCAATCTTTTGTCAATCTTTACGTATAAAGAGGAGGGTAGATGTTTTGCTTCTTTTAATTGAGTATAAAGGCCAGTTTGCTTACGAGTAGAGGTCGCAAAATGGTTTAAAAAAATAATTATCTGTCCATATTATTCATTATACTATGAGTTGGATAATGAACCATTTAAAAACGGGTTGAATATGAATAAAGAACAATATTATCCACTTAGAAAATGATTAACCAAATGGATAACCAATGGATAACTAATATGTTTAGCTTTTACATTGTAAAGCTTCAAATTGGAGTTCCTCAAAGTTTGGAAGACAATGAATTTTCTCATAAGTGATCATATTTAAAAAGCCATAGATAATATGGATATCCATATATCTACCGAATAAACTTGTTTTTATCCGTCTTAAATACGGGTCGGGACGGATAATTTATCCGTATTGGCTTGCTCAATCCAACCCGACGCACCCGGTTGCCACCCCTACTTACAAAGTGTACGCGTTAAAATCACACTGCACACTGACACAAAGTATAAAATGCATGTAATAAATATCAAAATGTGGAATTATATTTGAAGACTCACCACAGGCTGCATTCTCTTTTTACCAATTGGATAGTGGTATTGGTTTGGTTTTTTCATAGCATAAACAGTGAACCACAGAATAAATCCAGACAGTAAGTCTAAGAGAGAGTCCAAAGTTGATGCAATCACAGCCAAAGATCTGCTTGCAATAGAAGCATAGATTTTTGCAATGAAAAGAACCACATTTGCTATGTTAGATACATGAATTGCCATCCTTTCACTCTTAGCTAGCTGCTTCATTTCATCCTGTCAAAACATCATGTGTAGAGAGAAAACATGTTTTAGCAGGTTGTCTCTTCCACTTTTCAAGTTACTAATTATAGCAAATAATATTTTTTTGCGATATTAGTGTATGTTGATCTGTTGTAACAGGTTACTGAATTTATTACTAGCATAGCGTTTTATAATATTCGTATCGTATTATATTATATTGTACTGTATCGTTTGATGAATATAATATTTGAATGGATTGTATCGTTTTGTCGTCGTTTCATAATATCAAGTATCACCAATATGAAGAATAAATTTGTAATACCATAAAGAAAAATTATGACATAGAACCACACCAAATTGGTCGTTACACAAAGTGGTGCTTTTCATCGTTACGTAATAATGGATTTAACGATATAACAACAACAACAACAACAACCCAGTATAATCTCACTTAGTGGGGTCTGGGGAGGGTAGTGTGTACGCAGATCTTACCCCTACCCTAGGTAGAGAGGCTGTTTCCAAATAGACCCCCGGCATCCTTCCCTCCAAGAACTTCCCACCTTGCTCTTGGGAGACTCGAACTCACAACCTCTCGGTTGGAAGTGGGGGTTGCTTACCATCGAGCAACCCCTCTTGTCGATTTAACGATATAATACAATAAAATTTAAGTAACAATCAAACAAGCATTGTATTTAAAGTAACAATACATTAATTTACAAGAGATAGCAACCATCCAAACAAATTGTTGGTACAAATGGTTACTTGTAGTTATTTTTAAGTGACCCAATAAAGTAAAGATCATTGTTATATGTAAGTTAAGTCTTTCTTTTTTTTTTAAATTTTAAACTTTTATGCATTAACAATCTAAAATTTTCGACTACAATATGCCAGTTGAAAGATAACTTTAACTAACCATCTATAATATGCAGGGGCGAGGTTATACGTGTTATAGGGCGGTCAACTGACCACCCTTTATCTGAAAATTACTAGGTAAAATATTAAATTATATATATATATATATATTTCAGGTTACTTAATAAATATTTTAAGTAACTTAATAGTATGTACATTATTTCACTATATATCATTTATTATTGAGGAAAAGAGACGAACCTCGGTTAGATTTCCGGGTAAAAAGCCAGATTCATGAACAGTGTCCATCTCATTGAACCCTTCAAGCAACCTTTCTTGCTTCTCGTAATATTCAGCTACTTTGCATTCTTTTTCTATATATAGAAGACATATGAAAATAACCCCATCAACTCGTGTAAGATAAAATATAAAACCTTACAAATATGATTTTTATTGCTTCCTCTGTATTAATTTATGTCTCATACTTTCCATTTATTCTTCGTAATAGATGTTGACATGCTGAAAACTTAGATATATAGGTAATAGAAAATTTATGAAAACTACATTTTTTTTTTTAAATCTTGCTTTAAAAAAAAGACATCTTTCTATATTTAGGAATAATTTTAGAAGGGTGGTGGAATATTTAATACAACAAGTTCCAAATTATTTCTTTCTTAAATTTCGTTTTTCAATCAAAAAAGATTCACTTATTGCTAGGAGATGGTTGAAAGGATTCAAAACCATTAAAATGCAAAAGATTTCCAAGAACAGAAAGTCTAATATACCTTGAGTTTAATCAATGTCTGTCTTAATTCAACCATTTATTCAAGTAATTTTTACTTCGACGTACAAGTGCAAAAAACATAGCAAACAATATCATAAAAGGACCCAAAAAATAGAATAAAAGGAAGGAAAATTACTAGAAGGGCGACGAAAGAGTCGACGTAAACTGAAAGATTGACGATGATCACCGGTGCTATTTTCAGGGACACGAAACTCCCCTATATTCAGCCTCCACGACGCCGACGGTAAAGAGGAAGATAACGGCAACGGTAACGGCTGATGGGTGGCGCCGCCATGATCACCACCGTTACTGCCAACGATTTCCATGAAAATTATTACTACTAGTATTTTTACGAGTGAAACTGTACTTGTGTTTTGATACTATTAATTATTTCGAAGTAGGCAGACGCAAAAGGACTCTTCTAAAGATAGGTTTAGTTAAAGATACTTTTTGAGGAAATATAACACGTAGGTATAATGAGAGGAAATATAGGCTCAAACTGTGGGAGTTTGTTGCTAGGAAGTTTCCTTCAACTTTTTACCCCAAGGAAATAGATATAGTAACAAATTGTAAAATCTATATCTATATCTATATATCTATATCTATATATAATTAAAAGCCAAAAACAAAAGTCACCCATGAAGCCAAATGTCACAACAATAACATGACATATGGCATGTTAGGACATTGGTCCTAATTATTAGGAAGTTAAATTTGGAATTACAACTTTATTTATTTTAAAGAAAATATATTTGATTTATATATATTCGATTTTTTTTATTTATTTAGATGTAATTTATAGTAGTATTTTTCTTGGTATAATTTAAACTTTAGTGTAAATATTGAGTTTTCTTATTTACATAGTTTCTTTAAGTCTTAAGTGAGTTGGTATATATATATATATATATATATATATATATATATATATATATATATATATATATATATATATGTGTGTGTGTGTGTGTGTGTGTGTGTGTGTGTGTGTGCATTTTTTTATCTTCTTTTATTTAATAAAAAAAGTTTTAGGAAAAGTTAAATAAATATATATATAGAGTTAAAAAAAATAAAAATAAAAATTAAATAAATAAAACCACCCATCTTCCCCACTTCCCCATTTCACTCATGCCTTACCCCCACTTTCTCACACCCAACTTTCCCACTTTCCCACTTTCCCACATCACTCATGCCTTTCCCCCACTCACATCACACACCTAACAATAACTTTCTACTCCCTCCACACATCTACACATAATAACCAACACATCCATACATTCTATAAATATAGGACACACAGAGACGAAATAAGGGGGGGCAATTTGATTCTCACGGCGGTTCCGTTCTCAGAAGTTCCATTTCGACATTAGCTTCTAAGCTTCTTCTTTGCGTCACTCAATTGAGATCTGAAGTGTTTCAGATTCGGATCTGCGTATGCGTGCTCGCTTTGAAGTTGAGTCATTGCGTTTTCATTGTTGATGTGTTATTTCTGTTGCTAGATTTTCCACACTATTTCAGACCTTATTTGGTCATTTTTCTGTCGATTTTTGGTTTGAGCCTTTGAGGTACTCCATACTCATATATGACTCTTTATCGAATTCATAATTGAAATCTGAATTTATTCGTGTTATAGGTTTGTTTTGAATTTACGAAGCCATCATGTTTAGCTATTAAATTTGTTTACTGGTTCTCTCTTTGGTATTTACTACTCCATGTGTGATTAAAAGGCCAATTGTTTCAAATGTTGAACTTTTGATATGGGTTTGAATTTTCTGAAACTGTGTTACTAAATGATAGTTTAAGTATCTATATTCTATATATAATTAAAAGCCAAAGACAAAAGCATATTATTATGACAAGTGGCATAATCACAAAAAGCCAAGTGGCATTGTTAAGACAAAAATAACTACCTTTTAACTAATTGTTTTTTTAAATTTTGAATTAATTAGTTACTCTTTTTGAATTAATAAATATAAATATATTATAATTAGCTATGTTAAAAAAAAATAACTACCCATTCAAATTAAGGAGCAATTTATAGTTGATATTTTAAAGTTATTTTAAAATAGAAAAAAAAACATAAATTAGCTACAGTAAAAAACGAAAATATTAATTAAAAAAAAGCATATTATTATGACAAGTGGCATAATCACAAAAAGCCAAGTGACATTGTTAATACAAAAATAACTACTTTAATTACATTAATAAATATAGATATCTTATATTAATTAACTATAATAAAAAACTATATAAAAATAAAAATATAAAAATATATCTATATCTATATCTATATCTATATATTATTAAAAGTAGAGAACTATCCATATTATTAAAAGGAGAGGATAAAGCCCTTTCCTTAAACCAAGTGAAAGTATAAATAAAAGCCATATGGCATATTTAGTTACTAATAAGTTTTTTAGTTAATAATTAGTTAATAGTTATTATATTTGAATTTAAATATCTATAAAAACAAAAATAATGAAAAATAAAAACTACATACATATATATATGTGTGTGTGTGTGTATTTATGTGTGTGTGTGTGTGTGTGTGTGTGTGTGTGTGTGTGTGTATTTAAAAATTAAAATAAAGAAACTAATTTATGTATATGTCATAATTAATTATAATAAAAAATCGAAAATTAATCATAATTAATTATATATATATATTACTTGATATGATCTTATCAAGTAATATATATATATAATTAATTATGATTAATTTTCGATTTTTTATTATAATTAATTATGACATATACATAAATTAGTTTCTTTATTTTATATATATATATATATATATATATATATATTGATTACTTTATTTTAATTAATAAATATAGATATCTCATAATTAGTTATAATAAGAAAATTCAAATATATAAATATATAAAAAAAACTACACATTCAAATTGGGTGGGGGTAGTTTCAAGTTGGAGTGTTAAAATTATTTTTTTTTTAAATTAAGTATAATAAAAAATAAAAAAGAAGAAGAAAAACTACCCATTCAAATCGGTGAGTATTTTCTAATTGGAGTTTTAAAATGAAAAAATAAATTAAAAAAATAAAAATTACCATTTCAAATTGGGGAATAGTTTCAAGTTGGAGTTTATAATTGTTTTAAAATAAAAAACAAAAATAAATCAATAAAAATAATTGATTCAAATAGTGGAGTAGTATCTTTCTAATATTCTATATTCTATATATCTTCTATATATTATTAAAAGGAGTGAATAAAATCCTCTCCTTATGCCAAGTGGTAGCCTAAAAAAACCTTATGGAATTATTAGTTAATAACAAAGAAATTATCTATTGAAAATTAAAAAAAAATAACTACCTAAATTAATTACTAAAACATGGGGGAGAGTTTGTTTAGGTTAGTTAATTTCTTTATTTTATTTTTTAAATTCTTTTTTTATTTTATGAAAAAAAGTATCTATTCATTAAAATGGATGATAATATAATAAAATTAAAAAAAATATATTTTCAAGGGTAATAAAATATATATCTCTTATTATATTATAAAAAAATAGCAGACAAAAATATTAAACAAGTAATATGCTAATAATCTATCCATACATTATTAAAAACCAAAGAAAAAGGCACCGCATTACAAGTGGTAGCCTAGATAAAAACCATATGACATAATTAGTTAATAACAAAAAAATATTTATTAAAAATTTAAAAAGAAATTAATTACTAAAATATCGATAAGGGTTGGGTATATCGTATTGACAAATAAAATGACAATTGAAATTTATTAAAGCAATACGATCTAATAGTATCAAACGAGAATAATTATAATTAATTTTTTTTAATATTGACCGCGCATCGCGCGGGTATAATTACTAGTATCACATATTAAAAGCCAAAGACAAAAGCTTCTCATGAAGTCAAGTGTCAAAGCAAGGAATTAACACGTGGCTCATTAGGACATTGTTCCTAATTTATAGGAAGTACAAAAAAACCAATTAAAAAAATTTTTTAATTATGATTAGGAGGAAGACTAAATTTTGTTTAAAAAAAAAACTAATTCCATTCCTAGCAAAATCGTCACTTTTCTTCTTAATTTTTACGAATTAAAAAATAACCAAATATAATTACATTTTGATTAGGATTATGATAGGAACTATAATTTAATTTAATTTAAATCAAAAAACTACCCATTCCTTCAAAACCATCAGTTTTCTTCCAAATTTATAGGGAGTTAAAAAAAGGAGTTACAAATTTATTTTTATTAGGATTAGGATATGAAGAATATTTTTTTAAAAATGTGATTAAAAACGATTAAATTTGCCTTATAACCGTCACTTTTTTTCAAATTTATATGAAGTAAAAAATAGGAATTACAATTTTATTTTGAGTATTATTAGGATAGGAAGATTATATTTATTTTATTTTATTAAAAACGTAAACGCTTCATCAGCCTTCATAACCGTGACCTTTGAATTACTTCTGTATTATACTAAGTTTTTTCATTTAATTATTTAATTTGTTGAAAGGTGAAATAAAATTATAATCAAGACTCTTCCTAACCGTGACTTTTAACTGCCTTTCCATCTTCCCTTAAAGTAAACCTAAATTAGCGCGGGAAAGACAGCATACCTTCAACCCTCTTTCCCACGAATTTTATTGCCTCAACTGTGATTTACACGTCTTTGTTGCAACTGTACAAACGTGAAATATATATCTTCCACAACTATATAACCTTCAATCATAATGTTCATTTTTATATAAAGATTTATACAAAACTTACGTCATGTACAAAAGATGACTACTCACATTGATTTCATCAAAGATATAACTATTTCGAAGATGTAATGGAAGTTAAAAGTTCGTATTGTCCGTTTGTGGGAAGTACCAGATCGTTTTAATCCAGACACTATTTTCTCGATTGAATTGGTTATACAAGATGAAAATGTATTTTAATTATTTTTTTACCTTACTAATTCGGGTTCATTTATTTTTCTCATCCAAATTGTTATATCATTATATCATACAAGTTATTGTTGAAAAGAAGTTATCTGATATATTTTGTTTTGCTTATTATTTGCTCCTCGAATTTCCGTTTCTTTCTCTTTGACGCAAACATAGGTACTTGATTATTGTTTAGTACTCATTCTGAAATCTTTAATTTTACAGTTTTCTTTCCCATGAAAGGATATTAACTGCAGCACCTATTTGTGTTCATTACAAGAGTGTAACTTCTGATAGAATGGAAAATCAAGTGTATTTTTTTGGATGAGAACAAAAAAAAAGGATTACTACAACATCTACATATATTTGTTGGAGATTTCCATACATCTTAAGTAGCTTCACAAGTATTCCGACCTTTCTTCAAATGCTAATATAATGCAATTCATTCTTATGTACCAACCTATATTGCTCTCAATAAAATTCATCTATTAATTTTAGAATAACTCATTCTGTGTTCGATCGCTAATTCTAATTGCAATAAACATAATTTTATTATCTCTTTAAACTCTTCTTTTCTTAAAATTAATCCGCACATCGCGCGGGTACTATACTAGTGGTTCACTAACAATAGGAGTTACAGGTTTCTAATACATTCACATCAAAGTATACTCAACTTTTTTTTTTATACAGTAATTATTTTTAGTGTACGTGCGTTATACGTGTACATCACGTTTATCAATGTAAAACATATACGCATATTATTGAAAAAATTGCAATGGAGGTTAAGTTAATAAACTCAATATATGTTGAATGATGAAAAATAAATATTACAATATATGGTTGAATTCAACATTTTCTGAATGAATTTAGTGTAATTAGTTCTATAGTATTTATAGTTATAAATACTATATTATATAAAATAAAAATATGTTATGTTGTTCTATCTCATCTTGCATCTCTTTATAAACTCTACGTTCATAATGCCATTATACAAAAAACAAAAAAACAAAATAAAAAAGTTCATTCAAAGTTAATCAAAATTATAGATAAATCAAATGGACCTCTTTGTGTGTAAAAAGGTTAATCTGAATTCCATTCTCTCGACGTACATCCATTGCCAAAGAAAAGTTAATACTATTCCAAACTCATTCTGCATGCACTTTGCTAATAAGTACTTTGAAACTTTAAGAAATCACAATGTTGAGGTCAATTTTTCAAAATTATAGGGGAGCGGAATGATAAATTTATAGTTATTTCAAAAGCTCCAAATACATTAGTTTATCGTAAGTTTAAAAAATTAATTGTAGTTACAATTTCACATAGTACCGTAGCTTAATTTATCTCTAAATTTCTACCATATCACTTCAGACTTTTAAAATTTTAAAGTTAAAATTAAATCAAAACTCTTAAGAAGTTAACAGAAGAAAAAAAACATGCATTATTTCATATTTTTAGGTAATCAATTATTGGTAATTTGGAGAAAAAAAATATTACATACCTCATAGGCTAACATTTAAAAATATATATTGGCCACACACTAAACGTTGAATGGATATTTATAAAAACTGATCAAATAAGCAAAAGATTTAATAAGGTAAATTGTAAATGAATTTGAAGTCCTAAATATTAGGATATTCTTAAGTAAAATTTTAGTTGAATTTGAAGTTTTAAATATTAGAGAAATAATTATGATTATTTTATCTAGTGTAAAATTAATTTTTAAAAGGTAAAAAGGCAAACGACATTTTGATAGGGTTTCAAGTTCTATTTTGCTAGTTTTAGGATGCGCGCGTTGCACGTGTACCCCGTCTTGATGTATACAATTTTTTAACAAATACATTAAAATATGTTAAGTTATAAAATAAAAGTTTTTAAAAAGTATATGTTATCAAAGATTATGACTACTTAATAAAGGAATCCTCATAAAAGTCCTCAGTCAATCTATTTAATCTAAAATTATTTCAGTTTTATAGTTGCATCATTTCAAATTCAAAAGTAATCATGCGCAAAAATGCATAGCTTTGGAATATTAAAGAGGTTTTTTTTTTTTTTTTTTTTGCAAAAGCATATTCTCAAGGTAATACGCACATCACGTTAAGTTTATGATCACAGTAAGCAGTTTTTTTTTCTTATGAGGAAGATGCGCATTATTCAAATTTCTTTAATCAATAAAATATACCTTCGGGGTTATTTTCAATAAATTAGTAAGGAAAAACTTTCTATTGCAAAGGTAGAATCCCATTATGATATTTACACGTACGGATTTTAGTTTACTTAAAATCGGAAATGTCACGATTCCAGTTCACCCTCCATGAACATGTCGTGATGACACCTAGTCCTTATGACTGGGTAAGTCTAACAATGCGGAAGATAAACCAAAATTTACGCAGGAACAATAATTAAAATTGAACTGGTGAAAATAAACAAGGTTTAAGGTGCCGCTCGACACATACCTCAACAATTCTCGAAACTAACAAACTCCCAAAACCCGGAAACTCACAAATCACAAGCTAAGAGAATACATAAGAGGCTATGACTCAAGAATATCTACGCAAAGGAAAAATACTGAAAGAACTATACGTTTTACAGAAAGCCGGAAAGGGACTCCTCGGTCTGCGAACGTGGCAGATATACCTTGAAGTCTCCACCGATACGCCTCCTTCCAAAGGTGACAGAACTGAGCGGGAATACCTGTATCTGTACAATAAAAATATGCAGAAGAGTAGCATGAGCACACCACGGTGGTGCCCAGTAAGTATCATGACTAACCTCGATGGAGTACTGATGAGGAACAATCAAGACAGCTACCGATCAATAAACAGTATAACCATATGAATAATGATAATGACCTATAAATATGTAAAGACTATATGAATGACCAAGAATGCTACAACTCGCAGTAAGATATAATACAACAAGTAACAACGAGAATATAATAAACGATGGTACGGAATAACAGTAGAATCACAATCCGAATCCTAAGGTCACAACACAGCAAGGAAAAAACAAGTCAATAACTTATATCCTACAATGATGTTCACAAAGGGTCTTATTCAACTCTTTCTACAATTTCACCAAGTCTCGGACAAATCATAACTCGTATAATATCCAGCATCTGAAATCTAATAATTGGCATCTTATGCCCCATTAATCTCATGATCATACTGACAACCAACTGGCTCAGTAGGGCCACTCTCTCAACTATAAGGGATAAACGCGGGCGTACCTCCACCCTTAGCAAAAATCAGGAGGAATTCACCTCTAATGGGAGTGCCCAACTACGTGTATGCTTGTGCAAGTGTCTTTAACAAGAATATTATACCAACTAGTACACATAAAAGGAGAACGGACCGCACGTATGATGTTTCCTCACAACTCCCAAGTGGTGACGCCCACACAGATAAACAACCTAAATTCACAAGATAAAACAAATAGGAATGCCTCAACATGCCGTCACTACTCTATACAATAAACCCCTGACATAGCCCCCCCACCCCTTATTTCGTCACGTGTGCAATAATAATATAATAGGCGCCGCCTTATTTCGCCACACGTGCATAACAATGTCCCACCTTATTCCGCCACATGCGCAACCCATATATAAGCATATAACATATCCCGACTTATTACGCCGCATGTGAAAAACATCAATAACAACAATAGCACAGCAAAGACCTCGTGCAAACCCTTTAACAACAATCGCACGACAGAAACCTCGTGCATCACAGTAGCAACAACCGCACGGCAGAAACCTTGTGCATCACAATATCGCCAACCGCACAGCAGAAACCTCGTGCATCAGAATATCAACAATCGCACGACAGAAACTCGTGCATCACAATATGAAGTACAACACAATAAATAACATATATATATATATATATATATATATATATATATATATATATATATATATATATATATATAGTTCACCCAAAAAGACGGTACAACCAACTGACAAGGAATAACCGCAATAGGGAAATATTGAGCACAATAAAAGCCACTCAGTAAGGGAGAAAATACTACAAAGCATCCATTCCATAATATATAATTCAACAACGAGGGAGTTAACATAAGTCACATAAATCTCAATAAGGAAATATCAACTAAGCATGGGGTATCTAACTTCTATTCAATTAGGGTCAGTTAATTACATGAGAAATAGAAATAATGATTTTCAATTTAAGACAAGCAGTTAAGAAATATAACGTGGCTAGATAAGTGTAAATGTCTTCAGTTTAACAAGTTAAAGTCAGTTAGGCAACAAGAATAAACCAAATGGGCAAATAAATTCCAAGTAAGTCATGTAGAAGTGAAACTAATAACATGAAACTCAATCGTATCAAGAACAACTCCATACTCGATGATTTCAAGGACTAAGAGCCTAGAAGGGATAATTTTCCACAAATAAATCTGAGCACGCACTCGTCACCTCGCGTACAAGGAATACAATCAACAAAGAAGACTCAAATCCTAAAGGGAAGTCTCCCACACAAGGTTAGGCAAGGTTAATGCTGCACTGTGTCCCAGGCCTGGGCCTAAATGGGCCTGGCGGTGTCACGACCCCAAATCCGATCGTAATGGCGCCCAAGACTAAAGCTAGGCCAGCCAGTCCAACAACTATTTTCAATTAGAAAACCAGTCCCAAAAGGACAACTTAAAAAGAATATATGAGTCAATAGATACTCCAATAATAATAATAATATGAATAAATACTGAGAAGTGCGAAAACGAAATAACACTCCCAAAGATCTGGGGTCACGAGTGTAGAGCCTCTAAACAAAATCGAATAGTAATAGAAATTCTGAATGAAATACTCAATTCTGAAACATATAGTGATAACTGAATGGAAAGAGAAGTTAGGTTCTGCGAACGCCGACAACTACCTCAGCAACTCAAAATAACTCTGATAGAAGCTGGAGTGCTCGTCTAACCCTCATGTGTATCTGAATCTGCACACAAAGGTAAAGGGAGTAGGGGTGAGTACTAAGTACTCAGTGAGTAAAAAGTATATATAAATAGCTGAAAGCAAGAAATCCATAGAATATCACAAAGTAAAGCTAAACTACAGTCTGATTCCTCCTACGAACTAGTAACAACAGCACATCACAATTAGCACAGATAGTTCACAGATAAAAATGCAATGCAATGCACATGACCGCTACGGCGTGTATCTCGATCCATTTAACGTCGACGACGCTCACTGGGGGTGTGTACAGACTCCGGAGGGGCTCCTTCAGCCCAAGCGCAATATCATATCATCTGCTACGGCGTGCAGCCCGATCCTTACATCATCTGCTACGGCGTGCAGCCCGATCCATCCTCAGTCCACAACATGCATATGAGTCACACAACAGTTCAAATTATTTAACTCCAGGTTCCAGTTTATTAATAATGAAAATACTTTAATTTTTATTTAATTTCCAAGAACAAGTGACATTAGCATTTTAAAATGGTGATTTCAAACCAGGACTGAGATTAGTGATTAACCAAACCAAGCTATCACATATATATATATATCTATCCCCTAGGGATACTACAGGTCGGTACAAGGCCCCAAACATGGCTTACATCCCACAAATATATCTAACACAGTGTGTGTTTCAACCGCATATAACATATTATTCATATCCGGGATGGACCAAGTCTCAATCCCCAGTCATAATCAATCACCCACCTGCCATGGGGTGCGAGCCACGCCCTATTAGCATCATAATGTGCTAAGCTGGGGTTTTAAACCCTCAGGCTACCATATACACTAACTACTCACCTCTAGCCGGCCGTGGACTCGTCCGCGGTGCCTTTTTCCTTTGAATTTGCTGCCTTGTGCGTCGAATCTAGTCAAAACCACAATAATTATATCAATATGGATCAAAGAAATATAACCCAATCTAATTTACTTGAAAAATGCAATAATGCATATAATGAAACATGTAGAAGCATAAAACGGGGAAAACGGAATGGTAACTCTCGTAACGACGGGTCGGGTCATTACACTTGCATTTGTTTTCATTGAAGAATGATTGGGAGGGTTGATTTGGTCTTTAATCATTGGGGTAAGTGGGTGTTGGAACCTCAAGTGGTGTATCTTAAAAGAAGGAAACATCTATTGATAGGTTATGATGCGAACTTATTGTCTTATATAGATATTTGTTCTAAATATACTGAGAAGTTAGGTTTTAGTGAGGTGAAACAATTACTAGTAACATGCCCTGCTGGTAGGTGCTTTTTAATTGAGGGTTATGCAGGGATTAGAATATTACAGTCTTTACTGTCAAACCAATTCAATGAGATTCATATATTTGATATAGATGTGGGTGAATTACATGTGCCAGCTCCTAGCAGTAGTCACCATGATGAACCTTATAATTTGACAGTAGGAGTAGTTGTTGGAACTGATTGTGATTTATTTGATGAGGAAGAAACTAATGAAACTAACTCTAGTGATGGTAGTGAAGGGTTAGAACTATTTAAAAGATAAGTGAACAAGGAAATTAATTACACACTAGACAAGTATAAAAACTTGGAAAGGGTATGAGTTTTAAAGACTTGGCTGAAGCTAAAAGAGTTGTAAGGTACTATTCAATTGCTAATAAGAAGAGCCTTAAAGTAAAAAGAGTAACACTGGTAGAGTTAAGTACAAATATAATATTGAATATCCTTTTGTGTGTTTTATATCCAAGGATAATAGAGATTAAGGATATTAGATTAAGACTTTGAACAAATATGAACGTTGTCCGACATTTCAGGATAGAAGAGTTACTCCCATTGCTTTAGCCCATTATTTCAAGAATAAAATTCAAAAGAATCCTAAGTACAAAGTCAAAGATATCATAATTTTTGTTTATTGGTTTTCCCTTGTTTGAAAGGTAATGAAAATGTTAATAGACTGTGAAGATAATGTAGGACTTGGAGAGATGGATCCAGTCCATATGCCATTGAGTATTGGGTGATTACAAATTGCACAACTGTGTGAAGTTGATTTTAATGGAAACTTTGGTTATAAAGTGCATGAAGGTCCAGAAAAATATACTGTTAATTTTCAACTAAAGAAGTGCACATCCATAACATGGGACTTGATAGGAATTCCCTGTCCCCATGCAGTTAGAGCTTTAACTAACAAGAAAGAAGAGCCATTGAATGAAATGCATTGGTGGTACTTAAAAAAAAACTTACATGGATGTGTATATGCATAAACTACAACCAATTAGAGATGAAAAATTCTGGAAGGTAGAACCACATGAGTATGGAGCCACTTGAAATTGTCAAAATGGTTGGTCGGTCAAAGGTGAAGAGAAATAGAGAAAATGATTAGGTAAGAAAAAGAGATGGAGTTTCGTCAGATTTACGAAAAGGACTTGTCACATGTGAATACTGCAGTGAGAGAGGTCACAATATCAGAAAATTTCCTTTGGTAATGCTACTCAATCCATTCTTATTAACTTCAAAAGATCTTAACTACAATAACTCTAAATGTGATACCTTCCTTGCTTGATCTTCTAGGTGAAAGGGAAACATAGCCACTTCGTCAAACTTCTAAATTTGTTTTTTGTTTCTACACCAGAAATGAGGCCAATGACAGTAGCCCAGGACACACATCATCAAAACACTACTATTCATAGTAAAACAGCAACAGCAGCAACAACAACAACAACACCAACACCATCAATTGTTCTAGATGATGACTATGACTATGACTATGGAGATAGAGATGAAATATCTGAAGATGAAGATTGACATCCAATCTTGAGACCTAAGGAGATATGTCAGGCTAAGACTAGGCTTCAAAAGAAATTTGAGGCAAATGCCAACAGGTACAAGGAAGATTGTATTCAAGGGTGATGAATCTGGTGCCAATGTGCCTATAAACTTGTCATATTCACCAAGCAAAGTCACTTGAAAAGGCAAAGCAACAATGACATCAAGACAATTTTTGATAGAAAAGGAAAAAAAAGTTAGTAAATTGAAGACTAAAAAGATCAACACTAGAGACCTCAATTGTGTTTGAATGACTAATTTTTAACCTAGGAAACAAAACTATATTTTTGTAATGACTGATTCATAACTTATTATGTATTTTTCTGTGTTGAATCAGTTGTGTAAGTTATATTGTATTAACCCAAAATCTTTTGTTGGGCTTATATTAAGGTGAAGCACATTATGACAAGTGGTTGTTAAGTATTTTGTTGGTCATATATAATTATGCCTGGTTATCTATCGATGATCTTGTTATTTGTTGATTTTATTTATTTTCGAATATGCATAACATGATGTTGGTTCTTATGGCAGTGCTTTAGTTCAATGAGCATAATATACAAATGAAAACAGAAATGAAAACTACAAATTCGTTGATAACGAAAATACAGTACAAAGATCATGATCCTTACTAAGCAAAACTCAACTACAAAGACAACTACAAATTTAACCTAATTAAAAGCTGCACTTTCCCTTCATATAACAACTATGCCAACAATCTGCAATTCGGTAAGCCATAACATTATAATCCTTACTAAGAAAAATAACTTCTCTACATCATCTTGCAGATTTTGTAAGCCACAATGACCAACATATTCCTATGATCACCACATTTGGACACTACTAACCAAAACACAACTTCTCTACATCAGTTTGTAAGCCATAAATATAACAAAAATAGCCCATGACCATATTATAAACTTTTCCCATTGCTTCAAATTTAACTCCAAATTTGAAACTTTCTCCTCCAATGCAGATACATTATTCAAATCTTTTGTTGGACGTATATTAAGGTGAAGCACATTATGTGACGACCCGGCCCGTCGTCACGGGAATTACCACCCCGTTATGTTGTAACTACATAATTCATGCTTTTATATCAGTGTTAGAGTCTATCAGAGAAGTTAGGAGTGAATTGGATTGAAAATGAGGCATATAGCCTTTTTGAAGGAAACTTGAATAAGGAAAGTCAACCCGGAGTTTACTATTTGGTTAGAGGGCTCAGAATTGGATTTTGATGATTCGATTAGTTCCGGGAGGTGATTTGTGACTTAGGGGAGCGATCGGAATTGAATTTGGAGGCCCGGTGTAGAAATAGGCTTGAATTGGCTAAGGTTGAATTTTGGCGAAATCCGATCGATAGGTGAGATTTTGATCCGGGAGTCGGAATGGAATTCCGACAGTTGCAGTAGCTCCGTAGGGTGATTTTGGATGTGCTTGCAAAATTTCAGGTCATTCGGAGGTCGTTTGGTCGGGTTTTTGATCGAATGTCGATTTCGGAAGGTTTGAAGAAACTTAGGCTTGAATACGTGCGTAATTGGTGATTTTGATGTTTAGGATGGTGTTTTTATGATTGGAACAAGTTTGAATTGTGTTATGGAGTATGTTAGTGGTTTTCGTTGGGGTCCCGGGGGCCTCGGGATGAATTCGGGGGTCCAAACGGACCATTTTTGGCCTTAGACAGCAGCTGAATTGCTGCTGTATCTGCAGGAGGAAATCCTTCATCGCGTTCGCGATGAAGGGGCACGCGTCCGCGAAGGTCAGCAAGGGTATGCATCGCGTTCGCGATGGTCTGGACGCGAACGCGTAGGGTCAGGGATCGGAGGCTTCGCGTTCGCGTGGAGCTGGAACGCGTTCGCGTAGGTGAGAAGGGTTGGTCATCGCGTTCGCGTTAGTGGAGACGCGGACGCGTAGAAGAAAAATCCGGGCGGTTGAAATCTGTGCTTCGCGAACGCGTGACTGGGTTTCGCGTTCGCGATGGGAGGACGGAGCAGAGCATCGCGTTCGCGTGAGTCCTGTCGCGAACGCGTAGAAGAAAGGTCCCAGGCAGTGATTTTAAAACCAGAACATTTCATTACGGGTTTCATTTCATAAACCCCCATTTTTGAAGCCTAGAGAGAGGAAGTGAAGGGAAATAGCTGGGAGATCATCGGGATATTGTCGGAGGTAAGTTTTGTGGTTTAATTACACACTTTTATCATGGAATTATGAATTATTTCTATGGAAATGGAGGATTTAATGTGGGTTTAAGCCCTAGGCCTAAAATTTTAAAAAAATATCGATTTGAGTGGGCAAATGGAGTCCGAATTTGGTAAATTTGATATGCCTAGACTCGTATTGAGACGGGGGTTCCGAATATATAACTTTTATAATTTTTCGAGAAGCGCACCAAAAGTCGGGTTTTGACAACTTGTGGGTTTTGATATAATTTGGGTTATTTCGAATGAATTACGTGAAATTAGCATATATTGATGCATTCTCTATGATTTTGAGCAGATTTGGCACCCGAGGAGATTGATTTGCGAGGCAAGCGCAAGGCGGATTGAAACTTCTACAGGTTCGAGGTGAGTGGTGGTAGTAAACAATGTACTGAGGGTTTGAAACCCCGTACTAGCACTTCACAGTGCTATGTTGAGATGAGACACACGTCTTGAGACGAGTATGGTGACATTGTGATTGGAGACTTGGACTTGGTCCTTCCTGTCTAATAGAATACTGTGTTGTATGACTGCTAATGAGATTATAACTGTACAATTGGGCTAATAGCCATGTTTGGGGCCTTGTGCCGATCTGTAGAGCATTAGGGAACCTATAGAGCTAGGTGACCCGTATATCGTGTTGGAAACATTCACTCAGCCGTAGCGCTAGCTGTAAAGCATAATATGAGCCAGTACTAGATGCGTACAATGAGAGAGATTATCTAAGGTGGAATTCCCTATTCTAGCTGAGTGGGCCTGAAAGGCCAAGTCAACATTGACTAAGACCCACGGTGATATATTATATTGGGCCTGAGAGGCTAAGTACATACTGACTGGGATAGGGTCGAGGACCCATTATGGGTTATTATATATGTATACCTATATTGGATCGGGCTGCATGTCGCAGCAGTATATATATTGGATCGGACTGCACGCCGCAGTAATATACATGTAATATACATGTGGGACGGACTGCACGCCGCAGTATTATTGCGCTTGGGCTGTAGGAGCCCCTTCGGAGTCTGAGTCTGCACACATTCTCAGTGAGCACTGGTGTATATTATGGGATCGGGCTGCGCGCCGCAGCAGTATAAATATATATACATATAAATATTGGATCGGACTGCACGCCGCAGTAATACATGTGTGGATCGGGCTGCACGCCGCGGTATAATAGTGCTTGGGCCTAGGGAGCCCCTCCGAAGTCTGTATACACCCCCAGTGAGCGCCGTCGACGTTAAATGGAGCGGGTTGCGCGCCGCAGCGGTATATGTATTGGAGCGGGCTGCACGCCGCAGCATTATACTTAATCATATCCTACTATCTACTTAATTACTTATACATTATAGACATAGTGTCACGACCCTAGTTCACCAATTGTGAACATGTCGTGATGGCACCCAGTCCCCACGACTAGGTAAGCCTAACACGTTGCGGAATCTATAAGTTATAAATACTTAAATAAGAAACAATGGAAAATAACATAAAAGATATGTAATCCGTGCCGCTTGGCACATACATCCGTCACACAATGAATAAAACACTACCAAGATCCGGAACCCCACGATAACACAGACTAAAAGGGAAATACAACTGTGGCTCTATGTGTAAAGAGTATCTAACAACGAAATGAAGAAAATGTCAACTAGTAATACTAGAATAGAAGGGAAGCCTCCGGATCCGCGGTCGTAGCAGATCATACCTCGAAGTCTCCCAGAAAGCTGCAGAATCACCTAGTACGAGCCCACTCTGATGTACCTGGATCTGCACAACAAAAGTGTGCAGAAGAGTAGCATGAGTACACCACGGCGGTACTCAGTAAGTGCCAAGCCTAACCTCGATGGAGTAGTGACGAGGTAGGTCAGGGCCCTACTGAGAAAACAATAATATAATGATGATAACAAAATAAAGAGTTTAAATGATAATAATTTCCGAAACAACAACATTATGATGATTACTGCAACTGTCTACAATTAAGCTAACAACAAATAACCAACTCGGATAAACAAATCCAGGATCTGTGGGAATTGAACCCACAGTCCCATTCTCAGTACCTCTGGGTCTCCGGGAATCGAACCCGCAGCCCATGTCTCAATAATATCTCAACAACTTAGGATCTCCGGGAATCGAACCCGCAGTCCCTTTCAATAATCTCAGGATCTCGGGAAT
Organism: Nicotiana noctiflora; assembly: GCA_032618575.1. Classification (NCBI taxonomy): domain Eukaryota; kingdom Viridiplantae; phylum Streptophyta; class Magnoliopsida; order Solanales; family Solanaceae; genus Nicotiana; species Nicotiana noctiflora. The sequence continues at coordinate 3,397 of JASVEL010003789.1, read as the reverse complement.
CGAACCCGTAGTCCACGTTTCAATAATCTCAGGATCTCGCGAATCGAACCCGTAGTCCACGTTTCAATAATCTCAGGATCTTGGGAATCGAACCCATAGTCCACGTTTCAATAATATCTCAATAACTCAGGATCTCCGGGAATCGAACCCGCAGTCCCTACCAATAATTCAGGATCTCGGGAATCGAACTCGTAGTCCACATTTCAATAATCTCGGGATCTCGGGAATCGAACCCGTAGTCCACATTTCAATAATCTCGGGATCTCGGGAATCGAACCCGTAGTCCATATTTCAATAATCTCAGGATCTCGGGAATCAAACCCGTAGTCCACATTTCAATAATCTCAGGATCTCGGGAATCGAACACGTAGTCCATAACCACAGCAAGTAAAGAAATACACAGAGAGAAGTATAATATGCCTAATGATAACTTCGCCGATGAACGGCGCCAGCGATTACCAAGAAAACTCAAGTAAGTCAATTAAGCAACTGGACAGTTAGATTCTATCTAATCATGCTTTTCTAACTACTACCGGGTAGGAATATCGAATTTAACAACTAAAAACAGTAATATCACTCATTGAACATTTTGAGTAAAGTATGTGTTCAACAACCAGCGCATGTACACGCCCGTCACCTCGCGTACAAGGCATTTAAAGTATCACAATAATATCCTAGGGGTGAAAGTCCCCCACACGAAGTTAGACAAGCCACACTTACCTCAATTCCGGTACAAAACCGCTAAGAAATAACCCTCTTGCCGCGAATGTCGGCCTCCACAAGTGTAGTATCTGATAAAAATCAATAGAATCACATCAAAATAGGCCAATTGAGCATTACCCAATCAAAATAACTCAAAATTCACCAAAACTCACAAGTTGCCAAAACCCGACTTTCGGTACGCTTATCAAAAAATCACGAAAGTTATATATTCGGAACCCTTGTCTCAATACGAGTCTAAGCATATAAAGTTTATCAAATTCGGACTCCATTTGCCCACTCAAAACCTTGATTTTCTAAAGGTTTTGGTCTAGGGTGAAAACCCCCATTAATTACCCAATTTCCTCCATTTTCATGATAAACTTGCATAATATTATCAACAACAATCATAATTGGAGTCCATAATTGATTACCTGAAGAAACCCTTGAATCTCCCTTCAAAATCGCCCAAATCGCCCCTTAAGCCGAGCCCTCAAAGTTTGGAAATGTTTCTGAAATTTCTAACTTCGAATATAATTAACTCTCTGCGATTTCCGCTTCTGCGGACAAAATTCCGCTTCTGCGGATCCGCTTCCGCGACATTTTGTTGCTTCTGCGAAGCCCAGGCCTGGCGGGCCCAATCCCGCTTCTGCGAGAAAAGGACCGCTTCCGCGCGTCTGCTTCCGCGATTGGACAACCGCTCCTGCGAGAATTTCCGCTTCTGCGAGAAATAGTCCGCTTCTGCGGACTCGCTTAAGCGAATTTCCCTCCGCTCCTGCGGATTCTCACTCCTCGACCCAAGGTCGCTTCTGCGACGAGTCTTCCGCACCCGCGACTCCGCCTCATCGGAAAGGGATCCGCCTCTGCGAACCCAGGCGCTCCTGCGCCCCAAGTTCCGCTCCTGCGGGCTCGCCTCTGCGGTCCCATTTCCGCAGGGGCGAAAATGACAGAACAGAAGGCCCAACCTGCAATTTTCCATGTTTTCCTTCCGTTTAACCATCCGAAACCACCCCGAGGCCCCCGGGACCTCATCCAAACACACCAACATATCCTAATACCTTATTCGAACTTGTGCCAATCCTCAAAACGCGTCTAACAACATCAAAACCCATAATTCACATCGAATTCAAGCCTAAATTTCTTAAAACTTTCCGAATTGCACATTCGATCTAAAACCCGACCAAATGACGTCCGAATGACCTGAAAATTTGCGGACATATCCAAAATCACATAACGAAGCTACAGAAAATTGTCGGAATTCCATTCCGACCCCCGGATCAAAATCTCACCTATCGTTCGGATTCGCCAAAATTTCAACCTTCGGCATTTCAAGCCTAATTGAGCTACGGACCTCCAAAATACATTCCAAACACGCTCCCAACCCCGAAATCACCTAACGGAGCTAATGAAACCATCGGATTTCCGTTCCGAGATCGTCTTAACACTGTTCCGGCTACGGGCCATTTTCTAGCTTCAAAGCTCTTATTTAGGGACTAAGTGTCCCAAAATGCTCAAATTTTCGGAACCGACTCTCCCGGCAACCCACAATAGCAGAAATGAACTTAGGGGAACAGTTAAATTAGGGATTGGGGCGTAATTTTCTAAAACGACCGGTCGGGTCGTTACATATTCCCACACTTAAAGATTCGTTCGTCCTCGAACGAGCACAGAAAACATACCTGGAGTTGTGAAAAGATGAGGGTACTGACTGCGCATATCCTGCTCGGTCTCCCAAGTCGCCTTATCGACCAGCTGATCCCGCCACTGAACCTTTACTGAAGCGATGTTCTTTGACCTTAGCTTCCTGACTTGCCTGTTTAGAATGGCAACCGGCTCCTCAACATAAGACAGATCCTTGTCTTGCTGAACAGAAGTGAAATCCAATACATGCGACGGGTCACCATGGTATCTCCGGAGCATGGAGACATGAAATACGGGGTGAACTCCGGCTAGGCTGGGAGGTAAGGCCAACTCATAAGCAACCTCCCCAACACGCCTCAAAATCTCAAAAGGGCCAATAAATCTAGGACTCGGCTTTCCTTTCTTTCCAAACCTCATAACGCCCTTCATGGGCGAGACTCGAAGCAGAACCCGCTCACCAACCATAAAAGCCACATCGCGAACCTTCTTGTCCGCATAACTCTTCTGTCTAGACCGGGCTGCACGAAGTCTGTCCCGAATCACCTTGACCTTGTCCATTGCATCCTGAACCATATCAGTACCTAGCAGCCTGGCCTCGCCCGGCTCAAACCAACCCACGGGAGACCTGCACCTCCTACCATATAGGGCCTCGTACGGTGCCATCTGAATACTAGACTGGTAGCCGTTGTTATAAGCAAACTCCGCCAGTGGCAAGAAGTGATCCCATGAACCTCCAAACTCAATCACGCACGCACGTAGCATATCCTCCAAAATCTGAATAGTGCGCTCGGACTGCCCATCAGTCTGGGGGTGAAATGCTGTGCTCAGCTCTACCCGAGTACCTAACTCCTGCTGTACAGCTCTCCGAACCGTGAAGTGAACTGAGTGCCTCTATCTGAAATGATAGAAACTGGAATACCATGCAGCCGAACTATCTCCCTGATATAGATCTCCGCCAGTCGTTCCGATGAATAAGCAGTGCTCACCAGTATGAAATGGGCGGACTTGGTCAGCCGATCCACAATAACCCAAATGGAATCAAACTTCCTAACAGTCC
>JASVEL010003788.1:0-81317 GCA_032618575.1 Nicotiana noctiflora | reverse complement strand
AGCGGGTGCGCTGAAGCGGACCAGGAGCGCAGAAGTGCTGGGCACCGCAGAAGCGGAGCATTTTCCGCTGAAGCGGAATCGCGGAAGCGGAAAGGGAGCCGCAGAAGCGGCCATCGCAGAAGCGGAAGGGAGCCGCTTAGGCGAGTCCGCAGAGGCGGACGTCTAGCCGCAGAAGCGGAAATATCCGCAGGAGCGATCGAGTCTCCGCAGAAGCGGACGCGTAGGAGCGGAAATTCTTCCGCAGAAGCGAAAATCGCTGTAAGTAAGTGTAGCAGAAGTTAGAAAATTTCAGAAACATTTTTAACATTTGGGGGTCTCGGCTTAAGGGCGATTTTGGGCGATTTTGAGGAGAAAATCAAGGGAAATCATCAGGTAATCAACTATGAACTCATATTATGATTAGTATTGATAATATTACGCAATTATATCATGAAAATGGAGGAATTTGGGGTAATTTATGGAGGATTTAGCCCTAGTCTTGGACTTTAGAAGATCAAGGTTTTGAATGGGCAAATGGAGTCCGAATTTGGTAAAATTGATATGCTTAGACTCGTATTGAGACGAGGGTTCCAGAAATGTGAATTTCGTAAATTTTCGAAATGTGGGCCCGGGGCTCGGGTTTTGACAACTTTGGGAATTTTGATGTAAATTGAGTTGTATTGATTGGGTGTCGTCCCATTGGCCTAATTTGTTGTGTTTCTACCGTATTTGATCAGATTCTACACGTGCGGAGCTTGATTCTCGTGGCAAGGGCATTGCGGAGTAGTCGACGCGCGGTATTGAGGTGAGTAATAGATGTGGGTGATGACCAGCGGGTTCGAAACCCCGGTATACCACTTTGTGATGCTGTATAGCGGCGAGACACGCACACTCTTGAGAGTGCGGGGTCGATCATGAACTGGAGACTACATATTAGTCCAACCTGTTGATACTGTATTATTGGCTATTCTAGAGCCGTCGAACCTCCTTCTCGGATGGTTGCATATATGTATATATATATATTGTGATAATGGCCACTCTTGAGCCGAGGAACCCCCTTCTTGGGCGGTTGAGTATACATGTGGGCCGTGAGCCAGTTATTGGATCCCGCGAGGATCGTTATCATTGTCTTATCACATAGACATGCTAGTTTACTACTAGTCCGCAGCTATTTTTGGTTATTATGCTAATTCCAATCTCTGGAACTTGATATTACTGTTTTCCAACCTGAAAAATGATAAAAAGAGTTTTCAAAAACTACTTTTGAGCCTCGCGAGGCTGTATCTGCATATTAGCTGACTAGTAGTGGATCGGGCTGCACGCCGCAGCGAGATATATGTTGGATCTGACTGCACGCCGCAGGAATATCTCTATGAGATGTGCTTGGGCTGTAGGAGCCCCTCCGGAGTCCGAACCCCCACAGTGAGCACGGGTACCCAAAATTGGAGTCGGGCTACACGCCGTAGCGGTCATATCATGCATTGCATTGCATTTAGCTACATCTGCTAGCTGTTATGCTTTTGCTAGTACTTATTGGTACAGGTACAGTTGATATTGATTTTGTGACAGGGTACTCGATTATAGCTTTACATAGTGCTTTATTGCGGATTTCTTATCTGCGCTGTCTTACCCTTGTTTGTTACCACTGAGTCTGGCAGTACTCATTTTACTCCCTGCACTTTGTGTGCAGATCCAGGTACCTCTCAGCAGTGATCCAGTAGCTGTGCGAGGCGACATCTGTGGGATATACGAGGTAGCTGCAGAGTCCGCAGGACCCGATATTCCTTCCTACTGTCTTTTGATTTTGTATTGACATTTCTTTCCGCACTTGGTATCTTGTAAACCTTTATACACTCATGTTCAATAGAGGCTCATGACTCTTGACCCTTGGTCTATGGGAGTTGATGTATTATGGGACTTGGTTCCCCGTTTTCGTTACATGTATTGCTTTTATTTCGTCAAATACTATGCCTAAATGGGTTAAAGAGAGCTTCTTGCTCCGTGGTTGATATGGATTGGTCAGGCTGGCTTAGCAATGTGTTGGGCGCCATCACGACCGGATTTGGGGTCGTGACAAGTTGGTATCAGAGCCTAGGTTTACTAGGCCTCATGAGTCTTGAGCCGGTTAGTAGAGTCTTGTGGATCGGTACGGGGACGCCTGTACTTATCCTCGGGAGGCCGCGAACCTTTAGGAAACACTTCACATTTCTTGGAATTCTTATCGTGCGCACTTGATTCAGCTTGAGAGACAATTTTTGAAATTCCTTCCACACGTCTGTGTACGCATCGAGCGCTCAGTAATGTAATTGCCTTATGGCTTGTGATTTCTCCGAACGAGGGGAGAGATATAATCTCTGCGAGCTCATGTTGGCCAGTAGGGATGACTTGAGGCTGGACCTTGTTTATGACTTGAGCATTGAGGTGCTGATTTTGTGAGTGGTGGCAATAGATAATGTACTGAGGTTTTGAAATTCCGTATTTTTGCACTATACAGTGCTGTGCTGAGAGGGAATACGCGTCATGTGACGAGCGTGGTGGTATTGTGACTGGGAATTTGGACTTGATCCTTCCCAATTGATAAATTACTATGTAAAGTGACTAAGACTGGGCTTATATCTATGTACTTGGGCTAGTAGCCATGTTTGGGGCCTTGTGCCGATCTGTAGAGTATTATGGAGGCTTACTAATGGATGAGTCGTTAATTGTTCGACTCTTATCTAAACTGTTGTGTAGCCCCGAGCTATGGGCGTGGTGAATATTTATCATATCTCGTAATTGGAAGGTAAAATGCCTTATTTGTAGTGGAACAAGTTTAAACTCGGGAAGACTAAAGTGATTTTGCTATGTGTATCCTGGTGGAAGGTATTGTGCTGAAATGCTAAATTGAGGCGAGGTAGGTGGGTTGATTCTCATGTGTAATTGAAAGGTATTGATATGTGTTATGATTCGAGCAGATACATCGCAGGTTCAAGTATAAATTGTGATGATATAATTCGTGCAGTATTGAGATTTAATGTTGTTGAAATACATTGTGATATCTTGATGAGTTGTGGAAGTATAGCTAGGATGGTTTGGTGATTCTCTGGCAGGTGGATAGGCCAAATTACAAAGGAAACTCTGCCGAAAATTTTTGAAAATTTGGGACTTAGAAAAGATTTGGTCACCTAAAGAAGGGGCATAACTGTTGTGTGTGAACGAATGCAAGAATTGATGATTCGAATCTCCGCCGAAGCTTGTAAATGACTTGAGTTTAATCTAACTAGAACTTTGTTGCATCATTTGAGTAAGAAGGCTATGATTGGCTAAAAGTGCTTTGATGTATGACTCCGAGCTAAGTTGGGGAGGTTGTTATTGGTTAACTGATTGCACTGTTGTGTGCAGTGTTGGTTCTGTCTCTAGATATGTTGGGAAATTTTGATAAAGGTTATGATGCTTCGTAGATGTGAAGAAATACTAGGATGTTGTGAACTTATGTTGGTAAAGAATGTTCGGTGTATAGAAACGAAAGATAGTTAATTGTACCTGTAAGTAATCATGTTCTGTGATGTCGGAATTCTTACAAGACACGAGTGGTTCTGTTCAATAAGACAGTTGAATTATAATTGAATAAGGGTGAATGACGCCCGAGAATGGTTTGCAGTGTTCAAGATTTTGCTTGTAACAGTCAGGTGTCTCAAAATTATGCATGTGGCTAAAGATGGTGGTTTCGTTAGAAGAGATCGGTACTTGTGTTATATTATGTGAATGACGGGATTCTATGTAATCCGTATTAGAAGGTAATGATAACTAATTCAAATCGCAAGAGGTTCTTCAAAATAAAGTATTGTAAGATGTGATCCTTCTGGAAATTTGAGAGAGTATTCAGTGGCCTATATGTCTCAGACCGTGTGGTCTTATGTACGAGTCTCGTGTGGAATGAGTTCATGTGTTATGGTGCTACGGTAGTGGCTAATATTAAATCAAAGATGAATCAGAAAGGAAACTGGGTAAATGGAACAACTTGTTAATAAACCGAAGCGGTATGATAAAGAATACGACTAATTCCTGGTATGTGGTTGAAGTAATGAGTCTTGCGGATATTGTGCAATAAAGCTTTTGAGTGCTGGCAGTCGTGTAACCCGATATGGGTATAATATGGGTATAAGGACTCAGTCCTGGCAGTTTAACTTATGCAATGTGATTGGGAGAAAGAGTTTATGATGTGTTTTAATGTGGTTTGAAAAATGAGTGTATTTCCTGTTGGTATGCAAAGCTTGGAATGTGTAATGAGTTTTCTCTATATGAGATCATAAAAGTCCTTGACTAGTTGATTGCGTCGATGTTGCGGCGTAGGAAAGGGATAAGAATTTCCATGTTATCTTAGTATGGTATACGCGATGTGTTATGGAAAGTTGATAATGGTATATTCCAGGTTTTGAGAACAGTTCATAATATATGGGAAGTCAATAAAATTATTGAGCAGCGCGAACAGCTGCAGGTGATTTAAGAATCGATCTTTCTGGTGATCTAAGGAAATGGTACTGCTATTCTAGTAATTTGGCAGGGTATATGGTGCAAAGGGACAAGGTAATGTAAACTGATAATATCTAGGGGTATAGTGGTGTTCGCTTGTCGGATCGACTGTGATGATCGAATTGTTGATGGCATAGGGAAATTTCTTAAATGGCTTTCGTGGTACGAATGGGCGTTTGATGTGCGTTATGTATTCGTAGGGTGGAGTGTGGAAACAGGTATAGTGATTCAGGCATTATATATGTGTTGGAGACTGGAAGTTCTCGTAATCCGCCTATGTAGTGGTTGTATATCGTGTGTATCAGCACCGTTTAGCGGTTAATGGAAAAATTGGAAGCCCTAATGGCTCTCTTATTACTTGATATGATGAATTTGGGTTATGATACCTTATTTCAGACTGGTTGACATAAGTCGGGTCGTCTAGACTGATGTGATATGGACTATGTCGGAAAATGGCACAAATTGCGTAGCAGAGAGCATCCGAGTATGCTCCAACAGAGTAGTTGTACCCAGGACCAGCGGACGGCTGGTAGGCATTGCTTTGTCAGTTGGACCTTAGTGGCGGATGTCAGTGTAGAGGTATCTACCATTGATTTAGTTCCGGTAGTGAGGAACTTTGTCGGATGTGTTTCTTGTGGCCAAACTTGAGGCTATATATATGTTTATTATGATGAGCAACTTGACTCGACGCATATTTATTTGACGAGGGTTACTTGGATCGGGTGGCACGCCGCCACAGGTATGGTATCTAGATCGGGTGGCACGCCGCCACGGGTATGTCATTGGAGCGGGTTGCACGCCGCAACAGTGTAATGTGAAAATAGAGTTAGTTATATATTACATGGTATACAATACTTCCTAGCTTCTGAGGAAAAGTCCGTATTGAGTATCGTTTGGCGAATGGCACATCGGTTGTGTCCTTTCAGGATGTGATAGCATACATTAATTGTTTCACCGTGGGTGAGGTTGATTGCTTGGGTTCAAGACCTAGATCTGTGCGTGGATGACCTTTTTGAGCTTGGTAACTTGAGGTGTTTCATGAGTAATAGTGTTTGGATAGAATCATAAATTGTGGCAAGGCCACGTGATGTTATGACCTCTCGAGGAGGATTCGGGTACTTTATTTCTATAATGCGAGACGCGGTCTGAGTTCTATATTATGATGGCACTGAGGAATTGAACTGCAGCTCTTTTGCCGGAGACAGTTGTCATGAATTGAGTCGTCATGATTCGAGTGTGTGCATACGTTTCTATTGGAGCCTATGTTGTGCTCGTCGTGGCTTAGGCCAGTGTTGAGGTGTTTATCACCAGTGTGGTGTGTTATAATCGAAATGACCGTTGGAGTCACTAATGAATACGAGCATATTGGATCTTAGCTTGTTAGAAAGGTAGAAACCGAGGTTTGGCTCCGAAACCTATCGTGATATGAGTTTTAAAAAGGGAAATAGATTCACGAATGGTTAACCCGAGAGATGGGTTCGGTATATCGCGTGCTTCAGCTGCCGTGGGCAGGATATGGAGGTGTTGGAATAAGACTCTATCTAATGAAAGAGGTTTTCAGCTAGTATTTGGTGATTGTGGCCAGTTGTTGTGATTAGAGACTATCGTCTCGAGTGATTGGGTTGTTTGATACATCATATGATCTCACCCGGAGTGGTGAGTATGGCTTATTGCAGTGGATTCTAGTGTATCCCGAGTACAGGAATGGGATTAGCAATTGGTATATGATTTCAGAAAGTACAATGTGGTTTATGGTTAAGATGGTCTGTGAGATTTCAGCTATATGGTGTTTCAAGCTTATGAGAGACAGGGCGACGTGTGATCGCCCGAATATATGCTGGGTAAGGTCATTCAGCTATTGAGTTGCTTCTAGTACCACTCCGGTACGCTCGAGGACGAGCGTTTGTTTAAGTTGGGGAGAATGTAACGACCCGGCCCGTCGTTACGGGAATTACCACCCCGTTATGTTGAAATTGTATGTTTTATGCTTTATTATCAAGTGTTAAAGTCTATCGGGTGAGTTAGGAGTGAATTGGATTGAAAATGAGGCATATAGCCTTTGGGAAAGAAACTTGAATAAGGAAAGTCAACCCGGAGTTGACTATTTGGTTAGAAGGCTCGGAATCGGATTCTGACGATTCGGTTAGTTCCGGGAGGTGAATTGTGACTTAGGAGAGCAATCAGAATTGATTTTGGAGGCCCGTGTAGAAATAGGCTTGAATTGGCTAAGGTTGAATTTTGGCGAAATCCGAACGGTAGGTGAGATTTTGATTCGGGAGTCGGAATGGAATTTCGACAGTTGCAGTAGCTCCGTTAGGTGATTTTGGATGTGCCTGCAAAATTTCGGGTCATTCGGACGTCGTTTGGTCGGGTTTTTGATTGAATGTGTAATTTGGAATGTTTTAAGGAATTTAGGCTTGAATCCGTGGTTAATTGGTGATTTTGATGTTTAGGATGGTGTTTTTATGATTGGAACAAGTTTGAATAAGGAATTAGGATGTGTTGGTGTGTTTGAATGAGGTCCCGGGGGCCTCGGGGTGTTTTCGGATGGTTAATCGGGAGAAAAATATGGAAAATTGCAGAAACTAGTGCACTGCTTCTGTTGTTTCCGCTCCTGCGGAATTATGGGCACAGGAGCGGGTGCGCTGAAGCGGACCAGGAGCGCAGAAGCGCTAGGCACCGCAGAAGCGGAGCATTTTCCGCTGAAGCGGAATCGCGGAAGCGGAAAGGGAGCCGCAGAAGCGGCCATCGCAGAAGCGGAAGGGAGCCGCTTAGGCGAGTCCGCAGAGGCGGACGTCTAGCCGCAGAAGCGGAAATATCCGCAGGAGCGATCGAGTCTCCGCAGAAGCGGACGCGTAGGAGCGGAAATTCTTCCGCAGAAGCGAAAATCGCTGTAAGTAAGTGTATCAGAAGTTAGAAAATTTCAGAAACATTTTTAACATTTGGGGGTCTCGGCTTAAGGGCGATTTTGGGCGATTTTGAGGAGAAAATCAAGGGAAATCATCAGGTAATCAACTATGAACTCATATTATGATTAGTATTGATAATATTACGCAATTATATCATGAAAATGGAGGAATTTGGGGTAATTTATGGAGGATTTAGCCCTAGTCTTGGACTTTAGAAGATCAAGGTTTTGAATGGGCAAATGGAGTCCGAATTTGGTAAAATTGATATGCTTAGACTCGTATTGAGACGAGGGTTCCAGAAATGTGAATTTCGTAAATTTTCGGAATGTGGGCCCGGGGCTCGGGTTTTGACAACTTTGGGAATTTTGATGTAAATTGAGTTGTATTGATTGGGTGTCGTCCCATTGGCCTAATTTGTTGTGTTTCTACCGTATTTGATCAGATTCTACACGTGCGGAGCTTGATTCTCGTGGCAAGGGCATTGCGGAGTAGTCGACGCGCGGTATTGAGGTGAGTAATAGATGTGGGTGATGACCAGCGGGTTCGAAACCCCGGTATACCACTTTGTGATGCTGTATAGCGGCAAGACACGTACTCTCTTGAGAGTGCGGGGTCGATCATGAACTGGAGACTACATATTAGTCCAACCTGTTGATACTGTATTATTGGCTATTCTAGAGCCGTCGAACCTCCTTCTCGGATGGTTGCATATATGTATATATATATATTGTGATAATGGCCACTCTTGAGCCGAGGAACCCCCTTCTTGGGCGGTTGAGTATACATGTGGGCCGTGAGCCGGTTATTGGATCCCGCGAGGATCGTTATCATTGTCTTATCACATAGACATGCTAGTTTACTACTAGTCCGCAGCTATTTTTGTTATTATGCTAATTCCAATCTCTGGAACTTGGTATTACTGTTTTCCAACTGAAAAATGATAAAAGAGTTTTCAAAAACTACTTTTGAGCCTGCGAGGCTGTATCTGCATATTAGCTGACTAGTAGTGGATCGGGCCGCACGCCGCAGCCGAGATATATGTTGGATCGGACCGCACGCCGCGAGGATATCTCTATGAGATGTGCTTGGGTCCGTAGGAGCCCCTCCGAGTCCGAACCCCCACAGGTGAGCACGGGTACCCAAAATTGGAGTCGGCCACACGCCGTAGCGGTCATATCATGCATTGCATTGCATTTAGCTACATCTCCTAGCTGTTATGCTATTTATTGGTATTTGTTGGAACAGGTACAGTGAAGATTGATTCTATGACAGGGTAGATGATTATAGTTTTACATAGTGCTTTATTGCGGATTTCTTATCTGCGCTGTCTTACCCTTGTTTATTACCACTAAGTCCGGCAGTACTCATTTTACTCCCTGCACCTTGTGTGCAGATCCAGGTACCTCTCAGCAGTGATCCAGTAGCTCTGTGCGAGGCGACGTTTGTGGATATTCGAGGTAGCTGCAGAGTCCGCAGGACCCGATATTCCTTCCTACTGTCTTTTGAGTTTGTATTGACATTTCTTTCCGCACTTGGTATCTTGTAAACCTTTATACACTCATGTTCAGTAGAGGCTCATGACTCTTGACCCTTGGTCTATGGGAGTTGATGTATTATGGGACTTGGTTCCCCGTTTTCGTTACATGTATTGCTTTTATTTCGTCAAATACTATGCCTAAATGGGTTAAAGAGAGCTTCTTGCTCCGTGGTTGATATGGATTGGTCAGGCTGGCTTAGCAATGTGTTGGGCGCCATCACGACCGGATTTGGGGTCGTGACAAGTTGGTATCAGAGCCTAGGTTTACTAGGCCTCGTGAGTCTTGAGCCGGTTAGTAGAGTCTTGTGGATCGGTACGGGGACGCCTGTACTTATCCTCGGGAGGCTGCGAACCTTTAGGAAACACTTCACATTTCTTGGAATTCTTATCGTGCGCACTTGATTCAGCTTGAGAGATAATTTTTGAAATTCCTTCCACACGTCTGTGTACGCATCGAGCGCTCAGTAATGTAATTGCCTTATGGCTTGTGATTTCTCCGAACGAGGGGAGAGATATAATCTCTGTGAGTTCATGTTGGCCAGTAGGGATGACTTGAGGCTGGACCTTGTTCATGACTTGAGCATTGAGGTGCTGATTTTGTGAGTGGTGGCAATAGATAATGTACTCAGGGTTTGAAATTCCGTATTTTTGCACTATACAGTGCTGTGCTGAGATGAAATACGCGTCATGTGACGAGCGTGGTGGTATTGTGACTGGGGATTTGGACTTGATCCTTCCCAATTGATAAATTACTGTGTAAAGTGACTGAGACTGGGCTTATATCTATGTACTTGGGCTAGTAGCCATGTTTGGGGCCTTGTGCCGATCTGTAGAGTATTATGGAAGGTTTACTAATGGATGAGTTGTTAATTGTTCGACTCTTATCTAAACCGTTGTGTAGCCCCGAGCTATGGGCGTGGTGAATATTTATCATATCTCGTAATTGGAAGGTAAAATGCCTTATTTGTAGTGGAACAAGTTTAAACTCGGGAAGACTAAAATGATTATGCTATGTATATCCTGGTAGAAGGTGTTGTACTTAAATACTAGATTGAGGAAAAATAGGTGGGTTGATTCTCATGTGTAATTGAAAGGTATTGATATGTGTTATGATTCGAGCAGATACATCGCAGGTTCAAGTATAAATTGTGATGATATAATTCGTGCAGTATTGAGATTTAATGTTGTTGAAATACATTGTGATATCTTGATGAGTTGTGGAAGTATAGCTAGGATGGTTTGGTGATTCTCTGGCAGGTGGATAGGCCAAATTACAAAGGAAACTCTGCCGAAAATTTTTGAAAATTTGGGACTTAGAAAAGATTTGGTCACCTAAAGAAGGGGCATAACTGTTGTGTGTGAACGAATGCAAGAATTGATGATTCGAATCTCCGCCGAAGCTTGTAAATGACTTGAGTTTAATCTAACTAGAACTTTGTTGCATCATTTGAGTAAGAAGGCTATGATTGGCTAAAAGTGCTTTGATGTATGACTCCGAGCTAAGTTGGGGAGGTTGTTATTGGTTAACTGATTGCACTGTTGTGTGCAGTGTTGGTTCTGTCTCTAGATATGTTGGGAAATTTTGATAAAGGTTATGATGCTTCGTAGATGTGAAGAAATACTAGGATGTTGTGAACTTATGTTGGTAAAGAATGTTCGGTGTATAGAAACGAAAGATAGTTAATTGTACCTGTAAGTAATCATGTTCTGTGATGTCGGAATTCTTACAAGACACGAGTGGTTCTGTTCAATAAGACAGTTGAATTATAATTGAATAAGGGTGAATGACGCCCGAGAATGGTTTGCAGTGTTCAAGATTTTGCTTGTAACAGTCAGGTGTCTCAAAATTATGCATGTGGCTAAAGATGGTGGTTTCGTTAGAAGAGATCGGTACTTGTGTTATATTATGTGAATGACGGGATTCTATGTAATCCGTATTAGAAGGTAATGATAACTAATTCAAATCGCAAGAGGTTCTTCAAAATAAAGTATTGTAAGATGTGATCCTTCTGGAAATTTGAGAGAGTATTCAGTGGCCTATATGTCTCAGACCGTGTGGTCTTATGTACGAGTCTCGTGTGGAATGAGTTCATGTGTTATGGTGCTACGGTAGTGGCTAATATTAAATCAAAGATGAATCAGAAAGGAAACTGGGTAAATGGAACAACTTGTTAATAAACCGAAGCGGTATGATAAAGAATACGACTAATTCCTGGTATGTGGTTGAAGTAATGAGTCTTGCGGATATTGTGCAATAAAGCTTTTGAGTGCTGGCAGTCGTGTAACCCGATATGGGTATAATATGGGTATAAGGACTCAGTCCTGGCAGTTTAACTTATGCAATGTGATTGGGAGAAAGAGTTTATGATGTGTTTTAATGTGGTTTGAAAAATGAGTGTATTTCCTGTTGGTATGCAAAGCTTGGAATGTGTAATGAGTTTTCTCTATATGAGATCATAAAAGTCCTTGACTAGTTGATTGCGTCGATGTTGCGGCGTAGGAAAGGGATAAGAATTTCCATGTTATCTTAGTATGGTATACGCGATGTGTTATGGAAAGTTGATAATGGTATATTCCAGGTTTTGAGAACAGTTCATAATATATGGGAAGTCAATAAAATTATTGAGCAGCGCGAACAGCTGCAGATGATTTAAGAATCGATCTTTCTGGTGATTTAAGAAAATGGTACTGCTATTCTAGTAATTTGGCAGGGTATATGGTGCAAAGGGACAAGGTAATGTAAACTGATAATATCTAGGGGTATAGTGGTGTTCGCTTGTCGGATCGACTGTGATGATCGAATTGTTGATGGCATAGGGAAATTTCTTAAATGGCTTTCGTGGTACGAATGGGCGTTTGATGTGCGTTATGTATTCGTAGGGTGGAGTGTGGAAACAGGTATAGTGATTCAGGCATTATATATGTGTTGGAGACTGGAAGTTCTCGTAATCCGCCTATGTAGTGGTTGTATATCGTGTGTATCAGCACCGTTTAGCGGTTAATGGAAAAATTGGAAGCCCTAATGGCTCTCTTATTACTTGATATGATGAATTTGGGTTATGATACCTTATTTCAGACTGGTTGACATAAGTCAGGTCGTCTAGACTAATGTGATATGGACTATGTCGGAAAATGGCACAAATTGCGTAGCGGAGAGCATCAGAGTATGCTCCAACAGAGTAGTTGTACCCAGGACCAGCGGACGGCTGGTAGGCATTGCTTTGTCAGTTGGACCTTAGTGGCGGATGTCAGTGTAGAGGTATCTACCATTGATTTAGTTCCGGTAGTGAGGAACTTTGTCGGATGTGTTTCTTGTGGCCAAACTTGAGGCTATATATATGTTTATTATGATGAGCAACTTGACTCGACGCATATTTATTTGACGAGGGTTACTTGGATCGGGTGGCACGCCGCCACAGGTATGGTATCTAGATCGGGTGGCACGCCGCCACGGGTATGTCATTGGAGCGGGTTGCACGCCGCAACAGTGTAATGTGAAAATAGAGTTAGTTATATATTACCTGGTATACAATACTTCCTAGCTTCTGAGGAAAAGTCCGTATTGAGTATCGTTTGGCGAATGGCACATCGGTTGTGTCCTTTCAGGATGTGATAGCATACATTAATTGTTTCACCGTGGGTGAGGTTGATTGCTTGGGTTCAGACCTAGATCTGTGCGTGGATGACCTTTTTGAGCTTGGTAACTTGAGGTGTTTCATGAGTAATAGTGTTTGGATAGAATCATAAATTGTGGCAAGGCCACGTGATGTTATGACCTCTCGAGGAGGATTCGGGTACTTTATTTCTATAATGCGAGACGCGGTCTGAGTTCTATATTATGATGGCACTGAGGAATTGAACTGCAGCTCTTTTGCCGGAGACAGTTGTCATGAATTGAGTCGTCATGATTCGAGTGTGTGCATACGTTTCTATTGGAGCCTATGTTGTGCTCGTCGTGGCTTAGGCCAGTGTTGAGGTGTTTATCACCAGTGTGGTGTGTTATAATCGAAATGACCGTTGGAGTCACTAATGAATACGAGCATATTGGATCTTAGCTTGTTAGAAAGGTAGAAACCGAGGTTTGGCTCCGAAACCTATCGTGATATGAGTTTTAAAAAGGGAAATAGATTCACGAATGGTTAACCCGAGAGATGGGTTCGGTATATCGCGTGCTTCAGCTGCCGTGGGCAGGATATGGAGGTGTTGGAATAAGACTCTATCTAATGAAAGAGGTTTTCAGCTAGTATTTGGTGATTGTGGCCAGTTGTTGTGATTAGAGACTATCGTCTCGAGTGATTGGGTTGTTTGATGCATCATATGATCTCACCCGGAGTGGTGAGTATGGCTTATTGCAGTGGATTCTAGTGTATCCTGAGTACAGGAATGGGATTAGCAATTGGTATATGATTTCAGAAAGTACAATGTGGTTTATGATTAAGATGGTCTGTGAGATTTCAGCTATATGGTGTTTCAGGCTTATGAGAGACAGGGCGACGTGTGATCGCCCGAATATATGCTGGGTAAGGTCATTCAGCTATTGAGTTGCTTCTAGTACCACTCTGGTACGCTCGAGGACGAGCGTTTGTTTAAGTTGGGGAGAATGTAACGACCCGGCCCGTCGTTACGGGAATTACCACCCCGTTATGTTGAAATTGTATGTTTTATGCTTTATTATCAGTGTTAAAGTCTATCGGGTGAGTTAGGAGTGAATTGGATTGAAAATGAGGCATATAGCCTTTGGGAAAGAAACTTGAATAAGGAAAGTCAACCCGGAGTTGACTATTTGGTTAGAAGGCTCGGAATCGGATTATGACGATTCGGTTAGTTCCGGGAGGTGAATTGTGACTTAGGGGAGCGATCGGAATTGAATTTGGAGACCCGTTGTAGAAATAGGCTTGAATTGGCTAAGGTTGAATTTTGGCGAAATCCGAATGGTAGGTGAGATTTTGATTCGGGAGTCGGAATGGAATTCCGACAGTTGCAGTAGCTTTGTTAGGTGATTTTGGATGTGCCTGCAAAATTTCAGGTCATTCGGACGTCGTTTGGTCGGGTTTTTGATTGAATGTGTAATTTGGAATGTTTTAAGGAATTTAGGCTTGAATCCGTGGTTAATTGGTGATTTTGATGTTTAGGATGGTGTTTTTATGATTGGAACAAGTTTGAATAAGGAATTAGGATGTGTTGGTGTGTTTGAATGAGGTCCGGGGGCCTCGGGGTGTTTTCGGATGGTTAATCGGGAGAAAAATATGGAAAATTGCGGAAACTGGTGCACTGCTTCTGTTGTTTCCGCTCCTGCGGAATTTTGGGCGCAGGAGCGGGTGCGCTGAAGCGGACCAGGAGCCGCAGAAGCGGCGACCGCAGAAGCGGATCATTTTCCGCTGAAGCGGAAACGCGGAAGCGGAAAGGGAGCCGCAGAAGCGGCCATCGCAGAAGCGGAAGGGAGCCGCTTAGGCGAGTCCGCAGAGGCGGACGTCTAGCCGCAGAAGCGGAAATATCCGCAGGAGCGATCGAGTCTCCGCAGAAGCGGACGCGTAGGAGCGGAAATTCTTCCGCAGAAGCGAAAATCGCTGTAAGTAAGTGTAGCAGAAGTTAGAAAATTTCAGAAACATTTTTAACATTTGGGGGTCTCGGCTTAAGGGCGATTTTGGGCGATTTTGAGGAGAAAATCAAGGGAAATCATCAGGTAATCAACTATGAACTCATATTATGATTAGTATTGATAATATTACGCAATTATATCATGAAAATGGAGGAATTTGGGGTAATTTATGGAGGATTTAGCCCTAGTCTTGGACTTTAGAAGATCAAGGTTTTGAATGGGCAAATGGAGTCCGAATTTGGTAAAATTGATATGCTTAGACTCGTATTGAGACGAGGGTTCCGGAAATGTGAATTTCGTAAATTTTCGGAATGTGGGCCCGGGGCTCGGGTTTTGACAACTTTGGGAATTTTGATGTAAATTGAGTTGTATTGATTGGGTGTCGTCCCATTGGCCTAATTTGTTGTGTTTCTACTGTATTTGATCAGATTCTACACGTGCGGAGCTTGATTCTCGTGGCAAGGGCATTGCGGAGTAGTCGTCGCGCTGTATTGAGGTGAGTAATAGATGTGGGTGATGACCAGCGGGTTCGAAACCCCGGTATACCACTTTGTGACGCTGTATAGCGGCGAGACACGCACACTCTTGAGAGTGCGGGGTCGATCATGAACTGGAGACTACATATTAGTCCAACCTGTTGATACTGTATTATTGGCTATTCTAGATCCGTCGAACCTCCTTCTCGGATGGTTGCATATATGTATATATATATATTGTGATAATGGCCACTCTTGAGCCGAGGAACCCCCTTCTTGGGCGGTTGAGTATACATGTGGGCCGTGAGCCGGTTATTGGATCCCGCGAGGATCGTTATCATTGTCTTATCACATAGACATGCTAGTTTACTACTAGTCCGCGAGCTATTTTTGGTTATTATGCTAATTCCAATCTCCGGAACTTGATATTACTTGTTTTCCAATCGAAAAATGATAAAAGAGTTTTCAAAAACTACTTTTGAGCTCGCGAGGCTATCTGCATATTAGCCGACTAGTAGTGGATCGGGCCGCACGCCGCGACGAGATATATGTTGGATCGGATCGCACGCCGCAAGGATATCTCTATGAGATGTGCTTGGGCTGTAGGAGCCCCTCCGAGTCTGAACCCCCACGGTGAGCACGGGTACCCAAAATTGGAGTCGGGCTACACGCCGTAGCGGTCATATCATGCATTGCATTGCATTTAGCTACATCCGCTAGTTGTTATGCTATTTATTGGTATTTGTTGGAACAGGTACACTGAAGATTTATTCTATGACAGGGTAGCCGATTATAGCTTTACATAGTGCTTTATTGCGGATTTCTTATCTGCGCTTGTCACTACTTGTTTATTACCACCGAGTCCGGCGAGTACTCATTTTACTCCCCGCACCTTGTGTGCGGATCCAGAGGTACCTCTCGGCGGTGATCCGGTTGGCTGTGCGAGGCGACGTTTGTGGATATTCGAGGTAGGTGGCAGAGTCCGCAGGACCCGATATTCCTTCCTACTTGTCTTTTGAGTTTGTATTGACATTTCTTTCCGCACTTGGTATCTTGTAAACCTTTATACACTCATGTTCGGTAGAGGCTCATGACTCTTGACCCTTGGTCTATGGGAGTTGATGTATTATGGGACTTGGTTCCCCGTTTTCGTTACATGTATTGCTTTTATTTCGTCAAATACTATGCCTAAATGGGTTAAAGAGAGCTTCTTGCTCCGTGGTTGATATGGATTGGTCAGGCTGGCTTAGCAATGTGCTGGGCGCCATCACGACCGGATTTGGGGTCGTGACAAAAATATAGCTTTATTATACCTGGCATTATGTGTGTGTTATCTTCTCGAACTGAAAAAGCTGACAGCTTACATAAGTAGTCTTGTCAGCATCATGATATTTAACACGCAAAATATAACGCCATTTTACATGGCTTTATGTGTGTGTTTTTTTGTCGAACTAAAAAATCTATCCACCTGATATAAAGTTATTTTGTCAACATCATAATATTTAACACGCAAAATATAGCGCCATTATACATGGCGTTATGTGTGTGTTGTCTCGCCTATAAATAATGGGCTCATTGTAGTTGTTTTGTGTGCTCACAAATTACTAAAAGCAAATATTTCATTAAAAGTAAATTTTTTTTTTACTAAAAGCAAATATTTGATTAAATGGCTCAACATCTTCATCCACCAAAGTGCTATTGTGGAAAAGAATGAATGATGCAACATTGTTTGGACGGTTGTGAAGTTGGATGCCACTACTGGCACTGTATGAACCAGTTTTACAAGGTTCCTGACAAACCAATTTGTGAATTTAAAAAACGGTTTGATGAACCATATTATTAGGAATGCTACAAAGAACAACTATAATTTCTTCATAATATGTGTTCACGCCAACTAGAAACATAAAGTGAAAGCAATAGAATTATTGCAGACACGATGGAGAAACTGAAGGAGGTGGGAGAAGAAAAATGGAAAGCACTGTGGAATTTTCAAGCACTGTGGAATTTTCAAGCACAAAGGATCGCAAAAAAAAAATATAAACGAGAACTTCCGGAGGTAAAGGCGAAACTAAAAGAAGTAGAAGAAGAAAAAGAACAACTGGCAGAACGATTTAAGTGCTTGGATCGCAGAACAAATGGAAACCAGGCCTAAATATTATCATGTATGTGTTTAGTGTATTTTATATATTTCATGTATTTTCATTATATTGGCATGCTATGTTTGTGTTTGTGCTGTTGTAATGTTTTCCTTGTTTGGTGTTGTATGTTTCATTTTAGTTGAAGTGGAAGTTAAGTTTAAGTGCTTGTGTTGTTATATGAAACTATCAAAAGAATGGAGAACTAAAAAAAGTAATGGGAATATTCGATTAAATATTATTGTTAATGTATACAAAAATATTATTTACACCAAATAAAAATAGAAAGGAAGGCCGAATCAATGTATCACGCATCCGGTGTGTCTCAATGTAGCCGCTGGTGAGAGGCGCATCCCCTCCCGCCCAGGTACGCTATCAGGATCATCATCATCAATAGAAGCCTACATAATAATATGAAACTTAGTATAGAAAATAACATAACAATTCACAACAATTTATGTTGTCTTACCGTCATCGTGTCTGGATCCTGAATGTAGTCATCTGTCACAGCATCGCATGAATCCTAACAAAGGAAAGTAATAAAGTTAAAGAAAATAAATAAGTTATAGTTAAAACAAATTCAAACTCAATAATAATAAAATCATACTTGCGTATGTGATGTGGATCCATAACTCAGTCGGCACATACTATAAAAATCTTGAGTTGGTCGATCGCCATTACTGGTAGACTAGCCTGGGAAGTATCTACTCCAATCCAGTCCTTGAATATCAGAACCCATAATCAATAATTGACCCCATGAGGTCACCTGCGATGGCACTGGACTGTGATAAATTCCAAGGCTGTAAGACAACATGTGCATATCATGCATAGCACTTGCTATATCAACATCAACATCATTAGCAGGAGCCTCAAAGCCCTCTTGCTGGGGACCACCTGCCATATCAGCAGAAACATCATCAGCAGGAGCCTCGAAGCCCCCTTGCTGGGGACCACTTCCACTCTGCCCACGACAAGCTTGTCGGGTACCACCAGCTCGTGGGATGCCACGACCTCGCTTGTATGTGGTTGGGTCAATATAATCAGCCTCGTGTGCCAAATGCTGATCCAATTGTGCTCACTACAGTGTCTGGGCAGCCACATCCATTAATTGATGACTATACTCCTCTATGAACACATGATCGTCGACATAACTCTGCATCTGCTGTCCCATACGAGAGACGGTATGAAATCTAATCACCTACAAAAATTAATAAATATAAACTAGGTATTCGACACTAAATTACAGGTATATAATTAATTATAATAGAAAACATACCAGGGCCTCGTGTCTTGATCGTGGTGGACTCAATCTTAGGAAGAGTGGGCGCTATGACTTTTACCCAATAGTGGTATCGGGGTCAATTTATACTGGGAGCTAGAAAGGGATTTGAGTATTAGTTTGGTCTAGAAATGCTTTTTGGCTCCTAATTGTACTTCTACCTTTTTTGGGTTTTTGTAATTTTCAGCTGCAATTTAACAATTACTAATTAAAGATAAGTTATGCTAAAATATTAATACTAGGTTGTATGAAAGATAGAGAAAAGCACTAGGGTCATGACATTTACCTAGGTGGTCAACTAACGGGTAGAGATTCTTAATACGAGAATGATGATTATGGGGCTTATGCTAAAACCGTTGCACGATTGCACTCACTCTCACACCTCTCGGTAGAGAAAGTGATTTGCCCAATTGACTATCTCGAGACCAATTGGGTAGGCCAATATGACCAAGCAACTTAGGGTTCAAGTTGGGTAATTACTCTCTCGAGGTTTAACCCATTAATTGGGACTGCCATTCTCATGGGTCAATCCCAATTCCTTGTTGGGTCAATTTTGCATTCATAGACACTCTTTCTCAAGAAGAGTCATGACCCACTAAGCTAGACATAGTGTTTGAAACCACCAAATCCTAACTAAATCATAAAATTAACACAAATAGAAAACACCCAACATCATTCAAGCATTAAACAATCACAACCATTAATTACACACACTAAGGTTTAGCCACAACCCTTGCTAATGGGTTTAGCTAGATAATAGAAACAGAAATTGAAGAATTAGTAGATAAAATCAACATATTAATTAACCACAATGTTAATATACAAGAATCAATGATAAATCAAGATGAAAATGCCCAAAATAGGCTAAAATTAGGTCTCATGAGCACATCAGCTATATTTGATACAATACTTGACCTAAAAATGAAAAAATGTTCTATTTATTATAGACTGTAAATTTGGACAAAAATACCCCTACGAGGCTGGTGCGGACCGCGCGAAGTTGCCACATGGCTGCACTGGTTTAATCACCTTCTAACTCTTGTTCTCTAAATCTTAGAGATGCGGACCACGCAATGATGAAATGCGGCCGCTTGGTGATTGGCACGGACCGCATGAACCTGTCGCGCGGGCTCATGAACATTTTGAGGTGGTCTCTGAAATTTGTAATATTTCCCACGGGATCGTGTAATGCGGCCGCATGAACTGGGTGCGGACAGCATCAGCTTGTAGTGCGGTCGCGCTGCTTTAGCTTGACTTGACCACTTTCTTAACCTCTTGGTGCAGCCGCATGGCATGATGGTGCGGTTCGCAGTAAGTTCTGAATGTGCTCACTTTACTAATCTTTGACACTTGAGCATGTTTCACTCCTTTTCAAGACGATTCATGACTTTTACCATCTTGTCGCTCAAACCTACGATCAAGCGCAATTGTAAGCATTTTGGGTATATTTTATGGCAGTTCATACATAAAGCATAGGCAAGCATGGGCATAAAACATGCTACAAATGACAGTTTTCAACTCTCCCAAACTTAAACCTTTGCTTGTCCTCAATCAAATAAAACAAGACCCGCCCCAAAAAAGGAAACATCCGAGTAATTCTAGCTTATCCTAAAGCAACCTCATCACGCATCAATTCGGACTAACAATTGCCCTCAATATGAATGCATCATTAACACATTTTTAGCTTTTAAGGACTATGGATCAAATGTGACACAAGAGCATCGAGGGTTGACTCATTTCATCAAGGAGCTTTTCTCAAATACCTTGTTCATTGTGGAACCCTAACTCATACATCCTCAACTCTACCTAAGTGAACCTCACTTTTTAGAGTAATGACACACAAACCGAGGTTGATGGATTTTTCACTCATATATCTTACAAAGAAGATCTTAAGTCCGGCTCTAGGTACCATATGCTTTTCCCTTGTGTAAGTATCCACTAATGTAGGTTCTATTCGATGCAAGATCATATAGGGCTTTGGTGGAGTCATTGTAAAAGCATTTGGGTAAGGGTATGATATGTTTTGTTCAAGTGGGTTCAATCTTCCCTCAAGCATTTCTTTTGATTCATTTTGGCACATTTTCTTGACTCATTTGAGTATTCACTTCTTTTTTGAAGGGTTCGAGAGACGCACTATTGCTCTTTTTTATGCAATTCAACACATTTTTTCTTTTTCTACTTTTTCACAACCTTATTCCCATTTATTTTCTTTGAATCTCCTTTTGGACTTTATTCAATTTGGTCTCTTTTTCTTTGTCTTGTCTTTTCTTCCTTTTTCATTGCCTTCCTTTTATTTTTGCTTTTGCACTTTTTTACCACCTTGCTTCCTTTCTTGTCTCTCTCCCCCAAACTTATTTATTTTCCAACTACTGAAGGGAGGATTTGGGTGCAAAGAGAGGGTGTCATTAAGAACTGGTATAGGCTTGTAGCTTTTGTTCTTGAAAGAAGAAGGTTTAAGGCTCAAAAGGGGTTTGTTGGGGATCATTTTATTGGTAGGTCATGGAATTGTTCAATCTTAGCATTTCAGATCAAGGAATGCCTATACTCACTTCTCAAGCCAAATTTCACCTAGGATTTCATATCAACAAACACCCAGGGCAAGTTCTAGACCATTGGCTCGGTGCTTGGACTCATGATTTGAATTCTCAGCACACACACTCAAGGATTGCTACAGACATCGAGTTGAAGACCCACACCAACCTTAGTTCCAATTCGAATGCACAATGGCCCCACACGACCATATAATGATTTTTTGGTCAACACAAGAGTCTCAAGGCAACAATTTTACATCCTGAACACAACATTATGTCTTTGACCATGGAATCAAAGGAAAAATATGTTAAGCCCATGTGAAGCTTGCCCGAGGTCTCCTAAACTACGAATTATTGAAAATAAAAAAGAAGAAAAATTAAAATGCACTCAAACACTTAAGAAGGTTGTCACGTTATCTATCATTGGGAAGAGCCACTCGGTTCGCACAACACTTTACCCTTGGAAAGAACCGTGGCATTAAGAAAACCAATGGTTTATTAAAAATACAAAAACCAAAATGAAAGGCTACGGGCCTCATTACTATGCTAAAGACAAAAATTTTGAACAAAAAAAGGAAAATAAAATTAATATGTACAATGGGTAGTAGAATAAACAACGGGATGAATATATATAAGAGTCTAAAAGTAGCCAAAGTCAAGGGTTATATACAATCCAACTACTAAAATCCATAACATAGACTAGAATTCAAGTAAAAATATACAGTCATCCAATGTATCAGAATCAAAATAGTAGGGCGCACCCCCATGAATAAAAGCTAGCATTGTCCCCAATGCCAACTACCAAATTAAGCTAAAAAACAGAGATAAAGGATATAGAAAATCCCGTCAAGCCTGGTCCACATGCATGGAGTCTCCTAACGGACCCTGATCCTCTTTAATAGCCGGGACCTCAGACTGGTCTCCAGTCTGCTAGTTTGAAGCTTGTGTAGGATCTTGCTACTGGACCGGTGGAACCTCTAGCACCTTACCGGAGGGAGTGACCTGAATCTCAGCCAACTCAATCATGACTCCCTCAGTGTTGGGTAACTTTCTCTTCTTCCTCATAGGCTGTGGTGCATGCTCCTACTGTGGCTCAGGTATTGGGTCTGGTGCTGGAGGGGCTGGGTCCCTGAATAACAAGTTTAATGGCATCTGATCCGCCATTAGCTTGTCCACATATGCTCGAAGCACCTTTACCGACTCCTTTGATGCCTTGGTCTTCCTCATTTTCTTATGCTCCCAGCCAATTTCTCCAAGGCTGTGGTGTGAAGCCTAATTGTCTTAGTGAAGGTAGTCTGAGACTCGAGTATCTTCATTTGGCTAGCAAGGAGTGCTGTAACATTTCCTCAATAGATGGAGGAACCTGGACAGTGGTCGGGGTAGACTGATCCTCAATTACAGTGGCTTATATGGACAACTTGGATGTTGCTACAGACAACCAATTGTTCAAACTGGCCAATGTCATATATAGCTGCTGAGCTGTCAGTGGGTTGGTCCGAGAAATAGGAACTGTAGGGGTAGCTGAAGAACTAGGGTCAGCAGAAGAGGAGGGCATATCAACTAGGACATATATGGCTGGAATGAAGGGAAGCTCTGTAGAAGGCTCGACCTCAACTGGCTCCTCAGACTGGCCAGTCGGGGCAGAAATAGATGACTTGCTTTTCTTGTCCCCCTTCGGGTTATCTGGACCCTTAATATTGAACCAGGAGAAGGAAGCTATTAGGCGCATTGTCATATTATAATGCATTTTCTTTACCTTCAAGTCTGTAAAGTACAATGTCATAGTGTTTAGGTAAGGATAGTTCCATGAACTTTCAATCCCCGTAGCAGTAATTGCCTGTATATAACATTCCCCATGTTGATAGTGAATCCCGACATAATAGAAGCAATGAGCAAAAATCGTGGATGGGGGACGGTCTGGTTATGAGAAGTTGGATCCAACCTATTGAACACAAAAGTGAGCAACCCTCTCGCCTCGAAATTCATATTCTTCCTAAGGATTTTCACTGCTGCGTGTATCCAATCCGAAACAACACCTGGATGCGCTAAAAACTATGCTAACCATGGGCAAACCTCCTCTTTCAGTGCCAACTTCTCCAAGTATTGGGTGTCATTTTCATCGTTGAAACCCAAATAGTCAATGGATGCTTTTCCGTAAAATACCATATTCTTGTTTCTCACTTTGGTCACAGTGGAGTCCTTTTTGGTCTAGGCGACATTTATGTAGAACACTTTGAACATGTGCTCATTTGCGTTCACCAGCCCATCACTGAAGTGGTCCCACCCACTTCTCATTTGAAATTTCTCTTAGACTTTGGGTGTAGGACTGACAATGGGTCCTTGGTTATGATGCACCTCTCAGGGATGAGATGCATTTTGGACCATATTTCCCAGAATTTGTGGAAGACCATTTGACACACAAAGAGGTCTTCCCAAACCTCAGTCTTCCTCGTTCGTTCAACACCACCAACCTCGGGTACCCCACTAATTGGGACATCCTCAGCACTGTCAGCACTCTCCTCAGATTCTTAAGCTGTGGGGAGGTAGAGTATTTGCCGTTGCCCGCTGCTGAGCCATCAGGCGACTTATACTGTATAGCTTGTGGATCTTGGGCTGGGACTGAGAGGGCTTGCCCTGACTTAGCTGATAGTTCCCGAGATGGAAGGTACTCACTCCCTGACTGCTCCTTATCAGTCACTATTTGCTTCCTTGTTTTTGGTTTTGGTTAGGGATTAAGTTTCTTGAGCTTAGGTTTCCCTTCCCGGGAGGGTTCACCTCGACCGGGTTGTTTGTCACCTCGTCCTATTAGTTTCTCCATTCTCTACACACAAAATATTCTAACATTGTTAGTATAGGCAAGTGTAGTGCATAATGAGGCAGAGCATCAAGAAGCATGTTATTGGTAATACAATCGTGCAAGATCCATGCCGGTCGCACGCAAAGGGCATGCGGACGCATAGGGAAAACATCATGGAAAATACCTCTCTGAACATGTTCCATGCGAGCCATGCCATCAGTTCATGCGGCCGTGCGGGAACAATGCGGTCCGTACAAATAGGTCATGCAGCCGCACTAAGCATCAACTCCAATTAGGGACATTCTGAACTTCACTGATGCGGGCTGCACAAACATGGCATGCGGCCACGCAGAGCATGGTGCGGACCGCACAAACATGTCATGCGACCGCGCTGGGTTTTTAACACTGGGACTGTCACACCTCCTTTTGGCGCGCCCCCTACCCCGAAGTGTAGATGCGCGAGGGAGTTTTTCCAATTTAAGTGACAATATTCGAAACGGGATTATTCTACTTATTTCAGAGTCGCCACTTGGAATAAATTAGGTGTCCCAAGTCACTAATTTACTAAAATCCCGAATCGAGGAAATTTTCGACTTTCCAAATAAAGTCTGCGAACCAGAAATTCTAAGTAAGGAATTCTGTTGACCCGAGGGAAGGTGTTAGGCACCTCCGGATCCCGTAGTTCTAGCACGGTCGCTTCAATTATCATAAATGGCTAAAAATATATAATTTTAAATATGTATCATAAATCATGTACTTTTAATCAATTCTAGGCCGATTTTATTATTATTTTTAATAGAAATGTAACGTCATGAAGACATGTCTCGGACCGCGTTGCGATCAACGCACCCGTGGTTGTTAACATATTTCAAACACGTTGAGATTCGAATTTGGGTCGCATAAATGTGCACCCGAGCTTAGGAAGGCAAATAGTAATTAAGGCGTGCCCTAAAGAGATATCCTAAAGCGACTACGTTTTTGCCTCGTCGTATCTCTAAAAAATAAAAGAAAGCAATAACATCCTATATTATCTTTATTTTTAGAGTTCTAGAGCTAAATTGTGAACATGACTTGTTAGAATTTAAATGAACAAGATGGCCCCCATTTAACATCTACGGGCCCAAACTCAACGTGAATGATGCAAATTGGGCCTGGGCCAACTTATTCTGATTCGAGCCCAACTACATGGTGCTACCCACACCCTAAATTTAACATGTGGAAAAATGAGATTGATATTAAGGAAAACTATTTTTTATGAGACTAAACAGAACAAATGTTTAACTAAAGGGGGCATGAGCTACTGATTACTCAACCTTTAAACTTGATAGGCATTTAAATAGGCTATAAATGAAAGGAAACTAGTCATAGCAGTACATGGATACTACATCGTCGGTTTTTGTCTAAACTAGCATACATGGGAATGAATCCGCAATTTTAAACTAATAAGCAATCAATATTTATTTATACATTAATAAAAACTACTCAACATGATTCTAATAAGGTAAATAACTAACACATATACAACTTAACATATGGAAATATGACTAAAGTGACTTCCAACTTTAAAGCTCCATTCTTATTCATGCTTCGGACATCGACTACATCGTATACCAATATAAAATGTGTACCTGGAAGTAGAATCGAAATAAACGAGGAGTTAGCAACAGTATGCATCAACCAGATTTAAACCAACAGCAACATCAGTAGCAACTCTCGATCAGAAATCCAGGAGAAACAGTAAACCAGAGACCAACAACAAAGCCAAAGGTGATTCAAAACCAAAACAGAGAATCCAGCAAACCAAGAAAAAGCTAAAAAGAACAAACTTAGTGAAGAAAACTGGAGGTGTTTATGAACTGAAACAACAAAAGGTTTGATTCCAATTAAAGAAAAAAGACTGCTAGATGTGTGGTTATCGCTCATGGCAATCTACAACTTAGTATCGAAATCAGTGCAAAATCAGTTTCAAAGTGTTTTCAAATCTGTTTCTTTCAAAGTGTATATGAAGGAGAAACTTTCTTTCAGATTCTAAAATGTGTGTGTAAAATCTGCTTTGCTCTCTCTGTTTTTTCCAGGTTCTCCCCCTCTATTCTGCCAGTAAGTGTGTATATTCTCTGTCTATTCTTTTCTCCCTCTTATAGCCTTAAAGACTCAAAACATCAACCTATTTTAATTGTTTCAGATCTGTCCAGCACATGTTATTCTCTCTTTTTTGCACTTTTCAGTTGTCTAAACATGGCTCTAAAAACTCCTAAGTGCAGAAAGTATGTGGGATACCTACTGTCCAGCAGGTTTCTGTGACGACCCGGCCCGTCGTCATGGGAATTACCACCCCGTAACGTTGTAATTGTATGTTTTATGCTTTTATATCAGTGTTAAAGTCTATCGGGTGAGTTAGGGGTGATTTGGATTGGAAATGAGGCATATAGCCTTTGTAAAGGAAACTTGAATAAGGAAAGTCAACCCAGAGTTGACTATTTGGTTAGAGGGCTCGGAATCGGATTTTGATGATTCGGTTAGTTTCGAGAGGTGATTTGTGACTTAGGGGAGCGATCGGAATTGAATTTGGAGGTCCGGTGTAGAAATAGGCTTGAATTGGCCAAGGTTGAATTTTGGCGAAATCCGAACGGTAGGTGAGATTTCGATCCGGGGGTCGGAATGGAATTCCGACAGTTGCAGTAGCTATGTTAGGTGATTCTGGATGTGCCTGCAAAATTTCAGGTCATTCGGACGTCGTTTGGTCGGGTTTTTGATTGAATGTGTAATTCGGAAAGTTTTAAGGAATTTAGGCTTGAATTCGATGTGAATTATGGATTTTTGATGTTGTTAGACGTGTTTTGAGGATTTGAGCAAGTTCGAATAAGGTATTAAGATGTGTTGGTGTGTCTGGATGAGGTCCCGGGGGCCTCGGGGTGATTCTGGATGGTTAAACGGGTGAAAATGTGGAAAATTGCAGGTTTTGAGTCTGTTATGTTGTTTTCGCTCCTGCGGAAATGGGAGCACAGGAGCAACTCCGCAGAAGTGGACAACGAGGCGCAGAAGCGGAGCCGACCGCTGAAGCGGAGCCTAGTCCGCAGGAGCGGCTTCGCTGGTGCGAGAGGTCGATCGCAGAAGCGGTCTTGAGCCGTCTTGGGAATAGGATGTTTGATCGCGTAGGCGAGTCCGCTGAAGCGGACTCTTGGTCGCAGAAGCGGATCATTCCGCAGAAGTGGACTAATTTCCGCGGAAGCGGATGCGCAGGGGCGGTCCCTTGATCGCTGGTGCGGAAATGGCCAAAAGGGCCTGGGTTCGCAGAAGCGACCAAAAGGTCGCAGAAGCGGTTCCGCAGGGGTGGAATTTTATCCGCAGCAGCGAAAATCGCTGTGAGTTAAGTGTATCAGAAGTTAGAAAAATTTCAGAAACATTTCACACATTTGGGTCTCGGCTTTAGAGGCGATTTGGGCTATTTTGAAGAGAAATTCAAGGGAAATCATCAGGTAATCAACTATGGACTTAAACTATGGTTAGTATTGGTAATATTATGCAATTATATCATGAAAATGGAGGAATTTGGGGTAATTTATGGAGGATTTAGCCCTAGGCTTGAACTTTAGAAAATCAAGGTTTTGAATAGGCAAATGGAGTCCGAATTTGGTAAAATTGATATGCTTAGACTCGTATCGAGATGAGGATTCCGAATATGTGACTTCCGTAATTTTTCGAGAAACGTACCGAAAGTCGGGTTTTGACAACTTTGGGAATTTTGATGTAAATTGGGTTATATTGATTGGGTGTTGTCCCATTGGCCTAATTTGTTGTGTTTCTACTGTATTTGATCAGATTCTACGCGTGCGGAGCTTGATTCTCGTGGCAAGGGCATTGCGGAGTAGTCGTCGCACCGTGTTGAGGTGAGTAATAGATGTGGGTGATGACCAGCGGGTTCGAAACCCCGGTATACCACTTTGTGACGCTGTATAGCGGCGAGACACGCACACTTCCTGAGAGTGCGGGGTGGATCATGAACTGGAGACTATATATTAGTCCGACCTGTTGATACTCTATTATTGGCTATTCTCGAGCCGTTGAACCCCCTTCTTGGGCGGTTGAGTATACTTGTGGGCCGTGAGCCGGTTATTGGATCCCGCGAGGATCGTTATCATTGTCTTATCATATAGACATGCTAGTTTACTACTAGTCCGCAGCTATTTCTGTTATTATGCTAATTCCAATCTTTGGAACTTGATATTACTGTTTTCCAACTGAAAAATGATAAAAGAGTTTTCAAAAAACTACTTTTGAGCCTGCGAGGCTGATAATAGGTGAATTTGACTATAATTATACCCTAAATAATCACACTTTATTATAAGAACAATGTTGTTAAGAGGACAAAATGCTTTGATTAGTGTTTGATTGTGTTTTACAGGTACATGTGATGCATTGGATGCTTTAAAAAGCCATTTTGAAGCCATAAGTTGATGAAAAGGCCAAGAGAAGAGCTAAAGTGAAGAGGGCTGGACGAAGCAGTGAAGAAACAGAAGCATTGTTCATCCGCGGTCCACTCGCGGTCGCGGATGAACCGCGAAAAACGAAGCCCTCTGAATCTTGACTGTTCGCGGTCCGCTCGCGGCCGCGAACGAACCGCGGAGGTCCCAGCGGCAGTTATCCTAATTGGACTCTAATTTGTTTTCTTAGCCCTAAAACCTCTATATAAACCCCTAGTTTGCCCCATAGAGGCATGTACTTTATTTCTTCAATACTTTTGCAAGGTTTTAGTAGGAGAGATTCCTCTCAAACTCTTTCTATTATTTTATATCAAGCAATTCTTTATGATTTCAATTATTATTCTTGTTTCTTCAAGCATGAGTAGCTAAATTCTTTTCTAAGGTTTTGATGGAACCTATTGATAGATGAACTTATCATTTATGTGATTACAAATTGTGACTTAGATTTCTATTTGTTCAACTTCATTCTTATTGTAGTTAATTGGTAGAGCTCCCAATTAGCTGTGCCTATTTAGTGTGCATAACTTGGAAAAGAGTGCATATTTAGGTTTATTGTTGAACAACACCACACCTAGGTTATTAGAGGAATCTATAATTTTAGGCGTAAAGACGGGATTAGGAATAACGAAGTCTTGGGTGCAATCTAAAGTGAACTATTCAAATTAAAGCTAGCTAGGGTAGCTCGGGAGAGTGCACTAGTAAATTATTGTAATTGCTCGGGAGAGGGTTACGATACACATAGCGTTCATGATTGATAGAATATATTAACAATTTGTATGAGCATAACGATAAGGGATTCAGTCAATAGGGAAATCAATACCTTAGTCTTTCTCTATATTATTTTATTCAACATTCAATTCTTTCTTTTAAAGCATTCTTTAATTCTTGCAAAGTAGTTGTTCGAAAACACACAAATATATATTCAAAGTTTGGGAACTTGATTCGTAAGTACTTTTGGGGTTGTGAAAGTTGCAATTGGTAGGTTAATTCTCTGTGGGATCGATCTTGGACTTATTAAACCAAGTTATATTGACTACGACCGTTGCTTGGACGTGAACCAATTTTTATTTGAACCGGGTTAGGTAGATTTTTCTTTTCTTAGGATTAGAGGTAAAAGGGCAACATGTAACCCCGAATATGCACATTAGCAAAAGCGTAAATTGAACTTGAGAATGTATCTTCTAAGCTTGATTGTAGAATCTCAATATGCTTTAAATTGCACAATAATGCTTGCTTGAACATCGATAGGACTTTGTAGATAAACCGAATTCCAAATGAGTTGCATGCCATGTGTGTGTGAGGTTGTTACTTACATTGTATGTTGTACATGATGCCTAGAACTTGCCCTGTGTGTTTGCAAAGCGAAATAGAAGTTGTTCGGTTGTAGAAAGGATAGAGGCATTTATTTGTGTAACTCCATATATCAATAGACATGAATTCACCCGTACATTATATCTTAGTTAACCCCTTCGAGCTTAAAGCCTATTCTTTGATAACCTTGAATGTTCTTCAAATTATTATATTTGTTCTACTTTACCTCCTAGAAGCACTTGTATTGTAATGAATATGCAAAAGTTTAAGTGTGGGGTGAAGGGAAATTGAAAAGGGAAAATCAAGAATGAATGGTAGAAAATAATAAGCTGGCCAAAATAATATAAATGTGTTTCAAAGCAATGAGAAAAAGAGCTATATCAATGTATATATGAAAATTACAAAGGCCAATTACACCAACAAAAGAAAAATGGGGATTAAAAGTAAATAAAGGTGAATAAATGTTTACGGGAGACATAAGGAAGAAAACTAAAAGGGAAAGTGGTGAAAGAGAAAAGAAAAGTGCTTAGGGAGGCTAGTCATTATACCCAAAAGTATCCTACCCGTCCCATAGCCTACATTACAACCCTTAAAGACCTCTTGATCTATGATTGGATAACTCGATTAGTGGAGTATTACACTAGGGGCAAGCCTATGGTGTGTCTGTATTCATATAAATGTTCTTTGTTGAGAGTGAGTGAATTTTTCCGATATTTATAAGTTCTATGTTCTTCATTGTTTATGTGTGGGAACTTCTCTCAATAAATTTGGTCAGAGCATGTAACTCGAGAGGAAGAAGGTAAATTTGCAAGTTTTTGGTAATAATTAGAGTAAGCAATAATGTGTTGGCATGAGAGTTTACGGTTAGGTAAGGATTGTGCATATCTTAGGTTAATCATGAAAAATAGCTTTTTGGTACATGCCTCTATGGGGCAAACTAGGGGTTTATATAGAGGTTTTAGGGCTAAGAAAACAAATTAGAGTCCAATTAGGATAACTGCCGCTGGGACCTCCGCGGTTCGTTCGCGGCCGCGAGCGGACCGCGAGCGGACCGCGAGCGGACCGCGAACAGTCAAGATTCAGAGGGCTTCGTTTTTCGCGGTTCATCCGCGACCGCGAGTGGACCGCGGATGAACAGTGCTTCTGTTTCTTTACTGCTTCGTCCAGCCCTCTTCACTTTAGCTCTTCTCTTGGCCTTTTCATCAACTTATGGCTTCAAAATGGCTTTTTAAAGCATCCAATGCATCACATGTACCTGTAAAACACAATCAAACACTAATCAAAGCATTTTGTCCTCTTAACAACATTGTTCTTATAATAAAGTGTGATTATTTAGGGTATAATTATAGTCAAATTCACCTATTATCAATACCCCACACTTAAACCTTTGCTCGTCCTCGAGCAACCTTTAATCACACCTTAGGCCAATAAAAAATTTTGTCTCCCCCAAAATATGTCACAAAAGCTATTATACATGAACAACCTAAGATATGCATAATCTTTACTTAACTGTAAATTCTCATGCCCGCACGTTATTACTTACTCTACTTATTACCAAAATCTTGCAAATTTACCTTCTTCCTCTTGAATTACATGCCCTTACAAAAGTTATTGAGAGAAGTTCCCACACATTAACAATTCAAATACATGGAACTTATAGATATCAGAAACATTCACTCACTCTCAACAAAGAACATTTATATGCGTACAGACACACCATAAGCTTGCCCCTAGTGTAATACTCCACTAATCGAGTTATCCAATCATAGATCAAGAGGTCTTTAAGGGTTGTAATGTAGGCTATGGGACGGGTAGGATACTTTTGGGTGTAGTGACTAACCTCCCTAAGCACTTTTTTTTTTCTTTCACCACTTTCCCTTTTAGTTTTCTCCCTTATGTCTCCCGAAAACATTTATTCACCTTTATTGGCTTTTAATCCCCATTTTTCTTTTGTTGGTGTAACTGGCCTTTGTAATTTTCATATATACATTAATATAGCTCTTTTTCTCATTGCTTTGCAACACATTTATATTATTTTGGCCAGCTTACTATTTATTCTTGATTTTCCCTTTTCAATTTCCCTTCACCCCACACTTAAACTTTTGCATATTCATTACAATACAAGTGCTTCTAGGAGGTAAAGTAGAACAAATATAATAATTTGAAGAACATTCAAGGGTTATCAAAGAAATAGGCTTGAAGCTCAAAGGGGTTAACTAAGATATAATGTACGGGTGAATTCATGTCTATTGATATATGGGTTTACACAAAGAAATGCCTCTATCCTCTCTACAACCAAATAACTTCTATTTCGCTTTGCAAACACACAGGGCAAGTTCTAGGAATCATGTACAACATACAATGTAAGTAAAAACCTCACACACGCATGGCATGCAACTCATTTGGAATCCGGTTTATCTACAAAATCCTATCAATGTTCAAGCAAGCATTATTGTGCAATTTAAGGCATATTGAGATTCTACAATCAAGTTTAGATGATACATTCTCAAGTTCAATTTACGCTTTTGCTAATGTGCATATTTGGAGTTACATGTTGCCCTTTTACCTCTACTCTTAAAAAAAATCTACCTAACCCGGTTCAAATAAAAACCCTTGGAAAAGAACCGTGGTCAAAAGAAAAACCAAGGGGGAATGATACATTACCTAAAAAAAAAAAAAGATAAAGGAAAGAAAAATTCCTACGTGGACTACTTCCCTCAAGAGTACTTGTCCTAAATAGTCCGTCATCAGGAAGAGTCCTCTACTCATATTTATGGATTTTTAAAATTTTCTGATTTTTTTTGTATTTTTATTATTTTATATTACTTACTACACTAATATATACATCATGTACAAGATAAGTTTCCCACCCCACACTTAAAAATATGCCATGTCCTCATGGTATAAACAATATGAAAGCACAATGGGGTTTAAGAAAACTTACATGTGACTCACTCGGAGTCGGAAACAGTGGATGGGTCGACATGGCATGCTCTCCCAAGTGCTCTGAACCATGCCATAAATCTGTTCTCTGACCGGGCTTGCCTAGTTGACATGGCATCTAGTCGTGTGTGTAGACCGTCAACTGAAGTGCGTAGAGCAGCCACTTCCTCCTCCATTGACCTCAGCATAGGTCGTGTGGAGTCGGATCTAGACATGCTTGCTCCGCGAGGAGCAGGCCTGGAAGGTCCAGCTGAATCCATGGAGTGGCTGGCCCGGGCCTCCGGTACAGGGATCATCATCATCATCTAAGTCAATGGGTGTGGTGTCTCGTCCAACCCGAATAGTGGCAGCTCTAAATGGAGCTTTTGGTAGTAACTCACCGTCAGTCTCATGAACTGGGGTGTGGTTGAGGAGACACAAGGAAGTGACAAGAGATGGGTAATAGAAACCCTTGGCAGTGAGGGATCCCCTCAGTACCATCTCGTCACTAATAACCCGGGCAATATCAACATCCCGGTGTGTTACCAAACACCAAGTCAACAGAGCCCTATTAAAGGTAACATCTGTAGTGTTACTTGAGGGCAGAATGCGGTTGCAAATTATAGAAAACCAACATTTGGCAATGTGAGTGAAACAGTTAGAATGCAGAGTTTGGTTTCGAATCCATACGGGAACACCATCTACACATAAGGCCTCAATTAACATGTCCCATGTGACACCGGGCCTATCATGGTAATAATCAATATCACTCGTGTGTAGTGGTAGGCGAAGTACCTGCCGAATGGTGGGAATATGAGCATTTACATGCTTACCTCTGACGAAAACTCGTCTCACCGAGGAGTACGGGGCGTTGGCATAGAATTCTCTGACCAGCATCTTGTTTACTGTAGTGGGTGTTTCAAAAAGGAACTCCATCTCTCGCCGTCGGATCTCATCATACATTTCCGGCTTTTCCGAGCGGATGGCTATTCTGTCCACTTCAACTTCTTGAAGCCACTTTTTGTTCGCTTTGATATTAAATGCATTTTCCGCCCCTTCATCGGCAAACCGAGATTCATCATAAGTTGGTTGCCTTGATGAGCTAGCGCCATGTCGTGATCTCTTTGGAGCCATGACCCTGTACAATTAAGATAGCCAAAAAGTGTATAAACTGTTAGTTAGTGGAAGGCTACTCAGACTTCGCCATCCTTGAAAACTCACAATTGACCATCAACTATGTGTAATTCCCGCAAACTCTTTATCTCACTATTCCCTACATCCCCAATTGCGAACCCCACACTTAGTTCTTGGCACACATCCTATTTACTTAGTCCATCCCAAAAAGTGTTCAATAACCATTGTAAAAATTGGCATTATGTCTCCTAATTACCATTAGTCTATTAGGCTCAATGTAATGTGCCCTAACTTAACCAACCAACACATATATCGTGTAGAACTACTATTAGGGTTTCCAAGTCATAAAATCAACACAAATAACAACCCAACACCCATTCTTCTCCCAACATCAATCGTAGAACAATGTTCCTTAAAGTAATTTCATGGCAAGATTAAAAGCACAATGATAAATCAAGCAACATTCATGAATAGACCCTAACTAAGACTAACTAAATATTTATACAAACTAAACAATCAAAACCTAAAAAAAATGGAGCAAAATAAAAGAGATAAGTAAAGAAACTTACAAGTTATAGTAATGGAGAAGTGGGGTGGAAGAAAGGGATGAATTGTAGAAGAGAGGGATGGGGATTTTTAGAGAGAAGGGAGAGGTTTTGAATTTAGAGAGAGAGGGATTTGAGAGGGGAGGGGCGGCTGTTTTGGGTTATGGGGAAGGGGGGTTAAGTTATTTAGGGTTTAGAAAAGGGGGAGGAAAAAAAATAAAAAAAAAACTTGAAATTTGGCCGACCGCGGAACTGACCGCGACTGTCCGCGGTTCGTTCGCGGCCGCGAGCGGACCGCGAACAGTCGAGATTCAGAGGAGGCATTTTTTCGCGGTTGGCTCGCGACCGCGGATGGACCGCGAATAGAGAAGTTCAAAGAGGGTATTTTTCCGCGGTTCATCCGCGGTCCGCGAGTGGACCGCGGACAGTGCTCCGTTATGAAAAAATTCGACTGCTTCAGCAAAAGATTTTTATTTGTTTTTTTCTTTTAATCCTTATTACTTACTACTAATATTAAATTACTTACAACATGTTCGTGGGTTGCCTCCCACGTAGCGCCTGAGTTAACGTCGCGGCACGACTCAGCTTAGCGCATTTTACGGCTCGCTGGACCTTTGAGGTTCATTCAAATGCAATTCTATCTTGTCCTCCATGTCATCCAGGCCTATGTATTGTTTCAACCTCTGTCCGTTTACCTTAAAGGTACGTGATCCATCCATAGTTTGAATTTCCACAGCTCCGGACTCAAATGCCTCGATTACCTTGAAGGGTCCTGACCACCTTGATTTCAATTTACCTGGGAACAGTCGTAATCTTGAATTGTATAATAGTACCTTGTCCCCATTTTTGAAGGTACGCTCAACTATATTTTGATCATGGATCCGCTTCATCCTCTCTTTATACAATCTTGTATTTTCAAATGCTAGATACTGAAATTCTTCTAACTCATGCAACCCAGTCAACCTTGCTTTACCTGCTTCATCCAAGTTGAGATTCAATTGTTTCAGTGCCCACCACGCTTTATGTTCTAATTCAACCGGCAAGTGACAAGCTTTTCCGAACACCAATTTATAAGGAGACATGCCGATGGGTGTTTTGAATGCTGTTCTATATGCCCATAGTGCGTCATCGAGCTTCCTGGACCAGTCGGTTCTTGTAGCGTTCACTGTTTTGGTCGGTACACTTTTAATCTCCCTGTTGGAGACCTCAACTTGTCCGCTAGTTTGCGGGTGATATGGAGTGGCCACCTTGTGTTTAACATCATATTTGGCCAATAATTTCTCAAAGGCTCGGTTGCAAAAGTGTGTGCCCCCGTCACTAATGATGGCCCTTGGAGTCCCAAACCGGGTGAAAATATTCTTCTTCAAAAATCCCACTACCACCTTAGCATCATTGGTAGGTAGTGCTGCAGCTTCCACCTATTTGGACACGTAATCAACAGCAACAAGTATGTACTTATTTCCGTATGAGCTAATGAAGGGCCCCATGAAATCTATTCCCCAGACATCGAATACTTCCACCTGCTGAATTGGATTCATTGGCATCTCATGACGCCGAGAGATGTTTTCGGTGCGTTGACATTCGTTGCAACCTTTCACCCACAAGTGTGCATCCTTAAATACTGTCGGCCAATAGAAACCGGCCTCGAGTATTTTGGCAGCTGTACGAATTCCTCCAAAGTGCCCGCCGTATGCTGAAGCGTGACATGCCTGCAAAATAGAAGATTGTTCTATCTCGGGGACGCATCTCCGGATCATGTTATCAAGACATATCCTAAACAAGTATGGTTCATCCCAATAATAATGACGACTTTCAAGAAAAAATCTTTTCCTCTGGACCGATGATAGGTCATAAGGAACAATGCCACTGGCCAGATAATTAGCGTAGTCAGCATACCATGGAGCTTTCAGGAGAGTAGTTGTGAGCAATTGCTCATCTGGAAAAGTTTCCAGAATTTCCCCACTCTCTTTGACAAGTTCAGCTCCTTCAAGTCTTGACAAATGGTCAGCTACTTGATTCTCAGTGCCTTTTCTATCTCTGATTTCGAGGTCGAACTCTTGGAGAAGCAACACCCAACAAATTAGGCGTGGCTTAGAGTCCTTTTTATCAATTAGATATCTTAAAGCTGCATGGTTTGTGTAGACGATTACCTTTGATCCTATGAGATAGGACCGAAATTTGTCGAATGCAAACACAACCGCTAGCATCTCCTTTTCCATCACTGTGTAGTTTAGCTGTGCTCCACTCAGAGTTCTGCTTGCATAGTATATTGGATGCATCAGCTTATCTTTCCTCTGGCCCAGTACTGCCCCCACTGCATAATCACTTGCATCGCACATTAACTCAAACGGTTGATCCCAGTCTGGGGCAATGATGATGGGTGCTGTGACCAGCCTCTTTTTCAATTCCTCAAAAGCAATCCTGCATTCGTCAGTAAAAACAAAAGAATGGTCTTTCTCTAGTAACTTACAGAGAGGGTTTGATATTTTGGAGAAGTCTTTAATGAACCTCCGGTAAAAACCGGCGTGTCCAAGAAAGCTTCTTATGGCCCTGACGGATGTTGGTGGTGGCAACTTTGCAATGATGTTGACTTTAGCACGGTCCACCTCAATGCCTTTGCTTGAAACCCTGTGCCCAAGTACTATACCTTCTTGAACCATAAAGTGGCACTTCTCCCAGTTTAGTACTAAGTTTGTTTCCATGCATCTTTGTAATACTCTATTCAGATTGGCCAGGCATTCGTCGAATGAATTTCCAACCACTGAGAAATCATCCATGAACACTTCCATAATGTCTTCTACCATGTCGGTGAAAATAGCCATCATGCACCTTTGAAAAGTGGCAGGTGCATTGCATAGTCCGAATGGCATCCTCCTGAAGGCGAAGATACCATAAGGGCATGTGAAGGAGGTCTTTTCTCTATCTTCGGGGGCTATGGAGATTTGATTGTACCCCGAGTATCCATCCAGAAAGCAAAAGTGAGATCTCCCTGCCAACTTGTCAAGCATTTGATCAATGAAGGGAAGTGGGAAGTGATCCTTGCGAGTGGCTAGATTCAGTTTCCTGTAGTCCATGCATATTCTCCATCCGGTGACGGTTCTTGTTGAGATCAGTTCATTGTTGTCGTTTTTCACTACCGTCATGCCTCCTTTCTTGGGTACACATTGGACCGGACTCACCCAGCTGCTGTCTGAGATTGGGAAGATTATTCCTGCATCTAGCCACTTTATTACCTCCTTCTTCACCACTTCCTTCATGTTGGGGTTCAGCCTTCTTTGGTGTTCCCTGGAAGGTTTATGTCCGTCTTCCAGGAGGATTTTATGCATGCAATAGGCTGGGCTGATCCCTTTTATGTCTGCCATGGTCCACCCGATGGCAGTCTTGCATTCCTTGAGTACCTGTATAAGCTTTTGAGCCTGCACATCTAACAAACTAGATGAGATAATAACAGGTAATGTGGAGTTAGGGCCTAAATACTCATATCTGAGATGTGATGGTAGTGGTTTAAGTTCAAGCTTTGGTGGCTCTTCTATGGATGGCTTTGCTGGTGGGTTTTCTCTTTTTTCTAGGTGTAGGGGTTCGAATTCGATCTCTCGCTTCCAAAATCCCTTCCCTTCCAAGGATAATACCCATTCGGCCAGACTTTCACCATTTACTTCTTCCATGTTCATCGGGCATGCTTGCAGTGGGTCTTCAATAGTCAATTCTGCATCGTCGGTTTCCACTATTACATCGACCGCATCAACTAGAGAGCAATTTGCAAACTCGCTAGGGCGCCTCATGGATTTTTGCACATTGAATATGATTTCCTCATCATTCAACCTCATCTTGAGTTCCCCAGTCTCACAATCAATTATAGCTCTTCCAGTAGCTAGGAATGGTCTTCCCGGGATTAGGGGAATTTCTTCGTCGACCCTGCAATCAAGAATAACAAAATCGGCGGGAAACACGAACTTCCCAACCTGGATAAGCACATCATCTATAATACCAAATGGACGCTTAACGGTCCTGTCAGCAAGCTGTAAAAGCATAGAGGTGGGTCTGGCTCTCCCAATACCTAACCTCTTATAGATAACTAAGGGCATGAGATTAATGCTTGCTCCCAAATCACATAAAGCCTTAGTAAAGGCATAATTCCCTATAGTGCATGGGATGGTGAAGGTACCTGGATCAGATAGCTTCTCAGCAATGGGTCTGGAGACTACTGCACTACAAGTCTGTGTAAGTGTAACTGTGGCCAAGTCTTGGAAATCAAATTTCCGCGACATCAATTCCTTCATCATCTTAGCATAACCAGGCATTTCTTTTAAAGCTTCAATTAATGGAATGTTTACTGGATTTGCTTGAGCATCTCGAAGAACTTTTTGTATTGCTCCTCTTTCTGGTGTTTGGCCAACCTTTGGGGGAATGGTGGTGGAGGCCTCTTCTTCCGGGTGACTTGGGATTTTTCTTTTTCTATCACTTTCTCATAAATCTGCTGCTCTACCTGTTTAGCTACTTTCTCCGCTCCCTGTTGTGCTTCTTTATTATCAGCAATTGGCTGGACTGTGGCTTTTGTCAATCCTGTGGATTCATCTAGTTCAATGTGCAATGGCGCAGGTGTCTCAGCCTGTCTGTCAATATTTTCACTTTCATTCTCAGCATCAAGATCTCTACCGCTTCTCAGAGTCACTGCCATTATTTGCTTTGGGATTTGGTCCTTTGGGTTCGTTTGAGTATCTGCAGGTAATTTCCCTTGAGGCCGATTGTTTAGTGACATAGCAATCTGCCCCATCTGCACTTCCATATTTTTGATGGCGGCATCATGTGCATCTATCCTCTCATTTGTTTTGGCATTTGACCCAATTACCTACTGCATCATAGCTTCCAATCTTGCAAACCCATCGTCATGTCTACCCCCATGTGGTGGTGGAGGTGGATGATATCCCTGCTGCTGATTGCCGAAATTCTGAGGTCTAGGATATGGAGCCATGTTGTGTGGTGGCCTCATACCTGCTGCATTGAATTGTGGCTGGGGAGGTC
The DNA here is from genome assembly GCA_032618575.1 of Nicotiana noctiflora. Classification (NCBI taxonomy): domain Eukaryota; kingdom Viridiplantae; phylum Streptophyta; class Magnoliopsida; order Solanales; family Solanaceae; genus Nicotiana; species Nicotiana noctiflora. The sequence continues at coordinate 42,148 of JASVEL010003788.1, read as the reverse complement.
TGTATTGCATTGGAGCCTGTTGGCCCCAGTTTTGATTACCTTGTCGTTGTCCTCCATAGTTAGCCACATAGTTCATATCTTCATGCTGATGATGATGTTCTTGGTCTGCAGCCCATGGATTACCTATGGGTTGGCTAATGCAAGATGTGCATAAACCACCATTGGTAGTATCTACAATGTGAACTTGCTGCTTAACCCCTGATTCTTCCACCTTCTTTGTTAGGATGCTCATCTGTGTCAATAAAGTTGCCATGTTCTCCTCTAGAGTGTTGGATGGATCCAGAGGTACAGAGTGTACTACTGGTGTGATAGGAGCATTCCTGGACGTCCACCCGGAATTTTGAGCCATCTTGTCTAGCAAATTTTGGCCCTCTCTCCAAGTCTTGCTCAGAAAAGCCCCACCTGTTGAAGCATCTACAATATTCTTCATACTGTCTGAAAGTCCCATGTAGAACCTTTGACCCAACATCTGTTCAGGAATCCCATGGTGAGGACACATAACAAGCATGCCTTTGAATCTCCCCCAAGTTTCATGTAATGTTTCCAATGGTTTCTGTTTGAAGCTCACAATCTCATCAATTTGTTGAGCTGTTTTGTTGGGTGGATGGAACTTGTTGTGGAATTATTTTACTAACTCATCCCAAGTTGCAATGGAGTTTATTGGGAGTGAGTTTAGCCATATCTGTGCTGCTCCTGTAACTGAGAATGGAAAAAGTAGTAATCTGATAGCTTTCGGAGTTACATTCGGTTGCCTTTGTGTTTTGCATATTGATAGAAAGTTTTTGAGGTGCTGCTGTGGATCTTCAACCTGAGACCCAGAGAATAATCCCTTGTTTTGCAATAAGTGAAGCATGTTGTTGGTAATCTGGAAAGACTCAGCTTGAATTGCTGGCACAACGATGGCAGTTGCCAAATTATCCGCTGTGGGTTGTGCCCAGTCGAACAATGCACCTTCTTGTGCCTCCTACGCCTCTTGCATATTTAGCCTGGCTTGCTGGTTTTGTTCGTTTACGTCACCCATGTCGAAGTCTAGTGTGATTGGTTGTTGAGATTGTTGAATTTGTTTGATGGCTTTGTTACGTGCCGGAAAAGTTTGCTCGGGGTCTGAGAGTCCTTCAATTAGTTCTCCAGTCCTTGCAGATTTTCTAGGCATGCACCTGAATACCCAAATCAACAAACGTCAAAATATTCAATGTAGAGTGTAGAAAGAACCTGAATACACAAGAATCTTGAAGTTATGGCAATGGCAATTGATAATTCCGTTAATTCCCCGGCAACGGCGCCAAAATTGATTCACGTCCAAGCAACGGTCGTAGTCAATATAACTTGGTTTAATAAGTCCAAGATCGATCCCACAGAGAATTAACCTACCAATTGCAACTTTCACAACCCCAAAAGTACTTACGAATCAAGTTCCCAAACTTTGAATATATATTTGTGTGTTTTCGAACAACTACTTTGCAAGAATTAAAGAATGCTTTAAAAGAAAGAATTAAATGTTGAATAAAATAATATAGAGAAAGACTAAGGTGTTGATTTCCCTTATTGATGGAATCCCTTATCGTTACGCTCTTACAAATTGTTAATATATTCTATCAATCATGAACGCTATGTGTATCGTAACCCTCTCCCGAGCAATTACAATAATTTACTAGTGCACTCTCCCGAGCTACCCTAGCTAGCTTTAATTTGAATAGTTCACTTTAGATTGCACCCAAGACTTCGTTATTCCTAACCCCGTCTTTACGCCTAAAATTATAGATTCCTCTAATAACCTAGGTGTGGTGTTGTTCAACAATAAACCTAAATATGCACTCTTTTCCAAGTTATGCACACTAAATAGGCACCGTTAATTGGGACGTCTACCAATTAACTACAATAAGAATGAAGTTGAACAAATAGAAATCTAAGTCACAATTTGTAATCACATAAACGATAAGTTCATCTATCAATAGGTTCCATCAAAACCTTAGAAAAGAATTTAGCTACTCATGCTTGAAGAAACAAGAATAATAATTGAAATCATAAAGAATTGCTTGATATAAAATAATAGAAAGAGTTTGAGAGGAATCTCTCCTACTAAAACCTTGCAAAAGTATTGAAGAAATAAAGTACATGCCTCTATGGGGCAAACTAGGGGTTTATATAGAGGTTTTAGGGCTAAGAAAACAAATTAGAGTCCAATTAGGATAACTGCCGCTGGGACCTCCGCGGTTCGTTCGCGGCCGCGAGCGGACCGCGAACAGTCAAGATTAAGAGGGCTTCGTTTTTCGCGGTTCATCCGCGACCGCGAGTGGACCGCGGATGAACAGTGCTTCTGTTTCTTCACTGCTTCGTCCAGCCCTCTTCACTTTAGCTCTTCTCTTGGCCTTTTCATCAACTTATGGCTTCAAAATGGCTTTTTAAAGCATCCAATGCATCACATGTACCTGTAAAACACAATCAAACACTAATCAAAGCATTTTGTCCTCTTAACAACATTGTTCTTATAATAAAGTGTGATTATTTAGGGTATAATTATAGTCAAATTCACCTATTATCAAAACACGTCTTTAAATTCAAACAAGAGTTGGATTATTGCATCTCGTGTTTTATATGTTGGATCGGATTGCACGTTGCAGGAATATCTCTATGAGATGTGCTTGGGCTGTAGGAGCCCCTCCGGAGTCTGAACCCCCACAGTGAGCACGGGTACCCAAAATTGGAGTCGGGCTACGCGCGTAGCGGTCATATCATGCATTGCATTGCATTTAGCTACATCTGCTAGCTGTTATGCTATTTATTGTTATTTGTTGGTACGGGTACAGTGAATATTGATTCTATGACAGGGTAGCTGATTATAGTTTTACATAGTGCTTTATTGCGGATTTCTTATCTGCGCTGTCTTACCCTTGTTTATTACCACTGAGTCTGGTTACTCCCTGCACCTTGTGTGCAGATCCAGGTACCTCTCAGCAGTGATCCAGTAGCTGTGCGAGGCGACATATGTGGGATATACGAGGTAGCTGCAGAGTCCGCAGGACCCGATATTCCTTCCTACTGTCTTTTGATTTTGTATTGACATTTCTTTCCGCACTTGGTATTTTTGTAAACCTTTATACACTTACGTTCAGTAGAGGCTCATGACTCTTGACCCTTCGGTCTATGGGAGTTAGTATATTTTGGGACTTGGTCTCCCCATTGTTGGTATAAGTATTACTATTGTTTCATATTTTGAAATGCTTAAATGGGTTAAAGAGAGCTTCTAGCTCCGTTGTTGATATTGATTGGTCGGGTTGGCTTAGCAATGTGCTGGGTGCCATCACGACCAGATTTGGGGTCGTGACAAGTTGGTATCAGAGCCTAGGTTTACTAGGCCTCGTGAGTCTTGAGCCGATTAGTAGAGTCTTGTGGATCGGTACGGGGACGCCCTGTACTTATCCTCGGGAGGCTGCGAACCTTTAGGAAAACTTCACTTTTCTTGAACTATGTCGTGCGATCTTGTTGTTCTGAGAACGAACTTCTATATTCTATTCTCTCGCAGATGGCAAGAACGCGAGCATCGGGACGAGGTGGACGACCTCCATTGCCAACTGTTAGAGGCCGTGGGCGCGGTCGTGCTAGAGGTAGAGGTAGGGCGGGCGGGCGGTGCTAGGCGACCGCCCGTTGTACCGGTTCGGGAGCGGCCCCAGGTGGTTGATGCCCCGTCGGCCTCGGTTCGGGGCCGAGGCTATATCAATTGCTATCCCTGGTCTTCGGGAGACTGCTTGCTCGGATATTATCGGTGCGTTCCGGTTTGGCTCGGGTAGTTTCGGCTACCGCTGCTGAGCGACATCTCGGTCGGGGGGTGGTCGGCGGACCCCTGCGGCTCGCACACGGCCCGGTTGTTCGGGGACTTCGGACGCCGGAGGCGGTCCCCGCTCGGGTGGTTGCACCGGTTATTCCTCCAGTTGCACCGGCTCCAGCTCCAGAGCATATGGTTCAGGTTATGCCCGATGACGAGCGGCGTCGTCTTGAGAGATTTGGTAGACTTCAGCCACCCCATTTCAGTGGCGTTGAGGGCGAGGATGCCCGGGGTTTCTTGGATAAGTGTCAGAAGATGCTGCGTACGGCTGGTATTCTTGAGTCCGGCGGAGTTTCATTTACTACATTTCAGTTCACTGGTCCCGCATTTGATTGGTGGGAGGAGTTTGAGAGGCGTAGGCATGCAAGAGCAGCACCTCTCACATGGCAGCAGTTCTCTACTCTCTTTCTAGAGAAATATGTACCTCAGTCTCGTCGCGAGGAGCTACGTCGCCAGTTCGAGTGGTTGATTCAGGGCGACATGTCTGTGACCCAGTATGAGCTTAGATTCACTCGGTTGGCTAGGCATGCCACATGGATGATCCCCACTGATAGGGAGAGGATCAGGAGGTTCATTGATGGCCTCAACTACTCTATCCGTATTCTTATGACCAGCGAGCGAGTTCTGTCATCATCGTTTGAGCAGGTTGCTGATATGGCACGCTCCATTGAGGCGGATCGTCGCCGAGAGAGAGAGGAGCGGGAGGCCAAGAGGCCTCGTAGTTCTAGTAGTTTCGGTGGTGCTCCGTCCAGAGAGCATTCCCAGCAGAGCAGAGGTCGCTCATCTAGACCTTCTCATTCAGGCCGCCCTGAACAGAGCAAAGGTTCTTATGGTCGTGGTCAACAGGGATTTCAGCAGGGTCGGTCATCACTTAGTGCCCTCCCAGCCCAGAGTGCAACACCTACTTCTCCAGCACCAGGTGCATGTTATGAGTGTGGTGAGTTTGGCCACATGAGGAGATAGTGCCCTCGACTACCTAGGGGCAGGACTCAGCAGAGGGATCAGCCCTCCTCTTCAGCACCATCTCAGTCTAGTAGAGGTGGAGGTCAGTCTTCTCGTGGTCGCCCCAGGGGCGAGGAGAGATCTGGTGGAGGCCAGGCACGGTTCTATGCACTTCCTGACAGGCGTGATGCAGTTGCCTCCGATGCAGTGATTACAGGTATCATTTCTGTCTGTCACAGAGATGCCTCTGTTCTATTTTATCCAGGGTCCACATATTCTTACGTGTCCTCTTACTTTGCACATCACTTGGGTGCGACTCGTAGTAGTCTTGATTTACTTGTTCATGTATCCACCCCCGTGGGTGATACGATCGTTGTGGATCATGTCTATAGATCCTGTGTTATATCTATTGGGGGTCTGGAGACCCAGGCAGATTTGTTATTGTTGGGGATGGTGGACTTTGATGTTATATTGGGTATGGATTGGTTATCTCCGTACCATGCTATATTGGACTGTCATGCTAAGACAGTTACGTTGGCCATTCCTGGTATTTCTCAGATTGAGTGGCGGGGTTCGACCGATTTCGTCCCTAGCCGTGTTATTTCGTTCTTAAAAGCTCAGAAGATGGTTGAAAAAGGGTGTTTATCGTACTTAGCTTTTGTGAGAGATGTGGGAGCTGAGTCTCCTAGCATTGATTCTGTACCTGTTGTGAGGGATTTCCCAGATGTATTCCCCTCAGACCTGCCGAGCATGTCGCCGGACAGGAATATTGATTTTGGCATTGACTTGGTGCCGGGCACTCAGCCCATATCCATTCCTCCTTATCGAATGGCACCAGAGCCGAGTTGAAAGAACTAAAAGAGCAGCTCCAAGAACTTCTGGATAAGGGTTTCATCCGTCCTAGTGTGTCCCAGTGGGGTGCGCCGGTATTATTTGTTAAAAAGAAAGATGGTTCCATGCGAATGTGTATTGATTATAGGCAATTGAACAAAGTGACAGTGAAGAACAAGTACCCTCTACCGCGCATAGATGATTTGTTTGATCAGTTACAGGGTGCGAGGGTGTTTTCTAAGATCGATCTTCGTTCGAGCTATCATCAGTTGAAGATCAGAGACTCAGATATTATGAAGACTGCATTCAGGACCCGATATGGTCATTATGAGTTTCTTGTGATGTCTTTTGGGCTGACCAACGCCCCAGCAGCATTTATGCATCTGATGAACAGTGTGTTCGGGCCTTATTTGGATTCATTTGTGATTGTGTTCATTGATGACATTCTAGTCTACTCCCGTAGTCGGGAGGAGCATGCTCAGCATTTGAGTATTGTGTTGCAGAGATTGAGGGAGGAGAAGCTATATGCTAAATTCTCCAAGTGCGAGTTTTGGCTCGAGTCCGTGGCATTTCTGGGACATGTGGTGTCTCGTGATGGTATTCAGGTTGATCCGAAGAAGATAGAGGTGGTGCAGAGTTGGTCTAGACCGACCTCAACAACGGAGATTCGTAGTTTCCTTGGGATGGCAGGGTATTACCACCAGTTTGTTTAGGGAGTTTCTTCTATTGCATCACCTTTGACCAGGTTGACTTAGAAGGGTGCTCCATTTGTGTGGTCGGATGAGTGCGAGGAGAGCTTTCGGAAGCTCAAGACAGCTTTGACCACGGCTCCAGTGTTGGTACTACCAATAGCTTCGGGTTCTTACATGGTGTATTATGTTGCTTCAAGAGTTGGGATCGGATATGTGTTGATGCAGGAGGGTAGAGTTATTATATATGCTTCTCGGCAGTTGAAGCCACATGAGAAGAACTATCCTGTTCATGATTTGGAGCTAGCCGCCATTGTTCATGCATTGAAGATTTGGAGACACTATTTGTACGGTGTGTCTTGTGAGGTGTATACCGACCATCGTAGTCTCCAGCACTTGTTCAAATAGAAAGACCTTAATTTGAGACGGCGGAGATGGCTGGAGTTGCTGAAGGATTATGACATTACTATATTATATATGGCTAGAGTTGCTGAAGGATTATGACATTACTATATTATATCATCCGGGGAAGGCCAATGTGGTGGCCGATGCTTTGAGCGGAAGGCGGTCAGTATGGGGAGCTTGGCATATATTCCAGCTGAGGAGAGGCCATTTGCTTATGATGTTCAGGTGCTAGCCAATCGGCTAGTGAGGTTAGATATTTCGGAGCCCAGCAGGGTATTGGCTTGTGTTGTATCTCGGTCGTCTCTATATGATCGTATTCGTGAGCGCCAGTATGATGATCCACATTTGGCTGTCCTGAGGGACAGAGTTCAGCATGATGATGCTAGAGATGTCACCATTGATAGTGACGGCGTATTGAGGATGCAGGGCCGGATATGTGTGCCCAATGTTGATGGCCTTCGTGAGTTGATTCGGGAGGAGGCCCATAGCTCGCGGTATTCTATCCATCCAGGAGCCGCTAAGATGTATCAAGATTTGAAACAGCACTATTGGTGGAGAAAGATGAAAATGGACATTGTCGGACATGTAGCACGGTGCCTCAACTGTCAGCAGGTTAAGTACGAGCATCAGAGGCCGGTGGTGTATTTCAGCGTATTGTTATTCCTGAGTGGAAATGGGAGAGAGTCACTATGGACTTTGTTACTGGACTCCCTCGGACGGCGAGGAAGTTTGATTCGGTATGGGTGATTGTGGATAGATTGACCAAGTCAGCTCACTTCATTCCAGTTAGTACTACCTACTCATCGGAGCGGTTGGCAGCGATCTTTATTCGAGAGATTGTTCGGTTGCATGGAGTCCCAGTGTCTATCATATCCAACAGGGGTACCCAGTTCACTTCTCAGTTTTGGAGAGCATTCCAGCGAGAGATGGGTACGCGGGTTGAGTTGAGTACGACATTTCACCCCCAGACAGACGGGCAGTCTGAGCGCACTATTCAGGATCTTGGAGGATATGTTGCGATCTTGTGTGATTGATTTTGGTGGTTCGTGGGATGAGTTCCTACCACTTGCGGAGTTTGCCTACAACAACAGTTATCAGTCGAGTATTCAGATGGCCCCGTATGAGGCATTGTATGGCGGGCGGTGTAGATCCCCCGTGGGATGGTTTGAGCCTGGTGAGGTTAGATTGATAGGGACTGAGTTAGTCCAGGATGCTCTGGATAGAGCAAAGTTGATCCAGGAGAGGCTTCGTACGGCACAGTCTCGTGAGAAGAGTTATGCGGACCGTAGAGTTCGAGAGTTGTCTTTCATGGTTGGTGACAGAGTATTGTTGAAGATTTCACCTATGAAGGGTGTCATGAGGTTTGGGAAGAAAGGAAAGTTGAGTCCCAGGTACATTGGTCCTTTTGAGATACTTAGGAGAGTTGGAGAGGTGGCATATGAGTTGGCATTGCCGCCCAGCTTATCCAGCGTTCATCCAGTATTCCATGTGTCTATGCTCCGGAAGTACATTGGAGATCCGTCTCATGTATTAGATTTCAGCACCATTCGGCTTGATGGTGATCTATCCTATGATGTGGAGCCTATTGCCATTTTGGGACGGCAGGTGAGAAAATTGAGGTCTAAGGAGATTGCATCAGTTAAGGTTCAGGTGGAGAGGTCGACCCGTGGAGGAGGCCACTTGGGAGATCGAGCGGGAGATGCGGAGCAGATATCCTCACTTGTTTGAGACTTCGGGTATGTTTCTTGACCCGCTCGAGGACGAGCGTTTGCTTAAGAGGGGGAGAATGTGACGACCCGGCTCATCGTCTCGGGAATTACCACCCCGTAACGTTGTAATTGTATGTTTTATGCTTTTATATCAGTGTTAAAGTCTATCGGGTGAGTTAGGGGTGATTTGGATTGGAAATGAGGCATATAGCCTTTGTGAAGGAAACTTGAATAAGGAAAGTCAACCCGGAGTTGACTATTTGGTTAGAGGGCTCGGAATCGGATTCTGATGATTCGGTTAGTTCCGGGAGGTGATTTGTGACTTAGGGGAGCGATCAGAATTGAATTTGGAGGCCCGATGTAGAAATAGGCTTGAATTGGCTAAGGTTGAATTTTGGCGAAATCCGAACGATAGGTGAGATTTCGATCCGGGAGTCGGAATGGAATTCCGACAGTTGCAGTAGCTCCGTTAGGTGATTTTGGATGTGCCTACAAAATTTAAGGTCATTCGGACGTCGTTTGGTTGGGTTTTTGATTGAATGTGTAATTCGGAAAGTTTTAAGGAATTTAGGCTTGAATTCGATGTGAATTATGGATTTTTGATGTTGTTAGACGTGTTTTGAGGATTTGAGCAAGTTCGAATAAGGTATTAAGATGGGTTGGTGTGTTTGGATGAGGTCCCGGGGGCCTCGGGGTGATTCCGGATGGTTAAACAGGAGAAAATGTGGAAAATTGCAGGTTTTGAGTCTGTTCTGTGGTTTTCGCTCCTGCGGAAATGGGGGCGCAGGAGCGACCCCGCAGGAGCGGACAACGAGGCGCAGAAGCGGAGCCAACCGCTGAAGCGGAGCCTGGTCCGCAGGAGCGGCTTCGCCGGTGCGAGAGGTCGATCGCAGAAGCGGTCTTGAGCCGTCTTGGGAAAATCCGCAGAAGCGGATATTTGATCGCGGAGGCGAGTCCGCAGGAGCGGACTCGTGGTCGCAGAAGCGGATCATTCCGCAGAAGCGGACTAGTTTCCGCAGAAGCGGATGCGCAGGAGCGGTCCTTGGATCGCTGGTGCGGAAATGGCCAAAGGGCCTGGGTTCGCAGAAGCGACCAAAAGGTCGCAGAAGCGGTTCCGCAGGGGCGGAATTTTATCCGCAGAAGCGAAAATCGCTGTGAGTTAAGTGTATCAGGAAGTTAGAAAAATTTCAGAAACATTTCACACATTTGGGTCTCGGCTTTAGAGGCGATTTGGGCGATTTTGAAGAGAAATTCAAGGGAAATCATCAGGTAATCAACTATGGACTTAAACTATGGTTAGTATTGGTAATATTATGCAATTATATCATGAAAATGGAGGAATTTGGGGTAATTTATGGAGGATTTAGCCCTAGGCTTGAACTTTAGAAAATCAAGGTTTTGAATGGGCAAATGGAGTCCGAATTTGGTAAAATTGATATGCTTAGACTCGTATCGAGATGAGGATTCCGAATATGTGACTTCCGTAATTTTTCAAGAAACGTACTGAAAGTCGAGTTTTGACAACTTTGGGAATTTTGATGTAAATTGGGTTATATTGATTGGGTGTTGTCCTATTGGCCTAATTTGTTGTGTTTCTACTGTATTTGATCAGATTCTACGCGTGCGGAGCTTGATTGTCGTGGCAAGGGCATTGCGGAGTAGTCGTCGCGCCGTGTTGAGGTGAGTAATAGATGTGGGTGATGACCAGCGGGTTCGAAACCCCGGTATACCACTTTGTGATGCTGTATAGCGGCGAGACACGCACACTCTTGAGAGTGCGGGGTCGATCATGAACTGGAGACTATATATTAGTCCGACCTGTTGATACTGTATTATTGGCTATTCTCGAGCCGTTGAACCCCCTTCTTGGGCGGTTGAGTATACTTGTGGGCCGTGAGCCAGTTATTGGATCCCGCGAGGATCGTTATCATTGTCTTATCATATAGACATGCTAGTTTACTACTAGTCCGTAGCTATTTCTGTTATTATGCTAATTCCAATCTCTGGAACTTGATATTACTGTTTTCCAACTGAAAAATGATAAAAGAGTTTTCAAAAAACTACTTTTGAGCCTGCGAGGCTGTATCTGCATATTAGCTGACTAGTAGTGGATCGGGCTGCGCGTCGCAGCGAGATATATGTTGGATCGGACTGCACGCCGCAGTAAATCTCTATGAGATGTGCTTGGGCTGTAGGAGCCCCTCGGAGTCTGAACCCCCACAGTGAGCACGGGTACCCAAAATTGGAGTCGGGCTACGCGCCGTAGCGGTCATATCATGCATTGCATTGCATTTAGCTACATACGCTAGTTGTTATACTGTGTTGCTGGTACTTGTTGGTACAGGTACAGTGAATATTGATTCTATGACAGGGTAGCCGATTATAGTTTTACATAGTGCTTTATTGCGGATTTCTTATCTGCTCTGTCTTACTACTTGTTTATTACCGTTGAGTACGGCGGTACTCGTTTTACTCCACTGCACCTTGTGTGCGGATCCGAATACCTCTCGGCGGTGATCCGATGGTCGTGCGAGGCAACATCACGTGGGATATACGAGGTAGGCTGCGAGTCCACGGGACCAGATATTCCTTCTCTTGTCTTTTGATTTTGTATTGACATTTCTTTCCGCACTTGGTATTTTTGTAAACCTTTATACACTTACGTTCGGTAGAGGCTCATGACTCTTGACCCTTCGGTCTATGGGAGTTAGTATATTTTGGGACTTGGTCTCCCCATTGTTGGTATAAGTATTACTATTGTTTCATATTTTGAAATGCTTAAATGGGTTAAAGAGAGCTTCTAGCTCCGTTGTTGATATTGATTGGTCAGGCTGGCTTAGCAATGTGCTGGACGCCATTACGACCGGATTTGGGGTCGTGACAGTTCCACTAACTAAACATGTGCCCTGCACCCTCAGGTTTCTATCCTAAGCTAAACAACTATATCCAATCAGTTTCTTTATTACTAACAGCTAGTTAACATCTATGATTCAACAGCTATAAACCAACAATGAAACTAATAGTCAGTTAACATCTAAATTCAACAGCTATAAACCAATTCGTTTCTAATTCAAACACGAAACAATTCAAACTTCAATTCAACAAAGCAAACTCAAATCTTTCGGACAGAGAATGTGACCAAAGTGCGGAATTAATCATTCGACAATATTCGACTAGTCAAATACAACACACATAATCTGTAAACAATAGTCGACGAAGTCAGTGGATCAAACCAAACTCTCGGTCAATGCTAAAAAAAATGGAGCTAACTATTTGACGACGCTAATCGACGCGAATACGTATTATACAACATACGTAATCAAACCAATGAATCCAGAAACAAAAAATGACCAAATAAAAGGTCTGTTGGGAAAGAAGCAGAGAAGATTACAATTAAACACAAAACAGAACAAATGAACCACTAAACCAAACAATGAACACAACAATGAATGAAAACAGAAAGAAAGAGAAGAAAAAATGAAATACCTTAAGCAGAGAATCCGTAATCGAACAAACTTGGGCTCGAAGGGACTTGAAATTGCATTTTTTTTGAAGTCAAATGGACTTTAATTAAAATGTTTTCAAACGAAAACATACCAATTAAAGTCTATTAACTTCAAATTCTTCAATTGGACGAAATACCTAGTTTTTTTAATTGTAGGGTTCTTGAGGGCTCTATTTGGGGTTCGACTAATTTCGGTCGGATTCGAGCCAGACCAACGGTGGTGTGGAGATTAGGAAGGTCATGGGAGTGTTTGGGGTGAGTTTGGACTTGATTGGAGTGGGTTCATGTTTGCTCGAATCTTCAAATGAAGATTCGAAGCGGCCCAGGGTGATTCGAGGTTAACGGAGCGTGGCTTTGGAGAAGGGGAGTTAGGGTGGTTCAGTGGTGTGATTTTGGTGGCCGACGGCGTTGGTGCCGCCGGGTTTTGGGCATGGTAGTCATCCGGTGGCGGCTAGGGTTTTGGGGAGGCAATTTCGGGTAAAGGAGATGAGAGGGGGAAGGGTTTGAACGGGTCTTTAGGGTTTAGGGGTCTTTTGGGAGATTAAAATGAGTGTTTTAATCTCAACCATTGGATCATAAGAATCCAACGGCCAAGATCAGTCTCTTGATAAAAACGGGGTCGTTTTGGTTCAGTGGGGTGGGTCTAAAATCGGGTACATGACTGGACTTGGCCGGGTAAAAGGGGTAAACTTTGGGCTGGATTAATTTGGTTTGAGGCTTTTATACTATTTCCGATTTTTAGTCTATTTTCCTTTCTTTTCCTTCTTTTTATTTTCCTAATTCATTTCAAAATAGATTTTAAAAATCCTAAACTAAATTATAAAACAAAATTAAATTATCAAAAGTATTAATTAACCTCCAATAACAATTAAACACACATAATTAAATACCAAAAGTAAAATCACACAATTGTACAACAAATGGTAAAAAAATGCAAAAATACATTATTTTTTGAATTTTTCATTTTCATAAAACAACCTTAATTACTGTTAATTGTAAACTTGAATTTTATGTGCAAATGCAACATATTTTTGTATTTTATATTAATTTAAGTAAATAGACATGCACATACAAAAATGCAAATAATAAGAGAAAAATAACACAAAAATCACAAAAATCACGTACAACACAAAACTATTTTATTTTTTTTGCATTTTTGGGAGTAATTCTCATGTAGGGCAAAAATCACGTGCTCACAGGACAACTAGGGTTCAACCAAAATAGGCCAAATCTTGCATGTTTTAGCATCCTACTTTGTCCCTACTCGGTTATAACTTTCCCATTATATCAAAGAACAACAAGAACAACCTAAACTATCCTAAACATGAATAATAAAGAACAAAAAAGAAAAAAAATGAAGAAGTTATCACTAAGGAAACATGTATAAAGTGTATATTAACACTAATTAAAAACTAATGTGAGAAATATGTTACTAGGAAAGTGAAGAAATGCTCTTGGTAATGCAAATGAGAGTCTAAAGATAAACAGTGAAAAATTACGGTTCAGAGGTCGAGTTGGCGAAAAGTTCACAATGAAGCCTTGGGGGTCTATTTATACAAAAAGAAAGTGGGCCCCCAACTTACCCTCCATCGTGGCCACATAAACATGACCGCGAACCACGTTAGACTTACTTCACAGTACTTTGGTTAAGACTTCTGATGCGGGAGCACCAAAGTGAATGCGACCGCGCGGTACAGTGCGAACCGCCCAATCATGGGGTGCGACCGCATTAACCTACTTCAGAGAAGAATCCATCTCAGATGAAACCAGTGCAGACTGCACAAGCAATGGTGCGGTCGCACTAGCCAACTTCAGAGACTTGGCAATGTTTGCCTTGGCTCGTGTGGACCGCACAATCAAGGGTGTGGCCGCACTAACCAACTTCAAAACCGAGTACTTTTTGCACATTTGTTTTTTATTGATTAAACACAATCCCTGAAACATCTCACAAACCATTAGCTCAAATATCCTACTCCACAGCAGAAATCAAAAAGAAGAAAAAAAGACATGGGTTGCCTCCCAAGAAGTGCCTGATTTAACATAGCGGCACGACGCATGTTACCATGATATAACTTCAAATGAATAAGTGCCACCACGTGGTTGTCATCAATCTTTCCCAAATAGTGCTTGACACAATGGCCATTTACCCTGAACACTTCTCCATTCCCGATTTTAAGATCAAGAGCACCGAAGGGAGTTACAAAGACCACTTCAAAACGACCACTCCATTTAGATTTTAGCTTTCCCGGAATTAACCTTAACATGGAATTGAAAAGAAAAACCATGTCACCCACCTTGAATTCTTTACCCCAAGAATATTTATCATAGAGGTACTTCACCTTCTCTTTATACAAGGACGAGCTAGAGTAAGCATGGAATCTAAACTTATCAAGTTCATGCAATTGCTCCACTTAGAGGTTGGCCGCAACATCCCATTCCAAGTTCAATTTTTTCAATGCCCACATCGCGTTATGTTCTAGTTTCGCCGGCAGATGACAAGCCTTGCCAAATACCAACCGATATGGAAACATACCAATGAGAGTCTTATAAGCCATCCGATAAGCCCAAAGAGCATCATCCAACTTCTTTGACCAATCGGTCCTATTTGCATTCACAATTTTGGACAAAATACTCTTAATTTCCCAATTTGAAACATCCACTTGGCCGCTTGCTCGAGGATGGTAGGGGGTAGTCACCTTGTGGTTAACTCCATATTTGGCTAGCAAAGAGTCAAAGGCCTTGTTGCAAAAATGGGACCCCCATCACTAATGATAGCACGAAGGGTTCCAAACCTAGTGAAGATATAATTTTTAAAAAATGCCATGACACTACGGACTTAATTGTTGGGAAGAGCCACGGCTTAAACCCACATTGTCACATAATCCACTGCCATGGGAATATACGTGTTCCCACAAGGGCTTACAAACGGGCCCATGAAATCAATGCCCCATACATCAAAAATATCTACCTCTAGAATTGTATTTAGAGGCATCTCATCCCTCTTAGAAAATCCGCCATCTCTTTGGCATGCATCACATTTCTACACCAAAATCGCTTGCATCTTGAAACAAAATCGGTCAATAGAAGCAGCAACTTAAACCTTTGACGCCGTCCTCACTCCCCCATGATGACCCCCATAAGGAGAAGAGTGGAAAGCCTCCAATATGTTCAATTGTTCTTCTTCCAGAACACGTTGGCGAATCACATGATCAGTGCAAATTTTGAACAAGTAGGGCTCATCCAAATAGTAATCCAAACTATCCCGCTTGAGCTTATTCCTTTGGTTAGAAGAGAGCTCAAAAAGGACTATACCGGTGATAAGATAATTTGCCACATCGGCAAACCACGACATATTATGCATAGACACCGTAAGGAATTGTTTATTTGGGAAATCATCATTTATCTCAAGGCCGTCGCAAGGCCACCCCTCTTCCTCCAAGCGGGACAAGTGGGCCGCCACTTGATTTTCACTACCTTTTTGGTCCATAATTTCTTGATCAATTTCCTGAAGAAGTAGCACCCATCTTATTAGGCTTGCCTTTGAATCTTTCTTGCTCATTAAATACCTAAGGGCGGCATGATCGGTGGATAATCACCTTGGCCCCCATAAGGTATGGTCAGAACTTTTCCATTGCGAACACAATAGCTAGCAAGTCCTTCTCGGTGACTGTATAGTTTCTTTGCAACTCATTTATCGACTTTCTTGTGTAGTACACCAGATGGAATATTTTGTTGATTCTTTGGCCAAGCATCACACCAACCGCTACATCACTCGCGTCACACATATGTTCAAAAGGCATTTCCCAGTTGGGTGCGGTGATAATAGGAGTTGTGGTCAATTTATGTTTCAACAATTCAAAGGACTCCATACATTTCTCATAAAAAAAAACTTCACATCTTTTTCAAAAATTTTACAAAGCGGGTTCACAACTTTTGAAAAATCCTTGATGAATCACCAGTAAAACCCGGCGTGGCCCAGAAAACTCCTCACCCCTTTGATAGAAGTAGGGGGAAGGAGCCTTGAGATGACCTCTGTTTTACACGTTTGCCTTGAGATTTTTTTCCCCAATACAATACCCACTTGCACCATGAAGTGGCATTTCCCCCAATTTAGTACAAGATTGGTTTCCTCACATCTTTTCAACACCTTGTCCAAGTTAACTAGGCATTCTTCAAATGAGTCCCCCACCACACTAAAATCAACCATGAAGACCTCCAGAATATCCTCTACCATGTCGGTAAAGATTGCCATCATACATCTTTGGAAGGTTGCTAGAGCATTACAAAGTCCAAATGGCATTCTTGAGAAAGCGAATGTGCCATACACACATGTAAATGTTGTCTTTTCCTAATCCTTTAGGGCTATGAAAATTTTATTGTACCCCGAGTAGCCATCAAGGAAACAATAATAATCTCGCTCTGCTAAACAATGAAGCATTTGGTCCAAGAATGTTAGACGGAAATGATCTTTTCTAGTGACCTTATTGAGCTTTTTATAATCCATGCACACCCTCTAACCTGTGACCGTACGAGCATGAATCAATTCATTATTGACATTCGTGACGACTGTCTTACCCCCCTACTTTTGCACATATTAGACAAGGGAGGTCCATGAAGTATCGAATATTGGGTAGACTACACCAGCGTCGAACCACTTTATAACCTCTTTCTTGACTACCTCTTGAATAGCTTCATTCAGTCTTCTTTGTTGTTCAAGAGAAGACCTTGAATCTTCCTCCAAAATTATCTTATGCATGCAACAAGTAGGGCTTATACCCCGAATATCTGCCGACATCCATCCAATCGCCAGCTTGCGCTTTTGTAGCCCGGCCAAAGTGGCATCAACCTACAAGTTAGTTAAGCAAGATGAAAGAATAACATGCAAAGTGAAAATAGGACCCGAGTATTCATACCTAAGGTTAGGAGGAAGTGGTTTCAACTCCAACACTGGCGGCTCCTCAATATATGGCTTTGTTGGAGGAATTTTATGATTCTCAAGGTCCAATGATAACTTCCTAGGCTCATAAGAGTATGAGCCCATACCATGCAAAGCATTTACATATTCAATTATCCCAACATCATCATTAGTCTCCATGTACAAAATCACAGCATCAAGTGGATCTTAAATATTAATCATTGCGCTTGTGTCATCCACTGTCACCGCCGTGACAATGTCAACAAACAAGCACACCTTGGTACTATTTGGTTGACTCATAGAATTGCATACATGGAACATCACCTTTTCATCACCAACTCGTAAGGTCAACTCTCCCACCTTAACATCAACCAAATCCTTCCTCGTTGCTAGGAAAGGTCTTCCAAGGATAATTGGGACTTCAAAGTCCACCTCACAATCTAGTATCACGAAGTCGGTCGACAAGATGAACTTATCAACACGAATAAGGACATTGTCGATTATACCAAAAGTCCGCTTCATTGACCTATCTGCCATTTAGAGCCTTACTAAACTCGGGCGAGGTTTCTCGATATCCAAAGTTTTGAAAACCAAATATGGAATTAAGTTGATACTCGCCCCCAAGTCATAAAGGGCTTTTGCAAAGTCGGCGCTTCCAATAGTCCTTGGGATAGTGAATGCACCATGATCCTCAAGTTTAAGAGCCATGGAGTGTACAATTGAGCTCACTTGATGGGTCATCTTGATTGTCTCACACTCCATTCATCTGGTTTTGTAACAAAATCCTTCATGAATTTTGCATACCCCGACATTTGCTCGAGTGCCTCCACCAAGGGCACATTTATAGTCAAACTCTTCATCATCTCAATGAATTTATTAAATTGGTTATCACTTTTTTGCTTGGCCAAACATTGAGGGTAGGGCGGAGGATGCTAGGAAAGGGTTCCTTGGCTTTGGGCACCTCCGGCTCGGGCATATCTATCACGTGTTCCCTAGACGGGTTCCTTTTGAGTCTCCTCATCAACCCCATGAATGTCAATTCTCACATCATTTCTCTTACTTGGTTCCACTACATCATCAACCCCCGTAGGCATATCATTATTATGCAACTCATCTTCATCTACCATGACATGATTCCCTCTTGAGGCATGCACATCACCGCCTCGTCCACTTCGTGTGGGCACCGCCATCACATGGTTGTTGTGCCCACCCTTACGGTTTACTACTGTGTCACTTGGTAGAGTACCCTTTGGGCAAGTATTTAAGGATTGTAAAATTTGACCAAGTTGCACCTCCAAGTTACAGATGTAAGTGTTGTGTGAAGCCAATTCCGCATCAGAGTCTTGGCTCTTCTTTATCGTTTGTTCAAACATAACCTCAATTCTCACAAATTTATTGATCGAATAACTAGACCCTTGAGATTGAAATGGTGGCGGGTTGTTCGGTTGTTGAAACATGGGAGGCCTTTGAAAGCCTTGCCCCCGATTACCTTGGCCACCATTGTTGTTCCACCCCTCTGGACCATTGTTATTATTCCGATTGTTGTTGTTGTTTCCATTCCCATTTCCACCATTGTTACCTTGATTTCCCCAATTGTTGTTTTGGTTATTCCCATTCCAATTTCCACCGCCTTGTTATTGATTATTGTTATTCCAATTTTGTCCTCCTTGTTAGTTACCCCAGTTCCTTTGGGATCACCATTGTTGATTGCCTTGGTTTCCTCTATTTCCTTGGTAGTTGTTAACATATTAACAATCCTCACTTTGATCATCATAGCACTCGTTTGAATAACCACCACCATCATCATAGTTGTCACAATTTCCTTGAGGTTTTTGCCCTCTTTGCCTTCTTTTCATCATATTTACTCCTTCCAAAGCATTGTCTTGGCGCGGGTTTTAAATTTGTTGCAAATTCGCCTTCGCCAATTGGTTCGTTATTTTTGTGAGTTCGACAATGGCTTGGTTTTGGTCAAGAAACTCATTGTGCAAATGTATGACATTAGGACCGCCTTGTGGAACGTTTTCCAGGCTTTGCCATGATGAAGAAGTATCGGCCATTTCATCTAACACATCACAAGCTTCATTGTACGAGAGCTTCATAAAGTTTCCACCCGCCAATTGGTTCACAATTCATTAGTTTGTTGTGTTGATGCCCCTATATAATGTTTGTTGAATCATCATATCATTCATATCATTACACTCTTTGACCATAGTTCTAAATCTCTCCCATAATTCATGGAAAGGTTCTATTGGCTCTTGTTTGAAAGTCAAAATCTCATCATGTAGCGCTGCCATGTGACTTGGAGAAAAGCACTTGGGAATGAACTTGTCCACCAATTCTTCCCACATTGTGATTGAATGATTTAGAAGCCTTTCTAACCAATCCAATACTTTGCCCCGAAGAGAGAACGGAAAAAGCCTCAATCTCAAAGCATCCTCGGACACATTGTTTTGTTTACTCGCCAATCAAGTATCTACAAACCCTTCAAGTGCTTGTATGCATTTTGGTCGGAGGCGCCCGTAAATACCCTCTTTTCTTGAGAAACGTCAACATAATATTGGTGATTTGAAAATTCCTGACACGCATTCAGGGAGGAACTATGGCACTTGCATAACCCTGGTTCGGAACGACCCTTGGAGCTACTCTTACCGGAGGTGTAGGAGGGTCTGGGATTTGATCATTAGGATTTGCATTAGCATTTCTACCTCTCCGTGGTACTTGTGGTAGCTAGAGCTCATCTTGTTCAACATCATCAACCTCCTCCCCCTTGACCACGTTGTCAAGAGGGACATTTTCGTTTAAATCCATGTGTACCTGATGGATCGACACAAATAATGTTAGTAAAAATATGGAAAGAGAAGCAAAACACAGAACTAGCTACGCAAATAGTTAACACTGTAAGCTCCGCATCAACGCCGCCAAAAAGTGATCGTGGCAGACTGAACCTTAGGAAGAGTGGGCTCTAAGACTTCGACTCAATAGTGGTATCGGGGTCAATTTCCAGAAGGAGCTAGAAAGGGAGTTGAGTATTTGTTTGGTTTATAAGTGTGTTTTAGCTCCTAATTGTACTTCTACCATTTTTGGGTTTTTGTAATTATCAACTGCAATTTAACAACTACTAATTAAAGCTATGTTATGCTAAAATATTAATTCTAGGTTGTATGCAAGATAGAGAGAAGCACTAGGGTAATGGCATTTACCTAGGTGGTCAACTAACGGGTAGATATTCTTAATACGAGAATGATGATTATGGGCTTATGCTATAGCCATAGCACGATTGCACCCACTCTTACACCTCTCGGTAGAGAAAGTGATTTTGCCCAATTGACTCCCTCGATACTAATTATGTATGCCAATATCCAAAGAAACTTAGGGTTCAAGTTGGGTAATTACTCTCTCGAGGTTTCACCCGTTAATTGGGACTATTTCTCATGGGACCATCCCGATTCTTTGTTGGGTCAATTTTATAGTCACGGACATTCTTTCTCAAGACGAGTCAAGACCCAGTAAGCTAGACTTAGTGTTTGAAACCACTGAATCCTAATTAAATCATAAAATTAAGCTAAATAGCAAACACCCAACATCATTAAAGCATTAAACAATCATACCCATCAATTACCCATACTAGGGTTTAGCCACAACCCTAGCTAATGGGTTTAGCTAGACATAATAGAAATACAAATTGAAGAAACAATAGATACAATCGACATATTAATTAACTACTATGTTAATCTACAAGAATCCACGATAAAGCAAGATGAAAATGCCCAAAATAGGCTAAAACTTAGGTCTCACGAGCGCAGCAGCTATATCTGATACAATACTTGATCGAAAAATGGAAAAATGTTCTATTTATGCTAGGCTGGAAAATCCATACTAAAATACCCCTGTGGGGGTGCTGCGGACCACGCAAAGTTAGCACGCACCTGCACTAGGTTAGTTTGCTTCTAACTCTTGGTCTCTTAACCTTAGTGATGCGAACCGCACAATGATGAAGTGCAGCCGCATGGTGATAGGCGCGGACCGTGTGAACCTGTAGCGCGGCCGCATGAACATTTTAAGGTGGTCTCTTAACTTTTGTGATGCAGCCCGCGGGATCGTATAATGTAGCATAATGAATTGGGAGCGGATCGTATGAGCTTAGAGTGTGGCCGTGCTACGTTAGCTTGACTCAACCACTTTCTAAACCTCATTGGTACGGCCGCATGGCATGATGGTGCGGTCCACACCAAGTTCTGAATGTCCTCATTTTACTAATATTTGACACTTGAGAAGGTTTGACTTCTTTTTGAGCTGATTTTTGACTTTTGCCATCTTGTTTCTCAAACACGCAATCAAGCACACCTGCATTCTAGGTCTATTTTATGGCAATTCATACATAAAGCATACGCAATTATGGGCATAAAATGTGTTAGAAATTATAGTTATCATGTCTCCGGGCGTACCGACCGTGTGGCCGATGAACTGGGTTCCTGATAAAAAGTCGGAAAATAGTGCGGTACCTTGCCATATAATGTTTAATAGAAAAATGCTGCGAAGGTGGGGGTCAATTCCATTCGCATGTCCCAAATACCCAACTGCGTGTTAAGCTATGCCATAAATGTGTCGTCTTCCACAGACCGATCATCCCTCTCATAATGTAAAGCATGCCATGCAGGCTGAGTCGGTATAGGCTGCAGCAGGCCAAACTGACGAAATACTCACTCTGAGGCATGATGCTTGACAATATCGAGGCATGTGAGCAGGACAGAAGCCCTCTAAATATGTCGGCTGAATGTGCAATACGATGGCAGGGTACCTATCACCTTATCGCTATACGGTGTCCAGATGAACTATCAAATAACAACTCAAATCATTAGTATGCACGACACTAAGTTAAACAATAACTGGTAAGTTTAGTTTGATATTCACCTGTGCGTCCTCCAGCAAATCCAACACGTCACTGCAAAGGTGGAGATTATGATGGGCATCAAACTCTTGTGCAAGTCATAACCCATCTATGTGCTCTAGGAAGATGCGAAATTTCTACATTAGCCGGTAGCTGTGATAGAGGTGGCCGAAATTGCAGAAATCACCCCCGGACCCAAATCTAACAAAACAAGTTTGACGTAAAGTATAAGATTAACTATAACTAGGTAGAATTGTAACTAATGGACATATTGTTCAAATATGTTGTGTCACGACCCATATTTCTCACCCTCGGGAGCCGTGCTGGAACCTACTGGTGGGAGCTAGGCAAGCCAACTTAAATATTAACATTTTAGGCAAACATCGAATATATTAAGGCAATGAGACATTTAATATAAAAGAAGAAGTCTTAAATATAAATAACTAAAAACAAGTGTGGAACTTCAATTACAACCTCTACCCAAGACTAGAGTCACTAACTCACGAACGTCTATAGAATACTAAATATAGAGTCTAAACAAAATACAATGCTGTTTGTTTTGGTACATGGACAACAAACAAAATAAAGATAGAAGAGACTCCGGGCCATGCGGACATCAGCAAGGCTACTTCGGGATCTCTGGACTGAAGTCAGCTCCCAACTGTGATATGTGCAAAAAGAGGCACAGAGTGTAGCATCAGCAAAACCGATCCCATGTGTTGCTAAGTGCCTAGCCTAACCCCGGCGAAGTAGTGATGAGGCTAGACCAGACTACCAGATGAACCTGTACAGATATATATACAAGTACAACAATATAATAGCGACAAGTAAACAATTAAAGCTAAGAGAGGGAACATGCTTATGTGGTAGCAGATAAAATAGAATATAAGGAATAACAAAAGAAACTACATCTGATTTCTTCTAACATAGAATAAAGGAAAACAACCACTTTCACTTGTTTCAATTTCCTCTCGTTGCAGGCGTGCAACCTGATCCCATTTCCTTATATCACATAGTAGGCGTACCACTCGATCCCATTTCATAATATCCCATGGTCGGCGTGCCACACGATCCTATTTCATAATATCTCGTGGTCGGGGTGATGACCTGACCCGCCATCACGTGAGTTACCACCCCATTTTCATCTTATTGTGTTGCTTCATGTTTCAATATCAGTATTAGAGTCGATCGGGTATAATTGAAATGGTTTGGGTTGGAAATAAGGCACATAGACTCTTAGAAGGAAGCTTATTTTAGAAAAGTCAACCACAAGTTGACTATTTGGTTAGAGGTCTCGGATATGAATTATTGTGGTTTGGTTAATTTCGGGGGATGATTTGTGACTTAGGAGAGTGATCAGAGCGGAATTTGGAGGTCCGGTGTAGAAATAGGCTTGAATTGGCGAAGTTGGAATTTTGGCGAATCCCGGTTGATAGGTGAGATTTTGATCCGAGTGTCAAAATGGAATTCGGAGAGTTGCAGTAGCTTTGTTAGGTTATTTTGGATATGTCTGCAAATTTTTAGCTTGTTCGGACGTCTTTTGGTCGGGTTTTTGATCGAATAAGAGTTTCAGATGTTTTAAGAAAGAATTAGGCTTGAATCCGTGGTAATTTAATGATTTTTGTGTTATTGTGTGTGTTTTTATGACTGGAACAACTTCGTATGGTGTTTTAGAGTAGGTAGGAGTTTTTGGTTGAGGTCCCGGGGGCCTTGGGAAGGATTCAGGTGGTCAAATGGACTAATTGCCATGTTTGAAGATAGCAGATTTTTAGAAAAGATTGCAGAAGAAATTCTTTCTACACATTCGCGTGAGGAAGGATTCGAACGCGTAGAGTTAGATGAAGTGGGCCTGGAATTTGGCTATCGCGTTTGCGTAGGGTTTGTTTGCATTCGCGTTTAAGAGGAGGATTGAGCATCGCGAATGCGTGGTGTCAGACGCGTTCGCGTAGTAGAATTACCCGGCGCATCGCGATAGCGGGTTAGTGGATGCATTCGGGTAAAGGAAAATTTTGGTCAGAGAAATTTACTCATGGCGAATGCAGAAGGTTGACCGCGTTCGCATAGAAGAAAGGCCTGGGCGTAAGATTTTATTTAAGGGTTCTTTCATCCGCGACTTATGCCATTTTTCCACCATTTTTACACTACCTTGAGAATTTGTTGATAGAATTTGAAGGGGATTTCAATGGGAAGTAATTGCAGGTAAGTCTTGTGTCCTAAATATGTCATTTAATCGAAGAATCATCCATTAATTATCTGAATTTGGGTATAAAATTGAAGAAGTTAGGGCTTAGTTTTTGCTATGTAAATTTGGGATTTGGTGGCCCATCTGAACTCTGATTTTGATAAACTTTATATGTACGGATTCGTGGCGAGACGAGAATTCTGAAAATGTAAGTTTCATGATTTTTCTAGAAGTGGGCCCGAGGATCGGATTTTGCTAGTTTTGAGTTTTTTCCTATAATTCGATTATTTTCGATTGGGTATTGTCTCATTTGCATATTATGATGTATTCGCTCTATTTTTGGCTGGATTCGACATGCATGGAGGCCGATTTGAGGGGAAAAGGCATCGCAAGCTTGAGATTTCGCCGGTTCGAGGTGAGTAATACTTGGGAATGATATCCTTAGTGTTTGAAACCCCAGATTTGCACATTATAGTGCTGTATTGAGGTGACTTGCAAGCTGGACCTGAGCGTGGGGTAGAGCACATTTGGGGATCATGACTTGGTCCGCCCCGGTTATTGGTTTTTACCGCATATTTGCAAACAAATTGTTGTTATCATTATGATTTGGGCTCACTGCCATACTAGGGGCTTATTGCAGATTGTTTGAACTTTTTATGAACTATCATCACTGTTTCCCTCACTTTTTGAAATATGATTTGAATTCAGTCAATGTGATTTACACTATTTTATGAACTCAGCTATATTTTACTCAAACTTGGAGTTTTAAACGATATTTGGACTATAGTTTGAGATGAGTATTATTGTTTTACTGATGCCCGAGAGCTTTTTGACTATTTTTTGACTGATGGAGGCAGAGGGCCATATGTGAGGGAATTAGGAGTGATGTGAGGAGGCATTCAGGTCTCGAGTTATATATGAGGAGTCTTTCAGGCCTCGAGTGATATGTGAAAAGGATTTAAGTCCTCGAGTGTTATCTGTGGATATGCATATACATGCATGGATCGGACTGCACACAACAGTAGCATATTGCTTGGATCGGATTGCCCAATGCGATAGTATATTATATGGACCGGACTGCACGCCGCAGTAATATGTCATGTGGATCGGACTGCACCCTGCATTATTTTTGCGCTTGGGCTGTAGGAGACCCTCCATAATTTGGACCTCCATAGTGAGCACGGGTACCCAAATAGATCGGGCTATGCGCCACAACAATCATATTCATCGCATTCATGCATTTACTCCTGTTTGTACTACGTGGCATGACTTCTAGTACTCATATATCATCCGCATACATACTGTTACTTGCCTTGTTGACCAGATACCCTGGTATTATATGTTAAGGAGTGTTGTGCCCAAGGGGCTGATTTATGAGCCGATTTGCTCTATCTGATATAGCATTTATATGCTTGGCTATTGAAAAACGAAAAAGAGATAATTGTAAAAGATATTTTTAACTGGTCTTGAGATTTTCTAAAGGATTTTCACAGTATTACGATTTTTCTCAAGGGGTTGTACCATTTTTTATAGAATTTTGGTGTGCCAATAATATTCATAGCCTAGGTTACTAGGTCTCACGAGTCATGAGCAGGTTTAGTAGTGGCTTGCTGATCGGTATGGAGACGTCTGTATTTATCCTCAAGAGGCTGTAGAACCTTTAGGAAAACTTCCCATTTTTGGAATTCTTGTCATGCGTACTTTATTCAACTTGAGATATAAATCTTGAAATTCCTTCCACATGTCTGTATGCGCACGTGAGCGCTCAATAGTATATGTGCCTTAATGGCTTGTAATTCCCCGATCATGGGGTGAGAGGTAATCTTCATGAGTTCATGTTGGGCCAATCTAGAGGACTTGAGGCCGGATCTTTGCCTATGGCTTGAGCAGCAAGGTGCTGATTGTGTGAGAAAGTGTTTTGAACTTATATTTTGGTAATGTCCTTATTAGCAGGATTGGCGATTGGATATCTATGCGATAAGTATGTTAGTACTATGAGGTGTATCTATGTGATTTTGGTAGTGACGAAGAATTCTGTTGGATAATAGATGAGTTGTTAAGTGTTCATTTCCTAATGCGATCTATTGTGTAGCCCCAAGTTATGGGTGCGTGAAGAATATTTTCATGTCTTTTAGTTGTAAAGTGAAGTGCATTTCATGTGGTGGTATGAGTTTAGATTTAGAAAGACTAATTGATTGTGTAACGTATATGATGGTCGAAGGTATGTTGAAATGTTGAAATAAGGCGAAGCAGGCTAATTATCTCCTACAGAGTGTTTTTGAGCGGTATGATCCTTATGTGTATGTTAAAATATCTCATGTGTAATTGGAGGGTATGTGTTGTAACTGAGGAATTGGGACGCTTAAGAAAGTGCACTCAACTGATGTGGAAATGGATGCAAGGTTTGTGGAGGATGTCAGTACTAGATGATCTGTGTAGTCACAAACTTATAAATGACTTGAGTTCAACCTCACTATAATGTTGCAGTTTCATTAGAGTAAAAGTACAACAAATTTATTAAGTGTGTCCTGGTATATGGCTTCGAGACAAGTTGGGGAGGTTGCTATGGATTAGCTGATTGCACTGTTGTGTGCTATGTTGGTTGTATCTCGAAGTATGTTGGTGGATCATGTCTAGTCATAGAATTGAGCCGAGAATGGCGCGTGTGAAGGTAATTTTGATAAAGGTTATATGGTGCTTCGTAGACGGGAAAAAATACTAGGATGTTTTGAACTGCTGGTGATGAAGAATGCTTAGTGTATAAAGAATAAAGATGGTTGTTTATATCTGTATGAAATCATGTTCTGTGGTGTCAGAGTACTAATAAGGCACGAGTTGTTCTGTTCATTATGGCAGGTGAATTACAGGTAAATAAGAGTGAATGACTCTCGAGAATAGTTTTACTGTGTTCAAATATTGCATGTAATAATCAAGTGTCTTAAGGTTGTGTATATGGCTAGAAACGGTGTTTTCATTTGAAATGATCAAGACTTGTGGTAATTTGTGTTCATCAGGGGATTCTACGTATCCGCATTTCGAAGGTAATGGTAACAAGTTCAGATTCGTAGGAAGTTCTTCAAAGTAAAGCATTCTGGAAAATGGTATTTCTAGGGAACATTTGAGAGGGTATGTCTTAGACATTGTGGTCTTATGTGCGAGTCTCATATGGTAAACCCGAGTTGAGGTATTGTGGTGCTACAGCAAGGGAGAATATCAAATTAATGATGAATCGGGAATGAAATTAGATAAATGGAACAACTTGACAATAAATTGAACCAGTATGATAAGGATATGAGTAATTCTTTGTATGTGTTCGAGGTAATGAGTCTTACAAGTATCGTGCAGTAGAGCTCTTGCGTGCTGGCAGATTAATTAGCTTGGATTGGGTAGAGGGATTCAGTCCTCGCAATTTAGCTTGTGCAATGGAATTGGGAGAAAGAGTACTTGATGTGTGTTATATATTTGTATGGCGGAGTGAGGGACTAGGCATAATGATTCATGTGTTATATTTGTTAGAGACTAGTAGTTCTTGTGACCCGACCATACAGTGTTTTTGGATCGTGTATATCAACATCGTCTAGCGGTTGATGGAAACTGGAGGTCCGCGTGGATCTTTCTTTGCTTGGTAAGTTAACTTTGGGTTGTGATATTAGATTGCATATTGGTTGTCACAATGTCACATTGTCTAGACTAATATGTTATGGGCTATATTGGAAAATGCCATAAGTTGCATGGTAAGGTGCATTGAATTATGTTCTAGCAGAGTAGTTTGTATTCCAAAGACCAGCGGACGGTTGGCAAGTATTGCTAAGTTCATTGGGCCTTCGTGATGGATGTAAGTGCAGATGTTTCTACCATTGATTTGGTTCTGGTATTGAGGGAATTTTTAGATTCATTTCTTGCGGTTGGACATGAGGCTAAACGTGTTTATTGTAATGAGCAAATTGGACTCGACGTGCATCTCCTTTTGTGAGGTATATGTGTGGATCGGGTGGCATGTCGCCACGGGTACGGTATCTGGATCGGGTGGCACACCGCCACGGGTATGTTATCTAGAGCGGGTTCCACGCCGCAACAGTGTGATATGGAGAACAATTTTCTATATGTTACTTGGTATGCCTTGCTTCCTGGTTTCTGGGTAAAGTCTGTATTGGGTGTTGCGCGGTGAAGAGCGCATCGGTTGTGTCCTTTCAGGATTGGATAGTGTATATTACTTGCTTTACCATGGGTGTGATGGATTGCTTCATTCCAGACATCAATCTGTGTGTGGCTATCTGTTTTGAGCATGGTGACTTGAGGTGCTTCCTGTGTAATAGTGTTTGGATAGAATCATGCATTATGGCAAGGGCAGGTGATGTTATGACCTTTCGAGGAGGATTCAGGTACTCTATTTCTAATATGTGAGACATGATCTCAGTTTTGTGTTGTAATGGTACTGTTGAGTTTGAGGTACAACTCTTACGTTTGAGTCATTGTCATAATTTAAGTGTGTTCGGATCGTTTCTCATTGGTGCATGTGTTGTGCACGTTGTGGCTTAGGCCGGCGTAGAGGTGTTATGTCACCAGAGTGGTGTGTTGTAGTCAAGATGATCATTGGAGTCATTAACGAGTACAAACCAATTTTATTTCAGCTTGTTAGAAAGGTATATCGAGGTTTGGATCTGAACTCTATAGTAGTATCAGTCAAGAGGGAAAATGGATTCATGAATGACTGATATGAGAGATGGGTTCAGTATATCCCGTGTTTCAGTTGCCGTTGGCAGTATATGAAAGTGTTGGAATAAGACCTTAGCTAATAAAAAGGTTATTCAATCAATATTTAATTGTCGTGAGCAGCTGTTGTGAATGGAAGTCATCGTTGCATGTGTTTGAGCTATGTGGTATATCATATGATTGCAGTCAAGGTTGCAGGTATGGAGTATTACAGCTGATTCGGGTTTAGTTAGTAAAAATGTGAGGTTCTGATCTTGCGTAAGATTTCATAAGGTTAAAAGGAATTTCTATGGTTTAGATGGACTGTGAAATTCTAGCTATATTGTGTTATCAGACCTATGTGAGATAGGGTGACGTGGGATCACCCCGAGTATATGCTTGGCAAGGTCATTAAGCTATTGGGTTGCTTCTAGTACAACTCCGGGTACGCTTGAGGACGAGCGTTTGTTTATGTTTGGGATGATGTGATGACCCGACCCGTCATCACGTGAGTTATCACCCCGTTTCCCCCTTATTGTGTTGCTTCATGATTCAATATCAGTATTAGAGTCGATCGGGTGTAATTGAATTGGTTTTGGTTGGAAATACGGCACATAGCCTCTTAGAATGAAACTTGTGTTAGAAAAGTCAACCGGAAGTTGACTATATGGTTACGGGCTCAGATGTGAATTCTGGTAGTTTCCCTAGTTTTTGGGGATGATTTGTGACTTAGTAGAGCGATCAGAATCAAATTTGGAGGTCCGGTGTATAAATAGGCTTGAATTGGCTAAGTTGGAATTTTGGCGAATCCCGGTTGATAGGTGAGATTTTGATCCGAGGGTCGAAATGGAATTTTGAGTGCAGTAGCTTTGTTAGGTAATTTTGGATATGTCTACAAATTTTCTACTTATTTTAACGTTGTTTGGTTAGATTTTTGATCAAATATGAGTTTTTGGAGTTTTAAGAAAAATTTATGCTTGAATCTGTGGTAATTTGATGATTTTTGTGTTGTTATGTGTGTTTTTATGATTGGAAAAAGTTTGTATGGTAATTTAGAGTAGGTTGGTGTTTTTGGTTGAGGTCCCGGGGGTGTGACGACCCGGCCCGTCATCACGGGAATTATCACCCCGTTATGTTGTAATTACATGTTTTATGCTTTTATATCAGTGTTAGAGTCTATCTGGTGAGTTATGAGTGATTTGGATTGAAAATGAGGCATATAGCCTTTTTGAAGGAAACTTGAATAAGAAAAGTCAACCCGGAGTTGACTATTTGCTTAGAGGGCTCGGAATTGAATTCTAATGATTCGGTTAGTTCCGGGAGGTGATTTGTGACTTAGGGGAGCGATCGGAATTGAATTTGGAGGTCCGGTGTAGAAATAGGCTTGAATTGACTAAGGTTGAATTTTGGCGAAATCCGATCGGTAGGTGAGATTTTGATCGGGGGGTCGGAATGGAATTCCGAGAATTCCTATAGCTTCGTTATGTGATTTTGGATATATCCGCAAAATTTTAGGTCATTCGGACGTGGTTTGGTCGGGTTTTTGATTGATTGTGTAATTCGGAATGTTTTAAGGAATTTAGGCATGAATTCGATGTAAATTATGGGTTTTGATGTTGTTAGACGTGTTTTGAGGATTGGAGCAAGTTCGAATAAGGTATTAGGATGTGTTGGTGTGTTTGGATGAGGTCCCGGGGGCCTCGGGGTGTTTTTGGATGGCTAAACGGTTGAAAATGTGGAAAATTGCAGGTTTGTGATTTTGTTCTGTTGTTTTCGCTCCTGCGGAAAAGGGAGCGCAGGAGCGAGTCCGTAGGAGCGGACAAGAAGATGCAGAAGCGGAGGTGACCTCTGAAGCGGAGCCTGGCCCGCAGGGGCGGCTTCGCTGGTGCGAGAGGGTGATCGCAGAAGCGGGAAAGAGGCGTGATGGAGGAGTCCGCAGAAGCAGATAGTTGATCGCATAGGCGAGTCCGCAGGAGCAGACTCTTGTCCGCAGAAGCGGGAAAGACTGCAGGGGCGGAAGGGATTCCGCAGGAGCGGACCCGCAGGAGCGGACCCGCAGGAGCGGTCAATGGGATCTCTGATGCGGAAATGGCCAAGTAGGCCTAGGTTCGTAGAAGCGGTTTCGCAGGGGCGAAAATGGTCCGCAGAAACGAAAATCGCAGTGAGTTAAGTGTATCAGAAGTTAGAAAATTTCAGAAACATTTCACACATTTGGGTCTCGGCTTAAGGAGGCGATTTGGGCGATTTTGAAGAGAAACTCAAGGGAAATCATGAGGTAATCAACTATGGACTTAAACTATGATTAGTATTGATAATATTATGCAATTATATCATGAAAATGGAGGAATTTGGGGTGATTCATGGAAGATTTAGCCCTAGGCCTAAATTGAAGAAAAACACTGATTTGAGTGGGCAAATGGAGTCCGATTTTGGTAAATTTTATATGCCTAGACTTGTATTGAGATGAGGGTTCCGAATATGTGACTTTTGTAATTTTTCGAGAAGTGTACCGAAAGTCGAGTTTTGACAAATTTGGGAATTTTGATGTAAATTAAGTTGTATTGATTGGGTGTCGTTCCATTGGCCTAATTTGTTGTATTTCTACTGTATTTGATCAGATTCTACGCGTGTGGAGCTTGATTCTCGTGGCAAGGTCATTGCAGAGTAGTCGTCGCGCCGTATTGAGGTGAGTACTAGATGTGGGTGATGACCAGCGGGTTCGAAACCCCGGTACACCACTTTGTGACGCTGTATAGCAGCGAGACACGTACTCTTATATGAGTGCGGGGTCGATTGTGATTGGGGACTATGGCTTAGTCTGACTTGTTGATACTGTGTTATGACATTGGCTATTCTTGAGCCGTCGAACCTCCTTCTCGGATGGTTACATACTATATATGCTGATATTGGCCACTCTTGAGCCGAGGAACCCCCTTCTTGGGCGGTTGAGTATACTTGTGGGCCGTGAGCCAGTTATTGGATCCCGCGAGGATCGTTATCATTGTCTTATCATATTGACATGTTAGTTTTACTACCAGTCCGTAGCTATTACTGTTATAATTATTTTCCGATCTCTGGAACTTTGACATACTGTTTTCAACTGAAAAATGATAAAAGAGTTTTCAAAACTACTTTTGAGCCTGCGAGGTTGCATTTGCATATTAGCTGACTGGTAGTGGATCGGGCTGCGTGCCGCGGCGTATATTTATGATATTGTGCTTGCGCTGTAGGAGCCTCTCCGGAGTTTGAACCCCCACAGTGAGCACGGGTACCCAAATTGGATCGGGCTACGCGCCGTAGCGGTCATTTCATGCATTGCATTGCATTTAGCTACATCTGCTAGTTGTTATCCTATTTTGCTGGTACTTGTTGGTACATGTACAGTTGATATTGATTCTGTGACAGGGTATTTGATTACAGCTTTACATAGTGCTTTATTGCGGATTTCTTATCTGCGTTGTCTTACCCCTGTTTATGTAACGACCCGGCCCGTCGTTACGGGAATTTCCACCCCGTTACCTTACATTTTCATATATTATGCTTTTAAAACAGTATTAGAGTATATCGGGTGAGTTAGGAGTGATTTGGATTGAAAATGAAACAAATAGCATGTTTGAAGGAAGCTTGAATATGAAAAGTCAACCAAGAGTTGACTATTGAGTTAGAGTGCTCGGAACCTGATTCTGATGATTCGACTAGTTCCGGGGGATCATTTATGACTTAAGAGAACAATCGGAATTGAATTCGGAGGTCCGGTGTAGTTCTAAGCTTGAATTGGCGAATGTTGAATTTTGGCAAAAACCGGATGGTAGGTGATATTTTGATCCGGGGGTCGGAATGGAATTCCGACAATTTCTGTAGCTTCGTTATGTGATTTTGGATGTGTCTGCAAATTTTCAGGTCATTCGGACATCGTTTGATCGGGTTTTGGATTGAATGTTAGTTTTGAAAGTTTTGAAGAAACTTAGGCTTGAATCCGTGGTTAATTGGTGATTTTGATGTTTAGTATGATGTTTTTATGATTGGAACAAGTTCGTATCATGTTTTGGAGTATGTTGGTGGTTTTCGTTGGGGTCCCGGGGGTCTCGGGATGAATCCGGGGGTCCAAACGGACCATTTTTGGAAGAAAAGAGAAAAGCTGGCTGCTGTCATAAACGCAGCGGACATTTGCTCTCCGCGATCGCGGGGATGGGGATGCGATCGCGTAGAGCTGGGGACTAAGGCATCGCGATTGCAGGGTAACAGTCGCGATCGCGTAGAATTAAACGGGTGTTAATCGCAATCGCAGGCAAATCTACGCGATCGCGTAGAAGAAGAAATGGGTCCAGGGGAAAGGTGCTACGCGATCGCAGGAATGAAGGACGCGATCGCGTGAAGCAAGGTGACTGTGCATCGCGATCGCGTGAAGGATATCGCGATCGCGTGAGGCCGAGATTTTGAGCATCGCGATCGCGTGATGAAGATCACGATCGCGTAGAAGGATCAGTTCTGGCAGTGAATTTAAGTCCAGAAACAGAGAGTTACGGGTTTACACCCCCAAAACACACATTTGAGCCCTAGAGAGAAGAAAACTCGAGGAAATCACTGAGAAGTCATCGGGTATTCGTCGGAGGTAAGATTCTTGACTCAAAAACATCAATTTATGGTAGTATTAACATCAATCTTCATGAAATTGGGTTGAAATCTTGAAGAAATGTGGCCTAAATATTGAAAAACGGGAATTTTGGATTTGGGAGGCCATTTGAACTCCGATTTCGATAAATTTTATATGCACGGACTCGTGGCGAGATAAGGATCGCGTTGGTTCTAATTTCGGAATTTTCCGAGCAGTGGGGCCCGGGGTCGGGTTTTACCAACTTAGTGTAATTATACTAATTTCATGTAAATTGAAGTGGGTTATGATTATTTGACCCGTATTTGATGTAATTATTGTGGTTTGACTAGATTCCACGCGCGAGGGAGCTAAATTCAAAGGAAAAGGCATCGCGGGCGATTCTACGACCGGCTAGAGGTGAGTAATAGATGTGGGTGATGACCAGCGGGTTCGAAACCCCGGTATACCACTTTGTGACGCTGTATAGCGGCGAGACACGCACACTCTTGAGAGTGCGGGGTCGATCATGAATTGGCGACTATATATTAGTCCAACCTGTTGATACTATATATATATTGTAATGATGGCAACTCTTGAGCCGAGGAACCCCCTTCTTGGGCGGTTGATTATACATGTGGGCCGTGAGCCAGTTATTGGATCCCGCGAGGATCGTTATCATTGTCTTATCATATAGACATGCTAGTTTACTACTAGTCCGCAGCTATTTTTGTTATCATGCCAATTCCAAATCTCTGGAACTTGATATTACTGTTTTCCAACTGAAAAATGATAAAAGAGTTTTCAAAAACTACTTTTGAGCCTGCGAGGCTGTATCTGCATATTAGCTGACTAGTAGTGGATCGGGCTGCACGCCGCGGCGAGATATATGTTGGATCGGACTGCACGCCGCAGGAATATCTCTATGAGATGTGCTTGGGCTGTAGGAGCCCCTCCGGAGTCCGAACCCCCACAGTGAGCACGGGTACCCAAAATTGGAGTCGGGCTACACGCCGTAGCGGTCATATCATGCATTGCATTGCATTTAGCTACATCTGCTAGCTGTTATGCTATTTATTGGTATTTGTTGGTACAGGTACAGTGAAGATTAATTCTATGACAGGGTGGCTGATTATAGCTTTACATAGTGCTTTATTGCGGATTTCTTATCTGCGATTTCTTACCCTTGTTTATTACCGCTGAGTCTGGCAGTACTTATTTTACTCCCTGCACCTTGTGTGCGGATCCGGGTACCTCTCAGCAGTGATCCAAGTAGCTGTGCGAGGCGACGTTTGTGGATATTCGAGGTAGCTGCAGAGTCCGCAGGACCCGACATCCCTTCCTACTGTCTTTTGATTTTGTATTGACATTTCTTTCCGCACTTGGTATTTTGTAAACCTTTATACACTCATGTTCAGTAGAGGCTCATGACTCTTGACCCTTGGTCTATGGGAGTTGATGTATTATGGGACTTGGTTCCCCGTTTTCATTATATGTATCAATGTTATTTCGTAAATAAAAATGCTTAAATGGGTTAAAGAGAGCTTTTTGCTCCGTGGTTGATATGGATTGGTCAGGCTGGCTTAGCAATGTGCTTGGCGCCATCACGACCGGATTTGGGGTCGTGACAAGTTGGTATCAGAGCCTAGGTTTACTAAGCCTCATGAGTCTTGAGCCGGTTGGTAGAGTCTTGTGGATCGGTACGGGGACGCTTTGTACATATCCTCGGGAGGCTGCGAACCTTTAGGAAAACTTCACTTTTCTTGAACTACTGTAGCGACATCTCAGTCAGGGGGTGGGAACTTCTATATTCTATTCTCTCGCAGATGGCAAGAACGCGAGCATCGGGACGAGGTGGACGACCTCCGTTGCCACCTGTTAGAGGCCGTGGGCGTGGTCGTGCTAGAGTTAGAGGTAGGGCGGCTGAGGCAGTGCCAGTGACCCGCCCGTTGTACCGGTTCAGGAGCAGCCCCCAGTGGTTGATGCTCCAGCGGTCCCAGTTCAGGGCCGGACTATATCTATTGCTATTCCTGGTCTTCAGGAGACTCTTGCTCGGATATTATCGGTGTGTTCCGGTTTGGCTCAGGTAGTTTCAGCTACTGCTACTGCAGCGACATCTCAGACAGGGGGTGGTCAGCAGACCCCTGCAGCTCGCACACCTGACCCGGTTGTTCAGGGACTTCAGACGCCAGAGGCGGTCCCCGCTCAGGTGGTTGCACCGGTTATTCCTCTAGCTGCACCAGCTCCAGCTCCAGAGCATATGGTTCAGGTTATGCCCGAGGACGAGCAGGCGTCGTCTTGAGAGATTTGGTAGACTTCAGCCACCCCATTTCAGTGGCGTTGAGGGCGAGGATGCCCAGGGTTTCTTGGATAAGTGTCAGAAGATGTTGCGTACGGCTGGTATTCTTGAGTCCGGCGGAGTTTCATTTACTACATTTCAGTTCACTGGTCCCGCATTTGATTGGTGGGAGGAGTTTGAGAGGCGTAGGCCTGCAAGAGCAGCACCTCTCACATGGCGGCAGTTCTCTACTCTCTTTCTAGAGAAATATGTACCTCAGTCTCGTCGCGAGGAGCTACGTCGCCAGTTCGAGTGGTTGATTCAGGGCGACATGTCTGTGACTCAGTATGAGCTTAGATTCACTCGGTTGGCTAGGCATGCCACATGGATGATCCCCACTGATAGGGAGAGGATCAGGAGGTTCATTGATGGCCTCAACTACTCTATCCGTATTCTTATGACCGGCGAGCGAGTTCTGTCATCATCGTTTGAGCAGGTAGGCGATATGGCACGCTCCGGTCGAGGCGGATCGTCGGCGAGAGAGAGGAGCGGGAGGCCAAGAGGCCTCGTGGTTCGCGGGTTTAGTGGTGCTCCATCTAGAGGGCATTCCCGGCGGAGCGGAGGTCGCTCGTCTAGACCTTCTCGTTCAGAGGCCGCCCGGAGCGGAGCGGAGGTTCGCATGGTCGTGGTCGACGGGGGTTTCAGCAGGGTCGGTCATCGCTTGGTGCCCTCCCAGCCCAGAGTTCAGTACCCTTCTCCGGCACCGGGTGCATGTTATGAGTGTGGTGAGTTTGGCCACATGAGGAGACATTGCCCTCGACTACGTAGGGGCGGGACTCAGCAGAGGGATCAGCCCTCCTCTTCGGCACCATCTCGGTCTAGTAGAGGTGGAGGTCGGTCTTCTCGTGGACGCCCCAGGGGCGAGGAGAGATCCGGTGGAGGCCGAGCACGGTTCTATGCACTTCACGACGGGCGTGATGCGGTTGCCTCCGATGCTGTGATTACGGGTATCATTTATGTCTGTCACAGAGATGCCTCGTTCTATTTGATCCGGGGTCCACATATTCTTACGTGTCCTCTTATTTTGCACATCACTTGGGTGCGACTCGTGGTAGTCTTGATTTACCTGTTCATGTATCCACCCCCGTGGGTGATACGATTATTGTGGATCATGTCTATAGATCCTGTGTTATATCTATTGGGGGTATGGAGACCCAGGCAGATTTGTTATTGTTGGGGATGGTGGACTTTGATGTTATATTGGGTATGGACTGGTTGTCTCCGTACCATGCTATATTGGACTGTCATGCTAAGACAGGTTACGTTGGCCATTCCTGGTATTTCTCAGATTGAGTGGCGGGGTTCGACTGATTTCGTCCCTAGCCGTGTTATTTCGTTCTTAAAGGCTCAGAAAATGGTTGAAAAGGGTGTTTATCGTACTTAGCTTTTGTGAGAGATGTGGGAGCTGAGTCTCCTAGCATTGATTCTGTACCTGTTGTGAGGGACTTCTCGGATGTATTCCCCTCAGACCTGCTGGGCATGCCGCCGGACAGGGATATTGATTTTGGCATTGACTTGGTGCCGGGCACTCAGCCTATATCCATTCCTCCTTATCGAATGGCACCAGCTGAGTTGAAAGAACTGAAAGAGCAACTTCAAGAGCTTCTGGATAAGGGTTTCATCCGCCCTAGTGTGTCTCCGTGGGGTGCGCCGGTATTATTTGTTAAAAAGAAAGATGGTTCCATGCGGATGTGTATTGATTATAGGCAATCGAACAAAGTGACAGTGAAGAACAAGTACCCTCTACCGCGCATAGATGATTTGTTTGATCAGTTACAGGGTGCGAGGGTGTTTTCTAAGATCGATCTTCGTTCAGGCTATCATCAGCTGAAGATCAGAGACTCAGATATTATGAAGACTGCATTCAGGACCAGATATGGTCATTATGAGTTTCTTGTGATGTCGTTTGGGTTGACCAACGCCCCAGCAGCATTTATGCATCTGATGAACAGTGTGTTCAGGCCTTATTTGGATTCGTTTGTGATTGTGTTCATTGATGACATTCTAGTCTACTCCCGTAGTCAGGAGGAGCATGCTCAGCATTTGAGTACTGTGTTGCAGAGATTGAGGGAGGAGAAGCTATATGCTAAATTCTCCAAGTGTGAGTTTTGGCTCGAGTCCGTGGCATTTCTGGGACATGTGGTGTCTCGTGATGGTATTCAGGTTGATCAGAAAAAGATAGAGGCGGTGCAGAGTTGGCCTAGACCGTCCTCAGCTACAGAGATCGGGAGTTTTCTTGGCTTGGCGGGGTATTATCGCCGGTTTGTTCAGGGATTTTCATCCATTGCTTCTTCATTGACTAAATTGGCCCAGAAGGGTGCACCATTCGTGTGGTCGGATGAGTGCGAGGAGAGATTTCAGAAGCTCAAGACAGCTTTGACCACAGCTCCAGTGTTAGTATTGCCATCAGCTTCAGGTTCATATACCGTTTATTGTGATGCCTCGAGAGTGGGGATAGGTTGTGTGTTGATGCAGGAAGGAAAGGTAATTGCTTATGCTTCTCGGCAGTTGAAGCCACATGAGAAGAACTATCCTGTTCATGACTTGGAGCTAGCCGCCATTGTTCATGCCTTGAAGATTTGGAGGCACTATTTATACGGTGTGTCTTGTGAGGTGTATACCGACCATCGTAGTCTCCAGCACTTGTTCAAATAGAAAGACCTTAATTTGAGACAGCGGAGATGGCTAGAGTTGCTGAAGGATTATGACATCACTATATTATATCATCCGGGGAAGGCCAATGTGGTGGCCGATGCTTTGAGCCGGAAGGCGGTCAGTATGGGGAGCTTGGCATATATTCCAGTGAGGAGAGGCCATTTGCTTATGATGTTCGGGTGCTAGCCAATCGGCTAGTGAGGTTAGATATTTCGGAGCCCAGCAGGGTATTGGCTTGTGTTGTATCTCGGTCATCTCTATATGATCGTATTCGTGAGCGCCGGTATGATGATCCACATTTGGCTGTCCTTAGGGACAGAGTTCAGCATGATGATGCTAGAGATGTCACCATTGATAGTGACGGCGTATTGAGGATGCAGGGCCGGATATGCGTGCCCAATGTTGATGGCCTACGTGAGTTGATATTGGAGGAAGCCCACAGCTCGCGGTATTCTATTCATCCAGGAGCCGCGAAGATGTATCAGGATTTGAAGCAGCATTGCTGGTGGAGAAAGATGAAGAAAGATATTGTGAGCCATGTGGCTCGGTGTCTAAACTGTCAGCAGGTCAAGTATGAGCATCAGAGACCTGGTGGTGTATTCCAGGCGTATTGATATTCCGGAGTGGAAGTGGGAAAGAATAACAATGGACTTTGTTAGTGGACTCCCTCGGACGGCGAGGAAGTTTGATTCAGTTTGGGTGGTGGTGGTTAGGTTGACTAAGTCAGCTCACTTCATCCCAGTGTGTACTACTTATTCCTCAGAGCGGTTGGCAGAGATATTCATCCGTGAGATAGTGAGATTGCATGGAGTTCCTATTTCCATTATATCGGACAGAGGTACCCAGTTCACATCTCAGTTCTGGAGGACATTTCAGCGAGAGTTGGGTTCACAGGTGGAGCTGAGCACAGCATTTCATCCACAGACGGATGGGCAGTCTGAGCGTACTATTCGGATATTGGAGGACATGTTGCGTGCTTGTGTCATTGATTTTGGTGGTTCATGGGCTGATTATTTGCCTTTGGCGGAGTTTGCTTACAATAATAGCTATCAGGTCCAGCATTCAGATGGCACCGTATGAAGCTTTATATGGGAGACGGTGTAGGTCTCCAGTTGGTTGGTTCGAGCCGGCGAGGCTAGGTTGTTAGGGACAGAGTTAGTCCAAGATGCCTTAGACAAGGTAAAGGTGATTCAGGAGAGACTTCGCACAGCTCAGTCGCGTCAGAAGAGTTATGCAGACCGGAAGGTCCGAGATGTGTCTTATTCAGTAGGTGAGAAGGTGTTGCTGAATGTTTCGCCTATGAAGGGTGTTATGAGGTTTGGAAAGAAAGGGAAGTTGAGCCCAAGGTTTATTGGACCTTTTGAGGTGCTTAGGAAAGTTGGGGAGGTGGCTTATATGCTTGCTTTGCCACCCAATTTGTCGGGGGTTCACCCGGTGTTCCATGTATCTATGCTCGGAAGTATGTCGGAGACCCGTCTCATGTGTTGGACTTCAGCACGATACAGCTAGATGAGGATTTGACTTATGATGTGGAACCGGTAGCCATTTTGGGTCGACGGGTTCGTAAACTGAGATCTAAGGACATAGCTTCAGTAAAAGTGCAGTGGAGAGGTCGTCTCGTGGAGGAAGCAACTTGGGAGACCGCGTAGGAGATGCGAAGTAGATATCCACACTTGTTTGATACTCCAGGTATGTTTCTTAACCCGCTCGCGGACGAGCGTTTGTTTAAGTTGTGGAGAATGTAACGACCCGGCCCGTCGTTACGGGAATTTCCACCCCGTTACCTTACATTTTCATATATTATGCTTTTAAAACAGTATTAGAGTATATCGGGTGAGTTAGGAGTGATTTGGATTGAAAATGAAACAAATAGCATGTTTGAAGGAAGCTTGAATATGAAAAGTCAACCAAGAGTTGACTATTGAGTTAGAGTGCTCGGAACCTGATTCTGATGATTCGACTAGTTCCGGGGGATCATTTATGACTTAGGAGAACAATCGGAATTGAATTCGGAGGTCCGGTGTAGTTCTAAGCTTGAATTGGCGAATGTTGAATTTTGGCGAAAACCGGATGGTAGGTGATATTTTGATCCGGGGAGTCGGAATGGAATTCCGACAATATCTGTAGCTTCGTTATGTGATTTTGGATGTGTCTGCAAATTTTCAGGTCATTCGGACATCGTTTGATCGGGTTTTGGATTGAATGTTAGTTTTGAAAGTTTTGAAGAAACTTAGGCTTGAATCCGTGGTTAATTGGTGATTTTGATGTTTAGTATGATGTTTTTATGATTGGAACAAGTTCGTATCATGTTTTGGAGTATGTTGGTGGTTTTCGTTGGGGTCCCGGGGGTCTCGGGATGAATCCGGGGGTCCAAACGGACCATTTTTGGAAGAAAAGAGAAAAGCTGGCTGCTGTCATAAACGCAGCGGACATTTGCTCTCCGCGATCGCGGGGATGGGGATGCGATCGCGTAGAGCTGGGGACTAAGGCATCGCGATTGCAGGGTAACAGTCGCGATCGCATAGAATTAAAAGGGTGTACATTGCGATCGCGTAGAAGAAGAAATGGGTCCAGGGGAAAGGTGCTACGCGATCGCAGGAATGAAGGACGCGATCGCGTGAAGCAAGGTGACTGTGCATCGCGATCGCGTGAAGGATATCGCGATCGCGTGAGGCCGAGATTTTGAGCATCGCGATCGCGTGATGAAGATCGCGATCGCGTAGAAGGATCAGTTCTGGCAGTGAATTTAAGTCCAGAAACAGAGAGTTACGGGTTTACACCCCCAAAACACACATTTGAGCCCTAGAGAGAAGAAAACTCGAGGAAATCACTGAGAAGTCATCGGGTATTCGTCGGAGGTAAGATTCTTGACTCAAAAACATCAATTTATGGTAGTATTAACATCAATCTTCATGAAATTGGGTTGAAATCTTGAAGAAATGTGGCCTAAATATTGAAAAACGGGAATTTTGGATTTGGGAGGCCATTTGAACTCCGATTTCGATAAATTTTATATGCACGGACTCGTGGCGAGATAAGGATCGCGTTGGTTCTAATTTCGGAATTTTCCGAGCAGTGGGGCCCGGGGTCGGGTTTTACCAACTTAGTGTAATTATACTAATTTCATGTAAATTGAAGTGGGTTATGATTATTTGACCCGTATTTGATGTAATTATTGTGGTTTGACTAGATTCCACGCGCGAGGGAGCTAAATTCAAAGGAAAAGGCATCGCGGGCGATTCTACGACCGGCTAGAGGTGAGTAATAGATGTGGGTGATGACCAGCGGGTTCGAAACCCCGGTATACCACTTTGTGACGCTATATAGCGGCGAGACACGCACACTCTTGAGAGTGCGGGGTCGATCATGAATTGGAGACTATATATTAGTCCAACCTGTTGATACTGTATTATTGGCTATTCTAGAGCCGTCGAACCTCCTTCTCGGATGGTCGCATATATATATATATTGTAATGATGGCCACTCTTGAGCCGAGGAACCCCTTTCTTGGGCGGTTGATTATACATGTGGGCCGTGAGCCAGTTATTGGATCCCGCGAGGATCGTTATCATTGTCTTATCATATAGACATGCTAGTTTACTACTAGTCCGCAGCTATTTCTGTTATTATGCTAATTCCAATCTCTGGAACTTGATATTTCTGTTTTCCAACTAAAAAATGATAAAAGAGTTTTCAAAAACTACTTTTGAGCCTGCGAGGCTGTATCTGCATATTAGCTGACTAGTAGTGGAT
The DNA here is from genome assembly GCA_032618575.1 of Nicotiana noctiflora. Taxonomy (NCBI): domain Eukaryota; kingdom Viridiplantae; phylum Streptophyta; class Magnoliopsida; order Solanales; family Solanaceae; genus Nicotiana; species Nicotiana noctiflora. The sequence continues at coordinate 230 of JASVEL010003788.1, read as the reverse complement.
CGGGCTGCGCGCCGCAGCAGGATATATGTTGGATCGGACTGCACGCCGCGAGAATATCTCTATGAGATGTGCTTGGGCTGTAGGAGCCCCTCCGGAGTCTGAACCCCCACAGTGAGCACGGGTACCCAAAATTGGAGTCGGGCTACACGCAGTAGCGGTCATATCATGCATTGCATTGCATTTAGCTACATCTGCTAGCTGTTATGCTATTTATTGGTATTTGTTGGTAC